>JADRCH010000051.1:2987021-3048627 GCA_019843965.1 Rhynchomys soricoides | reverse complement strand
GGAAGAGGGGCATAACACAGCCACTGGTTCTCATAACCTGATCAGTTATGAGTCTCTGGACTAACCACCATCTACTGAAAAAAGAAGTTTCTCTGACCAAGGCTGAGAGCCTGATAAAGAAATCCTAGAAACTGCTTTTTATTAACAAATGGTGTCCAACCAAAAGCCATGCTTCTGACTCTGATCACTGAAGAACATTCCGTCACCAGCACCGCCCCTTTCAGGTATTAAGGTGGTCAAGTGTGGGAGCCCAGAGCCACATTTCCTAGGTGGTTTGGTCCCACCCAAGGTTAGTGTCTAGGAGGAGGGCTGGACTGCAGACCTCGGTACAGCTTTTGGCCATTTCTCCCAAATGTTATTTTTAGCAGTTACTTTTGATAAGTGTTGTGAGTGACTCAGAAGTTTAATAGCTCCATAAAGGCTATGTGCTGTGTTCCCGATGCCACGGACATGGCTGGACACATGCAGTCAATAAAGAATTGATTAAAAAAATATTGGAGGACTGGATGAATGGTCCCCCTGGTCACAGCATGAGCAGATGGAAGAGCGGTGCTCCGGATCTTAAACAGAATGGAGCCTTTGGACCCAATGCCTTAGGTGATGCCATGATGGGCATCTTCATGCAGGACAGCTCTTTTCTACTGTAGAGCCTTAGTACCAGATGTCTGCCACTCAGGAGGTCCTTTCCCCAGGATTTGATTTCCCCAGTGTCTTCCTTCAGAGGATCTGCTGACTTCCTCATTAAGCTGTCTCACACAGGCATAAACATTGGCTTCCCTACTCACATATCATGATTTTAGTGACCACATGCCAGGCACATAGTAGGGCCAACAGCAAGTGTGCATTGCCACAGACTCTGCCGTAGGCATTTTCCTAAGTGTTGAGCAAGTATTGAGCAACTCATGAAGATCTCTACTGTAGTGTAGGTGCTGTTGCTACTTCCATTTGACAGATCAAGAAACAGAGGCAGAGGGAAAGCAAGACTTGTGGATGGGGAAGTCGGGCTAGAACCCTGGAGGGCTGGCTACCTCTTGGCCTTTAGTTAATATATAGCTGCTTGTCAAGCATGAATTTTTAACGCTTGCACATGTACATGTGTGTGTGTGTACATGTAGGAGAGGGGTTGCTGAGGTCTGAACCAAGGGTCTCACACAGGCTAAGTAAGCACTCACTCACTGAGCTCTACCCAGCCCTCTTTTAACTTTGATACAGGATTCACTGTGTTGCCCAGGCTGACTTTTGAGTTTACAATCCTCTTGCCTCAGTCTCTTAGGCAGCTGGGGTGACAGGCTTATTCCACCAAAGCCTGGGGTTTGGTTGTGCCAAGCAGTTTTCTAAATTGTTGGGGACACATCTACTTCTACTTCTGTGTCCCTGTAAGTTTGCAAAGAAAGCACTGCACCTCTTTACCCCGATTCCCCATGCACCTGCAGCCGTGGGTCCTGACCATCCAATTGCCCTTTCTCAAATTCCCATCAGCACAAGGAGCAGCAGAAGGAGCAGGTGTCCCTTGGCGAGGCCTCCAGCAACGCGGAAGATGCAGTCCAGTACCTGCACCAGTGGAGGAGTGTGATGGCTGAGCACACTGCTGCCCTGGAGGAGCTTCAGGAACGTCTGGACCAGGTTGCCTTGGACGACCTCCGGGTCCTGACTGTGTCACTGTCTGAGAAAGCCACGGAGGAGCTGAGACGCTTGCAGAGCACGGCCATGACACAGGAGCTGCTGAAACGCAGTGCTCCCTGGCTCTTCCTGCAGCAGATCTTAGAGGAGCATAGTCGGGAGTCTGCGGCCCGTACTACACAGCTGGAGGCAGAAGAGAGAGAGCGTGGCCAGGAGCTGGTACAGGGTGTGAGGCAAAGGCTACAGCAGGATGCACCGGAGGCCTGCACGGAAGAGCAGGCAGAGCTGCGGCATTGGGAGCACTTGGTATTCACGTAAGTGATGATATCCGGTGTGCCACCCACTTACTCATAATTTAAGCTGCTTATTGTCACTCTCCACACAGAACCATGTGGCGACTACTCCTCAAGAACACACCCATCCAGAATGACTGACACTCTGGACCCTTCCCTACCACACTGGGAAGGGACTAGTCCTTGCAGGAGGGAGAGGCAGGATAACTGAGCATACAATGCCATCCCCAGACTAATAAAATCTGCAGTGTTTATTAGTTGTACACACCGGGACTATAAGTCACATAGGATTACACATGACCTGCAGGGTCATCATGAGATAATGGACTATCGGCCTGAAGGGTGGATAACCCAGCTTCTGTGGGGGGCATAGACCTATCTGAATCATCCACTGGGTTGCCAGTAAATGAAGTGTGCCTGGTCCATCCACAAAAAGTGTTGTAACAGCTGGGTGTAGTAGTCAGGCCTGGAATTCCAACACTTGGAAAGTGGAGGCAGGCAAATCAGTTTGTGGCCAGCCTGGGCTGTGTGATGCCATATCTCACAGTAAAGTAAGGGCTGGGGAGGTGGCTGGTGTGACTACATGTTTGCTGCACAAACATGATGACCTGAGTTGGGAATCCCCAGAACCCAATAAAAGAGCTGAATACAGAACCTGCAGTCCCAGCGCTGCAGAGGCAGGGACAGGAGAGCTCTGACAGCCTCACCAAACCAGCAAATTCCAGGCGCAGTAAGAGACTACCTTTAAAAAGTAAGATTGAGGCCGGGCAGTGGTGGCGCACGCCTTTAATCCCAGCATTCGGGAGGCAGAGACAGGCAGATTTCTGAGTTCGAGGCCAGCCTGGTCTACAGAGTGAGTTCCAGGACAGCCAGGGCTACACAGAGAAACCCTGTCTTGAAAACAAACAAACAAACAAAAAAGTAAGATTGAGAACAATTGAGGAATACAACTAATGTCTACCTCTGGTCTCCACATTCATGTGCACACACATGTACATGTACCTGCATACATGTGTGCATGCACATGCAAAACATGCACTCACAGTAGAACACAGGAAGTAAGTAAAAAGGAAGTGCTACCTAGCCAAGTATGGTGGCAAACTCCTGTGACCCTGGCATTCAGAGCCAGCAGAGATCATGAGCTTGAAGCTAGCCTGGGCTACCTAGTGAGGTGCTGCCTCACAGAAACAAAAGAGATGTGCTGTCTGGTTCAGGGACTTTGAAGAGTGTGTATGACGGCTTGCACGATGGTGTTCAGGCCCTCCCAACCCACTCTAGGATAGCAGCCATTCAGGTAATGTGATGTAGCCACAGGTTCAGTCCTGACACCACTCTACACTGGTTTTGCCTGGTGTGCCACCCACTCACTCATAATTTGATCTGTTTATTGTCACTGCACACAGAACCATGCAGTGACTACTCCTATAGGACACAACCGTCCACAGTGACAGACATTCCCGGTTTATCGCCAGAAGCTGCACATGGTGGATTAGACTCAGCTGCAGAAGCAGTGGGACAGTTGGTGGCTTAATCCAGGGGTCTCTGTCTGACAGCCACACTGGGACACTTGGCAGTTATTTGTGCTGGCTCAGACTTGGCCTGGCCCAGAAGGGGGTCTTTGGCATGTCCTAAGGGTCCACAAAGCATTGCGTGCTTGCTGAGGGGAAGCTGGAGGAGTTGCATTCATGGCTAGAGTGGAGGGAACATGGCTGTGTAGATGGAGAGGCCTGTATTTAAGCAGGATACCGCCCACCGCCCTCTGTGTGGATGTGGGAAATAAACTGCTCCTGGCCTCAACTTCTTGCCTGTAAAATGAGGTGATGTACTGAATCTTTTGGGGATGCTTTCTGCACTGCATGATGTCATCTGAAGGGTGTAATGCAGAAACCTAGTCTGCCCTTGGGGACCTGTGAGTAGACACTGAACGACACAGTGTCTATTTGTAACTGTCCTCCCTGGAGGAAGTTACTCAAGTTTTCCTGCACAGTGTTTTTCCCAGGAACCAACCTTGCCGTTGGGGGAACAGGCCAGGTGTGTTCAGAGAGTGGTATTGACTAGTGTGTGTGTGTGTGTGTGTGTGTGTGTGTGTGTGTGTCCCTATGTGGTGTATATATGTGGGGTGTGTGCATGCATGCATATGTGTATATGTGTGTGATGTGTATGTGTGTATGTGATATGTGATATGCATGTGTGGTATGTATATACCTGTGTGGTGTATATATGTGGGGTGTGTGCATGCATGCACATGTGCATGTGTATGTGCATTGATATATATGTGTTTGTGTGATATATGTGTGTACATGTGTGTGCATGTGTGTGTGTATGCATGTGCATGAGTGTGTGGATGCATCCATGTGACATCTGAAGATGCTGGGTGTCCTCCATCACTCACCACCTTATTTTTTTAAGAAAAGGTCTCTTGTGAACTGCAAGTTTCACCATTTCTGCTGGGCAGCAAACTCTCAGGATTTGCCTGTGACTAGCCCTCAGTGCTGGAGTTCCAGTTACACACAGCCATGCCTGGCTTTTCACATGGGTGCCGGGGATTTGAACTCGGTTTGCATAATGGCACAGCAAGGGTTCTTGCCCACTGAGCCACCTTCCTTGTTGCTGGTGATATTATCTGGTTTGCATTAAGCAGTTGGCCCCTGTTGGTCACCTTTGTAGCCCGACTTCATTTGTTTTCTAGTTTCTGGTTAGTTGTTTTCTTGCCCAGGGATACAAGACACTGTCTCCTCTGCACAGTATGAATGAGATCCTCGAAGGCCACTTTTTAAATAACCACTATCGGTCATTAGTCAACTCAGGTGATGCTTAGCCTGGAACTTCCAACAGTCCAGTTGGTGCAGGAGTCTTTGATGCGTTTAAATTTCGTGTGGCGTTCCCATTACCTGACGATTATTTCCTTCTACTTTATTTGGACCTGTATTGCAGGGAGTGTTTCCAAGGCCAGCATGGAGTTAGCCATTTGTGGAGTAATGGGATATCTCACTTTGCCATCAGCAAACTCTTATGACTTCTCCAGGGGTTAAGGAGGGTCAAGCGGCACTCTCTGTCTGCCAGCTGCTTCCAAGCTTTGCTGATTTGAGATCCTGGGGGTTGTGACCTGAATTTCTGAGGCATTAAGTAAAAGTGGCTCTTCTCTGTGGTTCTGAAACACACTTTTATGAACCAGATGGGCTGCAGCAAACCCACTGAGCAAAAGGGGAAACTGATGCGGAGAAATAGCCCTGCCCACAGAGCCCAAACCAGGTTTCTGGCTCAGTGCTGAGCCCCAGCAGGGCAGGATCCTGCTCATACATACGTGCTTTCTGCTGGCCACAGGGCTGATAAGAGTAATGACTGTTTGAGACAGAGTCCCTGAAGCTCAAGAGTTCTTGTTACCAGAAAGGCAGAGGCTGTCCTAGGAAGAGGGGTCAGGAAGAGGCATTCAGAATGTGGAAGTTGCTGGATGATATCAGCTGAGGACCCTGGGCATCTCTGAAAGTCAGGCTCTATTTCTATCAAAGAACTTTCTAGAACATTTCAGTCCCACATTCTACACTCAGATCTGAGTGTATGGAGCCACCCTGGTGTCCTATTGTAAGTATTCTACAGATGTTTCTCAGTTTCAGAGCATGTTTCATGCAAATGTTGACAGAACGCTGCCATGAAAATCAGACAAACTTTGCTTGTCTGCACAGAAAAATGTTTGAAGAACATGAATAGAGGCACACTGGCCAAAGTGGGAGCAAGGGGGGACCTTTCCCAGCATTGCTCATTCCCTGAAGTTCAAGGCTGGGGTAAGGATAATCAGTGAAGTAGCCAATATCTGGTTCTATGGTTGCCGCAGCCCAGCAGCAAAACCTTGGCTTAAAGCCACAGACAGGTATTTCTCCCACATGAGGGAGAAAAGAAAAACTGAAGGAATGGACAGAGCCGCATCCCCTTTAGAGGCCCAGGGGATGCTCTGCTCCTTGTTTTTCTCTTAGCTTTGACCACGGTTGCCAACTCTTGGCATTTCTTGATTCATAGACATATCACCTCTTTTCTCTGCCGTAATGCCTCCTGGCTGCAACTCACCCTGTGTCTATGTCTCCCGTGCTGATGAGGGCACCGCTCATATCCTGGGCTGATTCTTTTCCAGCACCATCTAATCAAAACTTCTCTTATTTGTAGTGACTCGGCTTCCATACCTTATCCCTAGCTGCGCCTAGTGTGGTGGGGTGTTGACCTTGAACAGATAATTTGGGGGACCCAGTTCAGTCCCCAGCATCCAGGCACCCAGCGTGTATGCCCAGCATGGACAGGGTTATTAAATGAGTCACTGATCTCTCATTCTTTTCTTTTTCTTCCCTATTCACTTTACATCCTGCTCACTGTCCCCCTCCAGGTCATTTTCTCCTACAGTCCTTCCCCCGTCTCCTCCCTTCTTCGGGGGGGGGGTTATCTCCCTACCTTGGCACTTCAAGTGTCTTCGAGGCTAGATGAGTCCTCTCCCACTGAGACCAGACAAGGCAGCCCAGCTTAAAGAACATATCCCATGTGCAGGCAACAACTTTTGGGATAGCCCCTGCTCCAGTTGGTTGGGACCCACATACAGGCCAAACTGCACATCTGCTCTGATCTCCATTCTTTATGCAGGACTCAGTGCTAGACCTGTGATCATGGGAAGTGAACCTCCCTCCTCTGCACTTACGACGTGCTGCTTCTGTGGCCGGGTGGACAGTGCCTCATTTGTCTTATATCAGTGTTGCACACTGCACCACATACACTAGGCACTCAAGAAACGCACACAAAGGCACGGATAAGCATCTAAAGCTCTTTGCTCCAGTCAGGGATTTAGCTCAGAGATGTTGTGCCTACAGCCTCCCTCCAAATTCCTTGCCATGTTGTCTCTGACCCAGTTCATGGTCCCTGTTCCCTCCCAGGAAGCTCTGTGGTGCAGCCATCTCACTATCTGAAGAGGATCTGCTCCGGGTGAGGCAGGAGGCACAGGGCTGCTTCACCCAGCTGGACAGGAGCTTGGCCCTCCCCAGAGTCCGTGCACGAGTGTTGCAGCAGCAGATGCACAGGGCCTGGCGGGAAGCAGAGTTTCGGAAACTGGACCAGGCTCTGGCTGCACCTGAGCTGCAGGTAGGGGCTGTGTCTGTCTGGACTGCCCATTGCAGAGGTGACTGTGGACTCACAGGATCCTGTGCCTCCATCATCTCTGAGCTAATCATCTCCTTCCCCCCATCCATTACTCTCTAGCCATGGTGGCCTCTGAACACTCCTAGGGCTTCTCAGCTTGCTGTAGCTTAAGGTCAGCACTAGACCACAATGGTACCAAGGCCAGTAAGAGCAGTGACCACCAGCAGCCATGAGTATCAGCCTCCCCCAGCTCATAGCCACATTCATCAGTATTGTACAGGGTGTCTGGCCTAGTTACCCTTGCCTTCAGCTCACACCACCTTCTGAATCAAGGGTCCAAAGGGCCCTTTTGCGTGTGACAGAGACAAGTTTAGTGTGGCTGAGCCATGAAAAAGGGGCTCTGGCCTAAAGGCCACCTTTAGTGATACCTCTTACGTGTGTTCATCCTCCGGAGCCCTGTGGACCAGCACAGGATAGACCTGACCCAAGGTTACAGCTCTGCTTGGCCTGCCTACATTCTGTCCTGGTGTTGTGTTCTGTTTAGCCCATTCCTTAGATCTCCTCAGGACCTTCGCATCTTCCCACATAGGCTCAGCCTCTGCTTCTAGGAAGCCAAACAGAAGATGAAGTCCTTCTACTCTCTGTTCCCTCTGCCTGCAACATGTTTTGTAGTCTAGTCAAGTGTCAGCTCTGTGTGGCCTCTGCAGAAATCCACTTCTTATGCAGCAGTTGTCACAAAACTGAGTGTCTCTCTACCACCATGGCCTGGGGTGGAAATTTGTGGTTTTAACCATGCACACACAGCCCTTTTGGCTTAGGAAGAAGCCAGTGTCCCTTCTGACCTATCTCTTCCCACAGTCCAAGGCAAGAAAGCTGCGTTCCAAGGGCAGAGGCAAGGCAGACCTTCTGAAGAAGAACCTGGAGGATAAGATCCGCCTATTCGAGGAGCGGGCCCCTGAAGACCTGGCTGACCAGGTAGGGCTGGGCTCACCCACCCCTCCTCCACATTGTTCTCATCTTAACACCCAGCATGCTGTCCATCTTCTTCTCAAATATGCTATTCAGGCGTGCTGGCATTCCATGGCCAGGCACCACATGCATGAGCATTAGCAGGATGCCCTGTCCCTGCACCTACAGAGCACAGATGTTGGAGCAATGGATGGATCCTGCATACTTAGCTAAGGCCACAGACTGGTTGGGGCCACTGAGGGAGTGAAAGAAATGTACATTCCAGCTCCAATGCCTCTAGTTTGTAGTTCTCCAGGAGAAGGAGGACCCACCAGAATGAAGTCACAGGCTATCAAGGGAGTTGTCGCTAGAGAAGGGGGATCAGTTTGTGGAAGGAAATGGGTAGTCCAGCCTTGACTAAAGGCTACTACTGCACGGATGCAGGGGCAGCCCAGGGAATGTGGGAGCCCTCAGAAAGGATGCTCTATGGGTGTGTTAAGCCATGAGGTTGTGTGTGTGTGATGTGTGTGTGTGGTTGGTGTGTGTATGTGTGTGTGTGTGTATGTGTGTGTGTGTGTGTGTGTGTGTGTGTGCTGGGTGGGTGCAGAGATAGGAGCCTTGTCAGATAGCAATCTGGGAATCATGAGAGCCAGCTTGCTGTTACTGCGAAGTGGGGCGGCCCACTGAGAGTCTGCTCTGTTCCCTGGGTGACCAGGTACCAACTGTGAGTTGGCAGAGACCAGTTGAGATGCAGACCAGTTCACATCCAGTGCCCATCCTCTTCCCCTACCCTGCCTCAGCTCCCTCTACTCCTCTGAGTGGTTGACTGCTGAAGAGCAGCATACAGACAAGAAGGAGTTTGAACTTTAGCATGGCTGCTGGGTCAGTGAAGTCAGAAACTGTGCTGAGCAAGCCAGGCCTCCCAGAGAAAGATGCTGAGAGGTACTGTCGCTGTGACTCTTTATTTATTCTTTATTTGTGTGTGTGAGGATGCAGATGTCTATGCATGTGTGTTGAAGCCAGGGGATAACCCTAGGGGCCATTTCTCAGGCACTGTCCACCTTTTGTTTTTGTGAGCACCTGTAGTGGACATCAGGGTCACATTTCAGGTCTGAGATGTCTTCTCTCTCCTGTCACTATCTGGAACACCTGTGTCAGGAAAACAGAGAATGCACACAGCTCTGGTTGTTGTGGGGGCATTTTCTGTCTTTTGCTGATGAAAACTGGAAGTCTGTCTACATCATGTTTCTTGTGCATGGATTCTTATTGCTTTGTGCGCGTGTTCTTATTGCTGTTTGTTGTGTGTACATGTTCTCGTGTGTGTGTGTGTGTGTGTGTGTGTGTGTGTGTGTGTGTGTGTGTAAGTCAACATGCTCCTGTGTGCACATGTCAATCTATGAGGTAGAGGACAGGGTAGCGTACTGTGTCCTCCTTGTTTGTTCTCCATGGTTTCCCCCTTTTATTTTTTTTTTTCAGACAGGCTCTCCTTCTGACCCTGCAGCTCACTGGCTGGCCAGGTCATCCTCAGGAATCCTTCTGTCTCTGCCTCCCAAACACAAGGTTTCCAGACACACACTGCCCAGCCCAGCTCTTCTGTGAGTGCTGGGGATATGGATTCAGGTCTCTTGCTTGTACAGCAAGCACTTTATCCACTGAGCCATCTCCCCTGCGTCTTCCCGTGATTCATCTATCACGCACATAACTCTCCACCTGTCAAGCATCCTTTGCTACCTTTCCCCCTAACACTGAAATTTGAAGGGTCCCTATGTAAGACATAGAAGTCATTACCTTTAATGTCCCGCCATACGTGGAGTGTTAAACTCATTTAACCTCCTCAGTAAGGGGGGTGGGGGGGGGGAGATAGGTTCTGAATTCCTTGATGTGTCACGCATCCTGGAATCTCAGCATGAATTGTTCACCTATGTTGTGAGGGGCAGAGAGCAGCCTCCACTGTGCATCTCACGGTTGAGAAGATGGAGGCACTGAATGATCTTATAGCTCTTGTCACAGAGCGGTGAGCAACAGAGCTGAGCACGAAGCATTTGCACTTTGCCTCCTTTCTCATTAGTGGGCTCATTTGATGGTGCTCACCCTTGGCATGCTTCTCCTGCTGGTTTTGATCAGCAGATGTGAGAATACTCATAAACATTCCTCAGGAGCATGTAAGGCTAAATGGCAATGACAGGCCCACGGTTCTGCTCACCCATTGTTCCTCGGTTTGTTTTAATGACACACACACCTCCACCGTCCCCACACACTCATCCATTGTTCATGCACTGTTTTCAGGTGACGTGATGTGCCACACATGCACACTGCCTCAGGGATATCACACCTGGGGTCCAACTCCATTCCCTCTCGTCACCAGCATGTCCCATTGTGCTTCTGCAGCCGCCTGGCCATTAAGCAGAGGTGGCTGGTACTTGACAGGCTTCAAGATCATCTTGACCGCACAGCTCATTACTGTTTAAGAGTATTGTTCTCATCTTCAGGTGGCCTGACAAGAGAGGGACTGGCTGGCATGGCTTCTCACAAATGTTTATCTTAGAGAGGAGGGGGATGCTCACATAGTCTCAAAACCCAGGAAGACTCCATTCACTTCTCCTAATGTCTGTTCTTAGCCCTTGAGGCAGCCCGGGCCTCAGGATTTCCCTGAAGCACCAAGAGAGAAGTGTCAGAGCCTCCTGAAACCCCCACCCCCTCGAAAGCAGGACTCCATTATTTGTGTTCATGGGGCTGGGATGGAATCCAGGTCTTTGCTCATGTATGGTGTGTGCTGTACCACTGGCCTAACCCCAGCCCATCAGCAAATGTTTCTATGCTTTTATTGTTACCTGTCACAGATCATATTTCTCTCTCTCTCTCTCTCTCTCTCTCTCTCTCTCTCTCTCTCTCTCTGTGTGTGTGTGTGTGTTGAGAAGGAAAAAGTCAAAAGCACGTGTTCTTCATCGCCATCCACCTGGTTTGTTGAGATGAGGACTCACCTGGAACTTGTCAAGTAAGCCTGGCTGGCTAGCTAGCCTGAGCCCCAGGGATCTACCTGTCTCCCCTGCCACCTCTGCCTCCCCTGTCTCCTCAACTTTGGGCTTACAAGCCTGTGCCAGCATACCCAGCTTTTTTATGTGGGTTCTAGGGAGTGAACGCATGTCCTTCTGCTTACGCAGCCAGTACTTATTGGCTGAGACATCCTTCAACCCCCATGAGGGTTTGGACGCTTCCAACAAAACTCTTCTTTCCTACACTGTTATTTTTAAACTTTTACCTTTTAAAATTTTGTCTAATTTATACATATATTCTTTCTAACTGTCAAATGATTATAAAAGGCTTGTGCTAAAAACCTAATAGTATCAAAAACGAGAGCAGGCCTCCAGGCCATGTTTGTACACACACATCTAATTTCACAGCGGATTGGTTGAGTTCCAGCCCTGTATCTCTAACCAGCACTCTTATTTTCTCTGCTTTGGAATATCTATTTGCTTTTCTCCATGAGACGTGGGGATTTCATCTCAGCGCTGCACGTGAGCCTCTCCTCGGCCCCGACATAGATCAATTGATGTGTGTGATTTCCATTATCAATACTGCAGCTCTATCCACAAACGGTCAGGGAACAAACCAAGGTCGTTTTCATCCTATGCGACCTTTTGATTTTCCTGGGGTTAAGACGGGCCGTTTGTTTCTGTTCTTTCTCCCGTTCTTCCTCTCTTCTTTTACTTCTCTCTGTGCTCACAGCTAACTTACTGTGCTTCTGTGGGCCTCCCGCATGGCTCCCGTCTTGCTCTACTTTGGGTCTTCTTTTTTTCTTTCTTTCCTCTTTCTCTCTTTTTCCGCTCCTCTTCTTTTTATCCCTTTGTCTTGTTTGCAAATGACCGCCCAGGTTTTATCTTGCATGACTTTGAATTTCTCATGTATATTTTAGTTTCTAATTATTTGGGAACTATTCTGCCCTGCTTGAGCTCTCTTTCTAGAGTAAAATTACTCTTTTATTGTTGATGCTATGGCCGTCTATCTTTCTCCAAGAATGTGAATAATTTATAAAGCTTAATTTATGGATAAGTATGTATGTTTATGCCTATTAATCTGTATGTGTGCCACATTAGTGTAGATGCCTAAGGAGCCAGAAAAGGGCATTGGATCCTCGGGAACAGGAAATATAGTTGGTTGTGAGATGCATGATGTGGATGCTGGGAATTGAACTCAGGTCCTCTGAAAAAAACAAGTGCTCTTACCCACTGAGTCATCTCTCCAGCCACCAAAATTGACATAAAATTCCTGCTTGCTCTCTGCCTCCCCTGTGTTTGCTAGGAGCTCTCCTATGTTAAGTGATCCTCCTTGGTGAGTGCTCATGTTTGCTAGTGGGCTAACAGCTGCTTGGAAGCTCTGGGGCTCAGTGAGGCTCTAGACCATGGCCTTCATTATTGAAAGACATCTCCCCCCCCGCACCCCCCCAATGTATTCCTTCAAAACGAGCAAAATTCCTTAGAGAAAACCACTGTAGTCTTCTGCCGAGGTGAAAAGGTCTGGATGCCCAAGATCATGAGTGCTAAACAGAAGAACTGGGAATTTCACAGTCTGTATGCAGATTTGCACTGGAGCTCTCTGATTTTAGTGCAGAGCCTTTGGATGCAGCTGGCTTCCTTCTCCAAGCTGAGAAGATTCCCACAGATAAACCAGGGGTCACCTGCTGGTAGAAGGAGGGGGTGGCCTGCTGCCCAGAGAGAGGTCAGCAGGATCATCCTTGGAGCTGTCTTATGAGAGGCTCAGCCTTCTCTTCAGTCTTCCCCTACTCACCATGCTGCTGACACTCCTTTTCTAGGGCTTGGCACATACCGCAGAATATAGTATTTTGTTTCTGGTGACTCTACTCTGGCTGGCTGAGATTTCAGCTTGAAGGATCTGTCATTTATGGTTCAGTAGTGCACTTTCACGCATCGACTCATATCCTCTGCAAACAGGGATTTTTTAAAATTAAATTTATTTATTTACTTTGCATCTCAATATCAGCCTCCCCCTTCCTCCCAGTAATCCTCATGAAGATCATCTCCCCATTCCCCCTCCCCTTCTCCTATGAGGAGGAGGATTCCCCCTCTGGGTATTACCCCCCACCTCTCCCCACCCTTAGCCCCACTCCCACCACCAGGCACATGAAGTCTGCAGGACTAGGTACATCCTCTCCTACTGAGGCCAGATAAGGAGGCCCAGTTAGGGTAATGGGATCCACAGCAGGCAACAGAATCAGGGATGACCCCTGCTCCAGTTGTTGGAGGACCCCCATGAAGATCAAGCTGAACATCTGCTACATATGTGCAGGGGGCCTAGGTCCAGTCCATATATGCTCTTTGGTGGTAGTCCAGTCTCTGGGATCCCCCAAGGATCCAGGTTAGTTGACTCTGTTGGTCTTCCTGCAGACTCCCTGTCCTCTTCCTGTTCCTCAATCCTTCCTTCAACATTTCTATAAGACCCCCCTCCCCCCCCAAGCTCTGTCTAATGTTTGGCTGTGGGGCTCTACATCTCTTTCCATTGGCTGCTGGGTGGAGCCTCTCAGATGTCAGTTATGCTGGGCTCCTGTCTGCAAGCATAGCAGAATATCATTAATAGTGTTTGGGATTGGTTCTTGTCCATGGGAGGGGTCTCACTTTGGGACAGTCATTGGTTGGCCATTCCCTCAGTCTCTGTTCTATCTTTGTTTCTGCACATCTTGTAGACAGGACACATTTTGGGTTGAAGGTTTTTTGGGTGGGTTGCTGTTCTTATCCCTCCACTGGGAGTCCTGCCTGGCTACAGGAAGTGGGCACTTCAGGCTCCCTATTTTCCACTGTCAGGAGTCTCAGATAGAACAGCCCATAGACACCCTGGGCCTACCCCATCTCAGGTGTCTGGCACAGCTGATTTCCATTCTCTGCTCTCTCCCTTGCTCCCCCTACGCCTGATTCCCCCACCCCATCCCCTCTCCCACCCAGTTCCCTCCCTCTATTCACCTCTGATATCTATTTTATTCCCCCTTCTGAGAAAGATTCTCCATCCTCCCTTGGGCCCTCCTTGTTATTTGTCTTCTTTGGGTCTGTGGATTATAGCATGGTCACCCCAAGCAAGAGTATTTTGACTTCTCACTTTCCTGTTTGTACCTATTTTATTTGCTACTCTTCTCTTAGTGTTCTAATAAGACCTCTGGTCTTATTTTGACTAAGAGTGAAGGAAATGGAAAACTTTGCCTTGTTACTGATCTTAGTGTAAATGATTCAATATTTCCCCCCGCTGAGTATAATGTTGGTTATAAGGTCATCATATTTAACCTGTTTAATTTTGTAATGTTTCTTATATTCTGAGTTTCTTCAAGACTTTTAACAAAAAGGGATATTAGATTTTTTTTTTATCAAATGCTCTTCTGTTTCTGTTGAGATGGCCATGTGATTTCTACTCTTGGGACCATTTATGTAAGTCGGGACAATTATTGATTTTATATTGAGCTATCCCTTTGCCTCTGTCATAAGGCTAACATATTCATAGTGAATGATATATTTTTAAAATGTGCTCTTGAATTCAAGTATTTTGTTGAGAAGTTTTATATCTAAGTTCATTGGGGAGATTGTTCTTGAATTTTCATTTTGTTGTTGCTGTATCTTTGTCTGATCTTGGTATCAGGGTATCATTAGCTTCATAAAGACTTTAGTCATGTTCCTCCCTTCCTATTTTGATGTTCTGGTAAAACCAGTGAATCCATCTGGGTCTGGACTTTTTTTTTTTTTAAGTTGGGAGATTTTAATTACTGCTTCAACTTCACTGTTTGTTATAGATCAATTTAAATTGTATATAATTTGATATGATTTTAGTACATAATGTATGTCTAGAGATTTATCCATTTTTTGAGAGTTTTCCAATTTAGTGGAATGGATACATGCTTTCAAGGTAAGACCTAATGATTTTCTGAATTTCGCTGGTATCTTGTTATAGTGGCTCTCTTTTCATTTCTAAGTTTATTTGTCTGAGTCCTCTCTTCTTTTGGTTCATTTGGCTAAGGGTTTGTTTATCTTTTAAAAGAACTAGGTCTTTGTTTGGTTGATTGGCATTTTATGTTTGTCTGTTTGTTTGTTTCCATTTCATTATATTCTGCTGCAAAATTAAATGTTTTATTTTGGGCTAGTGATTTGGGGCTGTATTTGCTCCTTTTCCAGAATGTTGCTAAGTTGTTTATTTGAGAGCTTTCTGGTGTCTTACTAGAGAGCTATAAATTTTCTCTTTTCAGACTCTTTTTGTTATATCCTGTGGACTTTGCTATGCTGTTTTTCATTTTCTTTTGATTCTAGAAATGCTTTTATTTCCTTCTTGATTTCTTCAGAGACCAATTTGCCATTTAGTGGTGTATCTTACGTCCCTGTGAGTTTGCATATATTCTTGGGTTTCTTGTGTTGTTCATTTGCTCCATTATATTCGTATTCTATTGTGATCAGAAAGAACATGAAAGAATTATTTCAATTTTCCAAATTCATATTGAGACTTGATTTATGTCCTGATACCTCATCTATTTTGGAGGAAGTTACATGGACTTCTCAGGGGGAAAAAAAAATGTGTATTCTGTAATATTTGGATGGAATGTTCTGGAGATGTCCATTAAGCCCGTTTGATCTATGATGTAATTTAATTCATTTATTTCTCTACTTTTATTGGGATAACTTGTCAGCTGCTGATAGTGAGGTAGTGAAGTCAACCACTAGTATTGTGCTGGGGTTAATCTGTAACAATACATCTAGTAGCTTTTGTGTTATGGAATTGAATGGACTTGTGTTCAGGGAATGTATGTTTAGAATCGTAAAGTCCTCCTGATGACTGTTCTCTTTATCAATGTGAACTCAGCACTTTCATCCTTTCTCATTAGTTTTGGTTTAAAGTCTGTCTTTTCAGATATTAGGACAATGAAATCTGTTTGTTTCCTAGGTTGATTTGCTTGACCACCTTTCTCCATCCTTTCACCCTAAGGTAGTGTCTGTCTTTATAGTTAGGTGTGTCTCTTAGAGGAAACTAAATAGATGGTCCCTACCTTTTGATCAAATCTACTAGTCTGTGTCTTTTTTTATTAGGGATTGAGACCATTAATATTTAGTGTTATTACTGAAAGGTATGCATTGGTTCTTGCCATCTCGTTGCTTTCGGGATGTTTGGTTTTGTTCTCTTATATAACTATTATTTTAGTGTGGTTTATTCTTTCCTAGCATCATGGATGGAACTCTTTTTCCTCACAGCCTAAAGTAATTTCTTCAAGTGTCTTCTGTAGAGCAGGCTTGTGGTGGCTTGAATATGACAGCTAAGCTTAGGCAGTGCGAGATGTAATAGAACAAGTGTGTGAGGGGGGACATGTTCCAGTCTCAGCAAACAACAGAACTTGGCAGCTTCCAGCCATGTGGCTCTGGCTTTAGTGTGAAGAGGAGAAGGAGACTACTGGGACAATTGATGCTGGTTAGCTGGAGCTATGAAATTAGCAGTCATTAAGAAGTGACCAGCATCACTGAGGTAAAATCTTCTGGGAAGAGTTTTCTGAGAGCACAAAGAAGCTGTGTTCCAGAGACAACCAAGGTTGCACCTCATGCTGCAGCTGGTCATGGAAATCTGTAAGTCACCCTGGTGGTACTGTTTTTGAAGGCATGAAGGGGTCATGGAAAGTAGCTGAGGCATGGCACTGTGAGAGTCCATGAAAGGCCATTGGTGAAGGTGCAGCCTCAGTTCTGTTGATGGCCCAGGACAGAAGGGGTCATGCAAAGAAGTTGAGGCTTGGCACCGTGAAGAGAGGCTATTAGTAAGCCTACTGTCAGCAGACAATCCCAGCCTATTGGAGATGCCAGTACCATGAGATGATCATCAAAAAGAACAGCAACAGTGGAGTGGAGTTAACCA
Source organism: Rhynchomys soricoides (assembly GCA_019843965.1). NCBI lineage: Eukaryota > Metazoa > Chordata > Mammalia > Rodentia > Muridae > Rhynchomys > Rhynchomys soricoides. The sequence continues at coordinate 3,031,774 of JADRCH010000051.1, read as the reverse complement.
GAACCTTGAGTGCTGTAGAGAACAGAGCTGGAGAAGTGACCCAAGCCCTTTGGAGGAACTCAAAAGATCATGTGTGGATCCCAGACATTGGAAAAAGAAGCTGTAAAGTTGAAGTTACCTTGGGTACCCCAAGATGTTAGAGGTGTGAGAGCTGTGGGATACCTGCTGAAGAACACCGCTAACAGGGAGTGGAAGCAGTCTAGGAGAAAGTGTGTTACGCTCATCAAAGCTGAAAGGAGCTGGGCATCTGACATGGAGATGCAGGAGTTTGAAGACTGCCCAGCTGGTTTTTGGTGTTGCATTGGTCCAGTATTTCCTCACTGTGATGTTTTGGAATGGTAAATATGTCTTGTGATGTTGGAGGTATGTGATCTGCTTTTGATTTTGATTTTATAGGGGATTACATTTAAGTGATGGGATGAGTCTCCGAAGAGACTCTGAACTTTGGACTTTTAACATTGTTGAGACTACTATAGACTATGGAGACTTTTGAAGTTAGAGTTACTTGATTTTGCATTATGCTTTGGCTAGGTCTGCATCCCCTCCCCAAGACCCATGTGTTTGAACAAGCCTATGGGGGCTAGGGAGTGGAATGTGGTGGTTTGTATGTGCTTGGCCCAGGGAGTGGCACTATTAGGAGGTGTGGCCTTGTTGGAGTAGGTGTGGTCTTATTGGAGGGAGCATGTCACTTTGGAGGTGGGCTTTGAGACCCTCCTCCTAGCTTCCTGGAAGCCAGTTTCTCCTGTTTGCCTTTGGAAAGAGATGTAGACCTCTCAGCTCCTCCAGCACCGTGCCAGCACCATGCCTCCCTGGATGCCACCATGCTCCCCACCTTGATGATACTGGACTTAACCTCAGAACCAGTAAGCCAGCCTCAATTAAATGTCCTTTTATAAGAGTTGCCTTGGTCATGGTGTCTCTTCACAGCAGTGGAAACCCTAACTAAGACAAGGCTTCATGATCATAAAGTCCTCTAGCCTATTTTTATTATGTAACATCTTTATTTTTTCACTCAGCTTTGATAGATAATTCTTTTGGGTAGAGTTCTCTCAGCTGGCAGGTATTGCCTTTCAAGACTTGAAGAATCTTTCCAGGCCTCCTGGACTTCAGCATTTCTCTTGAGCAATTCCCTCTTGTTCTGATGGGCCTGCTGTGTATGTGCCATTTCTGTGCTTCTGTCTTGCCGCTTCCAATATACACTGTGCTCTGTATATTTACTGTGTTCCTTATAACAGGATGAGGGGAGGTTCTCTGGTCATGTGTGTTCAGAGTCCTAATTGCTACTGTATCTGGACTGGCACCTCTTTTCCTAATTCTGGGAAATTATTATTATATTAATTATATTATTATAAATAATTCCATTATTATTTGTTTGAAAATGCTTTCTATGCCTTTAGAATGGGACTTTTCTCCTTTTATGACCATTGTCTGTTGGTTTGGTCTTCTCACAGGGTCTGTGTACCTTGAAATTCCTGTTGTTACAGTCTCACTTTGTTTCTGTGCTTGGTGGACGGTTCCAGCTCTTACATCTTGTGGTCAGACTCGATACTCTACCCTGTTAGTGATCCACTCTGTTGCTGACACTTTCCACAGAGCTTTTAATTTGACTCATTGATATTTTTATTTCTATCACTTGGTTTTTCTTCAGATTGCTGTCTCTGTTGAATTCATCTTTCATATCATCATCTACTTCTTCATTTTGTTTGAATTAGCTCTCCATGAGGAGCTCATTTTTCCTTTCTGTTTTCTTTGACCATTCTTATCATCATTACTTTGATCTCTCTACTTTGGGTTTCCTCTAACTCACCCTCCCTAGAGATCATCACTGTAGGGTTAATAATTTCTGGAAGAGTTATATTTGTCTTAGTTTTGTGTGGGTTTTTTTTGGGGGGGGGGGTGTCACTGTTGGAATTTACACAATTGCTGTTTTTTGTTTGTTTGTGTGTTTGTTTGTTTTTTATCATCTATTTTCTTTCAAGTGAAGTATTTACATTGTTCAAGTATGGGACCTGGTGGAGTTGAGTATGTAGCTCCCAAAGTGATTCCTCAGTCAATGAGCTCTGAGTGCCTGTTATAAGCTTTCCATCATTTCCTGGGCAGGATGATTACTGCTGGATGTTAGCAAAGTACAAATGTAACAGCCATCTATCAACAGTGACAGTGTGGTGTCCTCTACAATTTTAGTTAATTAGATTAGGAGTGGGACGGAAGCAGGAGGATAAGGATTAACTATCAGATGGACTTGGAAATGAAAAACCTGCGGTGGGTGAAGAAGGTGGGAGGGATAAGCTGGGATCCTGTTAGGAGACTGTTAAAGCTACAGAAGGTTATAACTGAGGCAGAAGCAGAGAAGAGGAAAAAGATGAGAGAACAAGACACAGGCTTAAGAGGAGCGCAGCAGATATGTGGCTGCAGAGTGTAGAAAGGAGTGACTTAGAGGCCAGGTGAAGACATACAGGCCTATGTCCTATCTAGGAAGCATACAAACAAAACCAAAAACATTTAAGAAAGATGGGAGGCAAACCACAGAAAGTAAGGGCTAAAATGGGGGGGTATTGAGTGAACAGCTGGTACAGCTGGACTTAGTTGACAGCTGAAGTTGTCAGATCTCTCTTGTTCTGGCATCGTTTCACCCAGTGCTCTGGGCAGCAGGGGGTAGGCACTGGGGAGCCTTTGGACCTCTCTAGCCTCTGTGCAGGTCCTGTTCTAATAATTCTCCTGGACCTCTTCACTTTACTGTGTCCCTCTTCTGATCCTAGAGATACTGTGTACTTGAGGAAGGCCCTGCTAAGGCCTTACCTGCACATCTTCATGTTTTTGTTTCTAGACCTGGTAGTAAGGACTGGTGTGACTTAGAATCCCATAAAGATCCTGAGGCAGGGGCTGGCTTGGAGGAACCTTAAAGGGCATCTTAGGACACAGAAGGGCCTTCCTTGAGCTTCCAGTGCTGTCAGGGAAAAGTAGGAAGGAAGTTGCTTGAACTTCCTATTTAAAATAAGAGCATTTTGCAGGCCTTGTTCTCAAATGAGTTGTTATTATTTGAGATGCATGAATATGTAAGGGAACCAGCCACTAATACCTCATAGATATGCAAATCTGTCCTTACCCACGATTCTTCCCCAAGGATTTAAACCTGATATAGAGAAATAATCTCACCAGGTGCTGGAACTCACAAAGTAAGCTTTCCAAAGGAAGAAAGGGGAATTGTGGAAAACCTTTTTCAACATTTCTTGTCCATGGCATTCTTAAGGGACATACAAAAGGCTTTGGCTTTCCTCCCACTGAAGGTTTTCATTTGCAATAACCTGGAACTGTCCCTCAGGGCCACCACACTGGTTGTCTTCCCTTTGGCAGGGCACTGTGCCTTGGGAAGGCTGAGGCTCAAAGAGCTTGTAAGGTCTGCAAAGGAACCAACCAGTAAGTCAATGACAGCGTGGGCTTTGTTCCTGAAGAGACCTACAGGGCTGAGTCCTCTAGGATAAGGACTCAGAGGCCACTGTCCACTTGTAGGCTAGAGGTGTGGGAAGGAGACTGATAATCCTCTTTGGTTCATGGTCTGTCATTGTTAGGGAGCTGAGGAGACTAAGGTGAGCTGTTTGAGGGTGGGCGAGCATCTCTCTGGTCAGACATCACTGAAGGCTCTTGAGCTGAGAGAGCAACAATCTAGAAAATCAACTTACTTTCGTTTCAAGTACTGTCATTATTTTAAACGGAATGGAGGAGCTTTACAAATGGTGCAGTCATGGCTGACCTTCCTGACTGCTCCTGAGATAGCTGGAGAAGGGGGTGAAGCTATGTTCTATGTAATTGCCTTCTGCTGGTTGGGGCCAGCGTCCCACTAGGTGGGCCTTATGCAGATCTGAGTCTCGGGAGCTCTGTGTCTTTGTCTTTGTCTTCCTGGTTCTGGAAATATCCAGCCATCTGAATTTAGAGCAGTCCACCATGCCCTTTCCCTCTAAGAATGGCGTCCTTCTCCCCCCCCTTCACATTCTCCCCCCACTTACCCGCCTCTTTTACTTTCTGGTTCATCTTCTCTTTGTGTTTCTTTCTGTATTCATTCTTATATACGCTGCAATTTGATAATATTTTTTCTCCTTTCCCAACTCCTCCCAGATCTGCCCCATCTCAATACTCAGCTCATTTCATGTCTGCCTACGGAGGGAGGGAGGGAGCGAGGGAGGGAGGGAGGGAGGGAGAGAGAGAGAGAGAGAGAGAGAGAGAGAGGAATCCAGACAAATAAACAAACCCAACCCTAACCCAATAAGACCAAAAAGAAAAAAGAATCAAGTCAAACCAAACAAAAAGCGCACACACACAAAAGTAATTCCTTTTGTGTAGGCAATACCATATGACATAGTAACATTAACCATCTTACTCGGGGTCTCACTGCCGAGTCCAGTGACATCCGTCAAGATGCAGAACACATGACCTTTACAACCCACACAACTTGTCCAGATGAATCTTGTGTGCCAGGTTATGCTTTGAGAACGAACAGGGATGAACAGAGATGGGTCAAGATCGGACTTTCTCCTATCTGAGTGCTAGAGAGAAATCACCCTCTGATGTTTTCTGGAACCATGGGGCATCGGACAGCACATATAACCGGATTACATTTGAAAGTCTTTGAATCTTCTATCTGCAGTTTCTTAAGTCAGTTTTTAGAGTTTGTTTGGGTGGGGGTGGGGCTTCACAAGGTGATCATGGCTAACATTCCTGACTTTAGTTTTTCTTAGATAAGTGAAAATGGCTACGGCTGTCATTCTTGTAACTACTTCCTGCCGGTAACGGGCAGGATCCTCATCAGGGGAAAGGAGGTCCAGGGTAGTCTCTAGTATTGGGGGTTTTAAAGGAGGAACACACTGTCAGTGTGTCTCCTGGTTGTTTCCTGGATACAGGACTTCACCCTATGATACAAAGCATGTTTGGCAATTTTAAGAGATGGGGTATGTCTTAGCCAGGATTTCTAGTCCTGCATGAACATCATGACCAAGAAGCAAGTTGGGGAGGAAAGGGTTTATTGAGCTTACACTTCCACGTTGCTGTTCATCACTAAAGGAAGTCAGGACTGGAACTCAGGCAGGTCAGGAAGCAGGAGCTGATGCAGAGGCCATGGAAGGACGTTTCTTACTGGCTTGCTTCTCCTGGCTTGCTCAGCCTGCTTTCTTATAGAGCCCAAGACTACCAGCCCACAGATGGTTCCACTCACAAGGGGCCCTCCCCCTTGATCACTAATTGAGAAAATGCCTTAATGCTGGATCTCTTGGAGGCATTTTCTCAACTGAAGTTCCTTTCTCTGTGATAAATCCAGCTTGGGTCAGGTTGACACACAAAATCAGTCAGTAGAGGGTAGAAATCTGTACCCTTTAAATTAGGACCTAGGAAAGCAGGCAGGTCCAGTAGTGGAGGTCAGAAAAACAGCCATATGGTAGAAGGTAGGGAGGGGTGTCTGAGAGAGGGCCAAGGTTACAGGGAAAGCTTCCAGGGTCTGGCAGAACAGTCCATCTTCTTTGGCTGGCTTTCTGCCTCTACCTATTAGTTTCAGTTACCTTGGAGACCCATCCAGGATGGGTATCTGGTTCTCCAGACTAGATAGAGATTGGTTCTAGTGTACTGTCCTGAAAACCTGGCCTGTCTTCCCTAGCAAGCCTGTGTTTCTGGGGAGTGTTGTGCTTGCCCTGGTGCTATGTGCTATTCTGTCCCCTGCTGTTGTGGGGGTTGGGGAGTACAGCATGCATCTATACATGAGTGTAGTCCCTTGCAGACTCTCTCTTCTGTATGTACTCCACGGCCATGGACCTCTGAATGTCCTTCCAGGGAGCAGCACTACCTTTCTCTTGTTCCTGTCTTGACTCACCCCTACCCCTCTGTGCTTCAAGACTCGGTGCTTCTGGAGGGCAGGTCTAAGCCTTTCAAACAGGGCTGCATTCTTCTGGGGGACATGCTGAGCAGTCATGAGATGGACCTGAGCCGTGGTTTTCTGGCAACCTCAGCTTCAGCTTAGTGTCCTTGTCCTGCTGCCTCTATGGAAACATCAGCTATGAGCATATATTAAAACATGTCACCTTGGCTTTGGTTTTTTATGTTGTATTAAATCGTGCCACAGAATATTTAGCAACATAACAACATAACAACTTCTAAGGGCTCAGCATACTGGCCTGAGCCACCATCTAGTTCTAGAAACTTCCATCTTGTAAAACAAACTCCACACCAGTTCCACAGCACCTCCCATTTGCTTTCACCCCGGCTGCTGGGAACCACAGTTCACTGAGTGTGGCTATATAGAATTTGTCCCTTTGTGACTGACAATTCTCACTAAGCCTACTAGCTCAAGGCTCACTCCAATGCAGTTTCCTTCCTGTCTCATGCCAAATCCTGTCTTGCTCTGTGGATGTATTTCACTTATCTGCTCATCCATTCCCGACAGCGGGCATGTTTTTGTTTGGCTTTTGGTTATCATGGATGAAATTCTAGAAACTTTAAAGGTAAAACGAAGAGCTTGGAAGAGATGTGGATTGTCCATTTTTCTTTGTGATTGGCACTTTATTCTCCTGGGTTGGGACTGGAACACACAGGGTGACTTGCTTCTTTCCCAGGCTCGGGGAGTGAGTTTATAGTGTCTATGTAGGAAGCATAGGAGGTATTTTGGAAGTACCTGGGAGGCAGAGACAGGAGGATTACAGGCTTGAGGAAGGGAGGGATAAGGAAAAAAATAGAAAGAACATAGAGGCTTCATCAAGACTGTTCAGCAGGTAACGGGACCTGCTGCCAAGCCTGATGATCCGATGATCCCGGAACCCACATGGTAGAAGGAGAGAACTGACTCTCACAGTTGCCCTTTGACCTCCACATGGACTCTATGAGGGTTAGGTATAGCTGAGCCTGCTTTACACAAGGCTTAGGACATGGTAGGGGTTTAGACTATCATTCTCCAGGATGTGGGGAGTCTGTGAAGATCTGGGAGTGGACAGAACCAGGACTGCTCACCTCTGAAGATCCACATAGACCATGAAGGATACTGAGCCTGGTGTTCTCAGCAGCTGAGACTTTGCCTTGTTCCCAGCAAAGTCCCAGACTGCTGCCTCCTGGGTAGGGCCCCTGGGATCCTCAGCTTGTGCTCCATGGGAGGCAGTGGGCTCTCCTCCCCTCAGCCTCTCAGGTCCTCTGGTTCTGTCCCCTTCCCCAGGTGCGAGGGGAATTGCTCCAGGAGAGAGTCCAGAGGCTGGAGGCCCAGGAGGCACACTTTGCTGAGTCACTTGTGGCTCTGCAGTTCCAGAAGGTAGCTCGGGCTGCTGAGACCCTCTCAGTCTACACCGCCCTGCTTAGCATTCAAGACCTGCTGCTGGGGGAGCTGAGTGAGTCGGAGACACTGCCCAAGTCTGCCTGTGTGCAGATCCTGGAGTCCCACAGGCCGGTGAGTGGGGCTGGGGTAGAAAAGGGTACCTAGGCCATAGCTCCTTGTGGTGCCTGGAACTGCCTTCGGAATGGAATGGGTTCCCTGTGTGAAGCAGGGGACCAAGTAAGGTGACTTACTAACTATACAAAAGCACTATGTACCAGCCAGCATCCCACTCCCAGCTCTGGCCCCTTGCCTCTGATCAAACATTCTCTGAATCGCCACACCCTGAGAACTGGATACCTCTTCCATTCCAGGCACTGTCCAAGTTGGTAGTGTCTCTTCATAAATGAAAACCCACCATCATCTTTCAATTAGGCCACATCAAATGCAGTCATGGCTCAGGCTGAGTGTTTGACTCTGAATGTCACCATTACTCCCCTTACTGTGTTCTTTCAGGCTGAAGAACTGTCGCCACGAAACAAACGTGTGGTAAGGCAGTTCTGAGGACCAATTTTAGGTCCTTTATATGTGGGTTTTAAAAAGAAGATTTTATTCTATTTTTAACTATGTGTTCTGTGTGTGTCTGTGTGTGGGAATATGCACATGGGGATAATTGCTGGTGGAGGGTAGAAGGAGGTATTGGCTCCCCTGAAGCTGGAGTTCAGGCAGTTGTGAGTTGACAGAAGAAGGTGCCGGGAATTGAACTCAGATCCTCGGGAAGAGCAGCCCATATGGCTTAACCACTGAGCAATCCGTCCAGCACCTATGTGTGGATTTTTCCCTCGTGTTTTCTTCTTTGAGAATTTCATACAGTGTGTTTTAACTGTATTCACCTCTCCACAAAGTCCTCCCTTCTCTACCCGACCAGCTTTGTGTCTTTTTAAAAAATCCCCAATATAATTCCTTTAAATCACCAAGTATAGTTTGTGCTTCCCATATATTTCTAGATGTGTGGCTCTTTACTGAAGCTTGACCAACCCACCGGGGGCCACCCCTTTAAGAAGAACGACTCTCCCTCTCTGCAGTTATCAATTGCAGTAACTTCTCAGCTAGGATGGGTCTTTGTGCAAATTGTTCTTTCTTTTTTTCCCCATTTATTTATTTACTTATTCACTGGCTGTACAACCCGATTGCAGCCCCTTCATCTCCTCCCAGTCCCCCTCCCACTTACTCTCCCTTTCTCCTCTGAGAATGGGGACATCCCTGCTGGGTACCAACCCATCCTGGCACCTCAAGTCACTGCAGGACTAGGTGTATTCTCCCTCACTGAGGACAGACAAGGCAACTCAGTTACAGGAATGGGATCCACAGGCAGGCAACAGAGTCAGGGACAGTCCCCACTCCAGTTGTTGGGGGACCTGTATTAAGACCAAGCTGCCTTTCTGCTACATATGTGTGGAGGACCTAGGTTCTGCCCATGTATGCTCTTTGGTTGGTGGTTCAATCTCAGGGAGCCTCCAAGAGTTTTCTGGTGGAGTCCCTATCCTCTCTGGAGGATACTTCAATCCTTCTCTCCAGGTCTTCCACCAGACTTTCTCAGCTCCAAGCTCCGAGCTCCGAGAGCTCTGTTTAATGTTTGACTGTGGGTCTCTGAATCTGTTCTCATCAGCTGCTGGGTGAAGCCTCCTAGAGGACAGCTACGCTAGGTTCCTGTCTGCAAGCCTAACAGAGTTTCAGTAATAATGTCAGCTATTGGTTCTGATGTGTATCCCCTCTGTCACTGCTCCATCTTTGTCCCTGCACATCTTGTAGGCAGGACATATTTTGGGTCCAAGATTTTGGGGTTGGGTTGGTGTCCACTGGAAGTCCTGCCTGGTTACAAGGCATTAGCCACTTCATACTCCATAACTCCTACTTCTAAGAGTCTCAGCTAGAGTCACCCCCATAGACTCCCTAGAGCCTCCCCCATCCAGAGACTCTGTAAAGTCCTAGAGATACCTCCCATGATTATTTTGTTCTTCCTTCTAAGTGGAATTCAAGCATCCTCACTAGGGCCTTCCTTCTTGTTTGATTTCTTAGGGTCTGTAGGGTGTAGCATGAGTATTCTCCAATGTCTATTTTATTTTCTCTTCTGAGTGAGATTCAAGCATCCTCCCTTGGGTCCTCCTTGTTATTTGGCTTCTTTGGGTCTGTGGTTCATTTACACAATGGAATACTACTGCTCAGCTATTAAAAACAAGGATATCATGAAATCTTCAAGCAAATGGATGGAACTAAAAAATATCATCCTGAGTGAGGTAACCCAGACCCAAAGGACATGCATGGTATGCACTCACTTATAAGTAGATATTAGCAAAAAAAAAAAAGTACAGGATAAACGTGCAAATTATCCTTTCTATGCTAAGATTTTGTGTGGCTTGAGCTTTCTCTCGTGCGTGTTGTCACAGTCTCTGTGATATATGTCCAGCTGCCCTGATCTGTCTGAAAAGTTCTCTCCTTGTATTTATCTACTTTTCTTAGATCTTCTATCTCTCAGCCTCCTCTTCTGAAGTGATCCCTGAGTCCCAGGATGATGGGTGTGATTCAGGTGCCCCATTTATGCTGGAGCATTCTGAAGGCTCTTACAATGCCAGCTGTGGGTCTCTGGGTTGATCACCATCCACAGCAAAATGTAGCTTCTCTGATGAGGGTTGAGAGTATGTGTGGATTTTTTTTTAATTCCATGAATTATAGTAAGGAATTCCAGTGAAGAGGAAGCGTTCATTCACTGAGGTCCTGGGTGGGCAGGCATGCGCAGAGATGTGACTTGCCAAGGTCTCATTGACAGTTCCTTAATAGTGCTTCTTGCTGTTGCTCCTTAGGCAGGATCAGTCACACATTGTAGTCTTCAACTGCCCTGTGGTTAAACTTTTTGTCACAGGCTGTTTTAGGTAACTGCTGAGCTATTGTTAATCTCAGGTCTCAGGTAACAAACTGAGTGTTGGGCAGACGGCTCCTTATGAGACAGCATGGCAACTGAAAGAGGCCTAAAACCAAACCTGTTTCTGACTTTGACAGACATTTCAAGTTCATAGATTATTCTAGGTGAGTTTGCCAAGGTTATAAGCCATTCTTTATTTTAAATGGAGCAAATAGCAGAGAGGACTCTGAAGAATTCGTATCTCCACTATTGGACATTTTGGCCAAGGTCCCCCACATTGAATCCTAGGAGCCTCCCCCATCCCAGGTCCCTTAGACTTTCTAGAGGTTCCCCACAGCCCCTACACCCAGCAGCTGCATATTTGCATTCATTCTTCTGGCCCTCTGGGCTTCTCTCCTGTCTCCCTCATACCTGATCCTGCCCCCTTTCCCCTCCCCTTGCCATAAATTATCAGTCATTTACCAAAACTTACTATCTTTGGTAAACCTATGTATTTAGTATGATTTAATAAATAAACGTTGGTACAGAAGCATCATTATAGAAATCCATACTCAGATGTGGACACATAAAGTGCACATGCTTATTCATGCTTTGTGAACTGGAGAAGATGGAGGCACTCTGGAGCTCAGCTGTCCTGGATGGGCTCATCATGCTGGGCTCACAGAAAAGATAAACAGAGGCAACCAGAATCTGCCTGCCTCTGCTATAGGCAGCTGCTGAGACTTAGACCCAGCCATATAAGGAGCAATTTGAGGGGATGAAGTGATGAGGCTGTGTGTGTCCTGCTGAGGTAGAGCACCAAGGGAGAGATGTCTCCAGCCTGCTCCAGGGACAAGGCAGATGCTGACTGTGACGTTTAAACCAATGTTGTGCTGCCACAAGGAAGGCACCCAGAAGGAGCACAGCCCACTCAGGGTGATAAACAAAGTTGAAACTATTCTAGTTGAGTTGACTGTTCCTGTCTAAAAGCATCTTCTGTGGGATAAAAGAAACTCTGTGAGGACCTTAGGATTTCCACAAAGTTCATATGACACAAACCCTTGAGGGAAAAAAAAGGAACATAAAAATGTCACTTATGAGCTACTCCACATGACCTGGGCACAGGATAAACAGCAGCGGCGGCAGCAGCGGCAGCAGCAGCACCACCACCACCACAACCAAACAACAACAAAATGCCAGTAAGATCAATGAAGAGTTAAGTGTTCAGATTATCAGCACAGGATGCAAAGTAATTCTCTATGTAATTTATTAAAGAAAGTAAAGATAATATAAAAGTGATTTTTTAAAAAATTGTACCTACTTGGTAAAACTTGAATGCACTTCATAAAAGACTTAAGACAACAGAAGTAAAGAAATTGGTTAATGTTATCGTCTTAGAATTTCTGTCACTGTGAAGAGACACCATGACCATGGCAACTCTTATAAAGAAAAAACATTTCATTGGGGCTGGCTTACAGTTCGAAGGTTTAGCCCATTATGGTCATGGTGGGAAGCGTGGCAGCATGCAGGCATGCATCATGCTGGGGAGGAGCTGAGAGTTCTACATCTGGATCAGAAGGAAGTGAAGAAGAGAGTGAAACTCTCTTGAGCTTCTGAAACCTCAAAGCCCACCCCTAGTGACACACTTCCTCCAACAAGGCCACACCTCCTAATAGTTCCACTCCCTATTAGCCTATGGGAGCCATTTTCATTCAAACCACCATGGTCTTTGAGGTAGGAAACTTCAGCTCAGCAGGGCAGGGTGACAGGCTAAGCTTCTGAAGCTTGAGTGAGGATGTACACAGACAGCTGAGGTTGAAGACGCTCTCACACCCACATCCAAACTGCAGCCAGCAGTCAGCAGATACACTCTGCAGCACACATCATGACTGTTCCAGGAACTGACTCTCTCACGTTATCTTGGCTTCTTTTGACAAAGAGCAACTAACCTCAAATGTGTTAAGAGACACTATAAAAAGTCCATACTTTGGAAATTTTAAACTATACCTCTGAATAATTCCATGGTCAAAGAAGTAAACAAGTTAAAAATACATGTCTACTTTAGAAAAAATGTATCTATGGTGTATCAAAATGTGTAGCACTGGATGAAGGTTTTTCCAGGGGAACTCACATCCTGACCATCCATCTGAAAAGAAGAAATACTCTAAGGTCATGTAGCTGATGAAAGGTGCATGACGCTGGCAGGGAGACAAGCAGGGGGCACAAGGAGAGTTGGAGGGAAGGGGTGGTGGATAGATATAATCACAATACATATACGTGTGTAAATGTATGGAATTTTGAGAGGTTACAAACTTTTTATGTTAGGGGAGAAAGAAATGGAAGGATTGCAGATAAATAAGGTACAAATCAAAACGAACGTGGAGAGAGTTAATAAAATAAAAAGAGAGGCACTTGGGGAAAAGTTTAAAAGTCTAATAAAATGTGCAGGTCTCTGGTAAGGTTGACAAGTAAAAACAGCCTGAGGGACAACGAAATGGTATAGAGATTTCAAAGGATTATAATCCCAGATGTAGTAGTGTTGTTAAAATTGGAATACTGCAAAGAACATTGTATAGATGAATTTGAGGATAAGTATGAAGAGGAATTTTCTAAATAAACATAAGTGATAAAAGTTGATCCTAGTAGGAAAAAATATGTGTATAGTCTTAATGCCAGAGATGAAATTGGCGTGGAAGTGTGTTAGAATTTTCCACCACTGTGAGGAAGTACTAAACGTAGGGAACATAAAGGAGAGAGGTTCACATGGCATCATGGTGTGAGAGGCTTCAGTCTGCAGTTGGCTGGCTCTGCTGCTTTCAGGCTGTGGTGAGGCATAGCATCTTGGCATGAGGACCTATGGAGCACAACAGCTCTCCTATAATGACCAGGAAGCAAACAATGCTAGAAGTGGCTGGAGCAAGAGCTGGCTTTATTGCTGGTGTGCCCTCAGTGACCTACTTCCACCAGCCAGATCCTGCTTCAAGCTTCCCCACTCCTCAAGAATACCATCAAGTTTTGAGTCCATAAGCGGTTCACATAGTGATTAGCCAGAGTCTTCACAATCCGCTCACATCTCAGCGATTGAGCCACAAGCTGGAGGTCAAGCCTTCTGCACAGGCTCCTGGAGGAAGCACTGTCTCTCTGTCTCCCACCCATAACAGGAAGTTATAAACCTACACATAGTGCCACATACATCCAGGCCTGGTATTTCTTAGGTCAGCTCGAACAAACCATAAAGTATCTTAGTCACTTATCTATCACTGTGACAAAATACCATGACCAAGGCAACTTACAAAAGGAAGCATTTAACCGAGCTCTTTCAGAGGGTTAGTGTGTATGATGGCAGAGCAAAGGCATGGCAGCAGGAACACCTTAATTCACAAGCAGGAAACTGAGGCATACTGGAAATAGTATGAGTCTTTAGAAACTCCAAACTCCAAACGCCTGCCCCTCCTCCAACAAGACCACACCTCTCAATCCTTTCCCAACAGTTCCACCAGCTAGGGACCAAGTACTCAGACACATGAGCCCATGAGGGCTATTCTCACTCAAAACATCACCAGTCTCCTACTCACATCTTCCCGGATGCTGGAGCAAAGACCCTCCCATTTACCCTATATGATTCTCAGATAACCTGGACACCAACAGGAGACCCAGGTGGTACCAGACAGAACAGCTGCAGCTGTGAACACAGTTGCAACCTTTATGTGAAAAATTGTAACGAACATAACTCATCTATCTGATAGAATAATATATTACATAGTGGCCAGGCTGAGTTTATTTATTTATTGATTGATTGACCAGGACTATTTAACCTGAGGACATTGGTTTACAAAGCTCACCAGTTCCCAACAACCAAATGGTGGCACACAACCATCTGTAATGGCGTCTGATACTTTCTCCTGGTGTATCTGAAGATAGCTACAGTGTACTCACATAAATAAAACAAAGCTCACATACTTAATAGGTTAAAGGGGAGGAAATCACTCACATGAGAGTTCCTGGTAGATTTTAGCATTCATTCAAGATGGAATTCCTCAGGAAATCAGTGACAGGAGGAAGCCTCCATGGAGCATCCATCAAAGCATTTAACAAGTGTTCATTTGAAGGTGACTGGCATGGAGATAGGCCAGTGCCTCAGATGCTAGTTGGAGGAAAGGAGCCTTTGAGATAGAAAGGGAACCAGGCATTGTGGTGTACACCTTTAATTCTAGTGTTCAGAAGGCAGAAGCAGGCAGATCTCTGTGAGTTCAAGACCAGTCTAGTCTACATAAGCAATTCCAGGACTAATGAGGGCTACATAGTGAGAGACTCTGTCTCAAAATTTAAAAAAAAATCTAAGACCTACCCCCCTCAAAAACAGGAAGGGCATGCCTAAGGTCATTTAGAGAGCCTTGACATTGAGTCACCAAGGTATCTGAGTACCTAAGATGATCTTCCGGGCCAGTATTGTTCACATCAGATGCCCCACGAGGTCATAGACTACCTAGGGAACTGCACCCACCTTTCCCTTTTCATCTCAGAGCTCTTGTGAGTAATGTCAGAGCTGCCCATCACAGTTGCCTGCAAGGAGGAGCCTGTACATCCCACATCCAAAGCAGAAAATCAGACTACACTTTCTTTAGTTGGTAGTGAGATGGTGGACAAGCTGCACCTTTATGGTTTGCTTGAAGAGAGAAGTCAGCCTGCTTTGCTTTGTATCAGACTCTCATTCTGCAGTGCAATCATTCTGTGCCAAATACTTTCCTGTTGGTAATGAGCTTCTTAGCTGTTAAGCATTTGGAGAATTTAAAAAGCATGAAATGAAAAGCCAGGGAAGAAACGATTCCTAAGGAGAGTCCGTGGTGTGCATCTCATTCAGTGAACAATTTAGATTCCTTTTGGTGAAATAGGACTATAAGGACCGAGTGGCAAAGACAGGCAGATTTAAACAGGACAGGCTTACTTAGAAAGAAGGAGTAACCCCAGGCTTATGGTCCCTGCTGTATTTGCAGCTCAGTGTCACTTGCTAAGCCTCCGTTTCCAAGCCCAATGAGGTGTCCTCCTGTGCTTTGTTGCCTTTGTGCCCCAGTCACTCCTTTGGTTGATTCTGCCTGAGTTTTCACACTTCCAACTCTGCCACCCAGCACCACTGCTGTTAGGCACCTTGAGATCAGAAGCAAAGATGGTATTACTATTAGCCAACAGTCACTGAGCTGTCACTAAGTCCAGGGCATCATGTGCAGTGCCTGAAACTTAAAGCCACCCAAAGGCATTTCAATTCCCAGGTGAGAGGTTCAGGAGCAGCTTTTGTAAAGCACTGATATGCAGGTCTCAGGGTCTTTCAAAGAATTCAATTGAGAGGCTCAGAAGTTTAAGCAGAAATGTATTTAGCAAAGCAAAACACGGAACTCAAAAGAGATTGGAGTAGGCTGTCCAAAAGTGAAAATGAACAGCGGGGAGGGTTCTGAGTCATGGGTTTAAAAGATACTTTTTATGAAAGTTTATGAGGTGGGTAGAGTAGCCATAGCAGGAGATATCTCAAAATACAATGTATCAGATCTCCCTTTTAGGACATTTCCCATAAGTCTTTGGGAATGGTAGAGAGGGAGATCAAAAAACACAATGCAAATGATACTATGCTTGGGAAAATCTTTTGAGAATGCAGCCCCTTCATGAGTACATGTGGGTGGCAATTAGGAAAGTGGCCTAGTGCTTTTTTTCCCCTGATCTTGCCTGAGCTTCAGCTTCAGGGATGCTTAACCGCAGAGGGGCACCCTGACCCCTCTGGAGACATAGCTACTGAGAGGCTTGTGATAACGCTTCAGTTACCTCTGTCACTCCTCAGCATCAGTGGGACTCACCCTTGCTCCTTCATGTGCAGGAGCTGCAGGAGCTGGAGAGGAAGCTGGAGGACCGGCTAGGGCAGCAGGAAGAGGCAGAGCAGCAGCAGATCCTGGAGAGCTGGCAGCAGTGGGCGGCTGATGGACCTGGGCTGAGCGAGCCCGAGGAAATGGATCCTGAAAGGCAGGTCTCTGCCATCCTGCGGCAGGCCCTGAACAAGGGCCAAAAGCTACTGGAACAGCATCAGCAGAGGTAGGTGGGTAGTGCACAGTGAATGCGGGAGGGGTCTTCTGGCCTCTCACCTTCCTGCCTTAGGTACCACTCCTGTGTTCTGCACAAGCTGCTGCTGTTGAAGCATGATAGCTTTCTTCCTTCTTGATGTCTTCTATATATATTTTTAAATATCATTGAGGTTTACTAACAGTATTTTTTAACTTTTTAAAAAGTTTTAAAAAATTGCGTGTGTATATACATGTATGTCTGTGCATGTATAGGCCACAGCACAAGTATGGAGGTTAGGGGACATGTTGAGTTGGTTTTCTGTATAGGTCCTGGGGATTGAACCTGGGTCCTCAGGCTTGATGGCAAGTGCCTTTACCTGCTCAGCTATCATCTCAACAGGCCCTTTTAAATTCCCCCCCCCCCCATCCCCAGGGCATGGTTTCAATGCATAGCCCAGTTGTCCTAGACTCACTCTGCAGACTTAGCTGGATCTGCCTCCCAAGCACTGGGGTTGAAAGCTTGCCCCACCACACCTGGCTCCTTTTAAATTTCTTCTCAAGAAATCATAAACTTACAAGAAGTTGTGAAGAGTTCCCACCCAGCCTCCCTGCCTGGTAGCATCTTACACTGTCATGGCGAAGCATCAGAGGCAGGAGGTAGCTCCGGCATAGGAAGGGCTCGGTTCCAATTTCACTGAGCTGCAGAATTTTAGCCCCTGCCTCTGGAAAGCTACAAATTAGACAGATCCAAACCTTGTTCATTCTTTGCTTTTTTACAATCAACATCAGACAATTAGCTTTTGCCTGTGGCATTCAGTGCTTCTGGAGAAATGCCATTCCATGTAGCTCTCTAACTCCCCACTGTGACTATGGTATCTGTGTGTAAAGTAGCAGATACAAACTGTATATGGCACACATTGGCTGGGTGTTTAGAAATACACAAATTAACTGGAGGAAACACTCCATTTGGTTTCTGGGTGAGCAGATTACAGGGATTCTGAGTTTGTTTCCTGGGTAAACATGACATTAAAGTGCCATTTCTTTGCATGGGAATTAACCAATGGAGGGCTGAATGTCTGTCAGAGGGGGGTGAATGCAGAGGTGTTGATTTGATCTAGGCTGGGGCTTTTTAATAGATCATCATCATCATCATCATCACCATCATCATCATGATGTTCCCCTGCTCCCTGAAAGAATCTGCAGGAGACAAGGGTTGGGCTTGAGTTGTACCTGCACATGTGTTGGGTTGTGATAGCCAGTGGGACTGTGGGGCAGATCCATGGCCTCACCTTTGACACAGAGCCCATATGGGGGTTCAGCAAACCTCTTTTATCAGGATGCTAGCTGGCCTTGCCACCAGAGCAGGGCTGTCTGTGGCCATCTGTGGATGGTGACTTTGGCTCTGCTTTAGCCGAGTGCAACATCAGGTGTGGACCCCAGGTGCTGGCCCCACTGTTCCTAAACAGGAGTAACAAGACTGTGCTTTCGGAGCAGGGCCACGGAGCACCTGAGAGCCACAGAACCATCCTCCTTCAGCTCACTGGAGCTCTGCTCCTCTGTCAGCCTCCTGCGCTCTGTAGGAAGTGGTCCAGGCCAGGAGGGCAGGCTAGCTCCCAGGCCAGCTCTTCCTTCTTTCCCTCCTCACCTGTGAGTCTCTGTCCTCTTGTCAGCTCCCCCTGGCAGGACTAGACCTCTGGATTTTTCTCTTCACTCCAGGGTGAGGGAGGAGTGGCAGAACAGTGCGGTGCTGGAAGATTCTCTGGAAAGCATGGAAGCTGACACCATGGCCAGCCTCTGCAGCCAGGTGAGAGGCCCGCTCACATCTGTGGGCATCCTTTTCCCAGAACCAGCATCTTCCCGATGTCAGATGGTGGCTGTCCAGCCTGGGGTTCATTATCAACTCAGGTCCAGCAGATTTGAGAATGATGACAACTGTGCTGTTGAGCCTCTTTGTCTCCAGGACAAGACAAAGTCCCCTTACTGCCACAATGTCCTGTTTGCAGTGAGGCCTGAGATGGCTGCATCTAGCTGATGTATACAGATGTCCTTCTTGTTATGGTGTACTGACAGTTCTTACAACAACAGTCCTTTGCCACAGCAGAGCAGATAGAGTGGAGTCTTCATCCCCTCCTGTCTTCACTCTGCTCACTCATGAACTCTCTCCACACGCAGATCAGCCAGACTCTCCATACCCCTGCCTGGCTTTGCTGGACATCAAATATTCCTCCTTCCCCTGCAGGCATTGCCCTGTAAAATCCCAGGGAAGGCAGGGAAGGGCTCTGATTGGCCAGGGAGGCAACCATGGCCACCCTGTAACTGAGAGAAGAGACTTTTATGGGGTCGTGGGGTCCTGGTGGCACTGGAGAAACCTTCACTCTTTGTTTTTTCGGGGGTTGGGGATGGGAGAGGGTTTCACTCAAATTGGACTTTTAAAGTCATGGCAAACCCCTGTCTCACATCTGGAGTGTTGGGATTATAGTCATGTGCCACCACACTGGGCAAATCCCAGCTACTGTGTCCTTGCCAAACTTTTTGCAACAGTGCTGGTAGTCTCACAGTACAGATAAGAATTTGAGGCACAAAGTAAAATAGACCTGGCTCAAGGACCTAGCATTTGGCTCAGTGACCCTGGGTGCACAGTACAGGCTTTGAGGGGTCTAGAGCTGGCACATTTTTAAGTTTGTTATTTTGGAATCATTTTGGCCTATCAGGGTCTAGAATGTACAACATCTACCTTTTGTTTCTTGTTTCCTTGGCTTTGCCTGAGACCACGTCAAATCTGGTATACAGCTTTCTGTCCGTTAACCACAACAAAGATAGAGAACTGTTCAACCCAGCGGTGACCTCCCTGTAGGTCATTTCAAGGCCGCTGCCACACTCAGCATCTCCAACCCAAGCACCACAGGTCCATTCTCTGTCTTTCATTCATGCTCAGCTACAGTATTACATGTGTGGCACTGTGCAGCCTCCACAGACCACAGAGTCCTTGAGCTCAGCAGCCCTTCCTTTTTTGTTGCCAAGTGACCTTTCATGTGTCAGTGGAGTAGTGGCACTAGTCATCCACCGCTATAGGGACACTCACCTTTTCCCAGAGCTTACATTATCCCAAGGGCCTTCCAGAAGCTGACGGGGGATGGAGAAATATGTCTGACTGCGGTGATGCAGGCTGGGGCTCCTGCGCCAAGATTCTGGTCCACTCAAGTGAGCTAACTTGGAAGGGGTGGGTGAGCTGTTGGAGATATTGTGGGTGCTAAGGCTGCTGACCAAAGACATTTTTTTTGACAGCCTTGTAAGTTCAGAATGTTTCCAGGCTGAACCACTGAAATATTTATCACCCCAGGACAATGAAAACCTTGAGAAAGTCATGAATTAGATATTGCTTCACAGCATGTCGAGAGGGAGCAAGGGCTTGTGTTCTTCCCATCTTGTGTTCCCCTAGGGACTGAGGCTGGTGTCATACCTCTCAAAAATGACAATGGTACCAGGGAGCACACTACTGCGACTCCTGAGTGTGGTGCTTCCAGCAGCTTCGCAGCCTCAGTTATTGGCCCTGCTGGACGCAGTCAGTGAGAAGCACTCAGACCACACAGCAGAGAATGAGAGCTGTGGTGAGCAGGCACAGGCGGAGCAGGGCAAGAGGAGGTGAGCTTCCGGAGGGGTTGGGGGTGGGTGCTGCCTTGAAAGCCAGGTTTGACCCTCCTGAGATCCAGAGGAAAAGGGTGTCTGTCACACATGGACATTCCCAGCTGGCCCTGCTGCTCAAAGTTCAAGTCTTAGTAGACCTGAGTGGTTGGTCCAGTACTTTAGATTTTCATTACAAATTTCCAGACTTCTGAACATACATTTCTTTAGGGTCATCAGACTATTTAGTATACATGCCATTAAAAAAATATTAAAAGTGCATCGAGAGAAAAAGAAGAAAGTATTCGTGGTTTCCCTGATTAGAAAAAAATGACTGTTAGCATTTGGTTATATTTCGTCCTTTGAAGCATGCTTATCTGCCAAGTTTTGTGACCATTTCTGCTGAATGTTGTTGTCCCACCTTCACAGAATGACTGTGAGTGAAGCCATCTTAGGTCATGGTGGACAGGCTTATGCCAGCTTCAGTGAGCATGCCGTGCGCACACACGCTGTCTGCTTTTCAGACCTTTTAGCAGAGGGAGTTTCCTTACTCCTGCCCGGTTCTTTTGTCATTAGCTAGACTGCATTTCCTACTGTTTTTATGAATTTAAACATGCCTCTCACTGAAATTTTCCTTAAAATGTTAGCGTTGGTGTCTTCACCAGCAGTGTGCTATAGTGATTGTGACTGTCTCCTGTTCTGGGATATGCAGTTGGGACCCGTTTTTCTCTCGTCACAGACCTATCCTCAAGGGCTTTTCTTTAGAGCTATGGCCCAGGTCTGAATTGAGTTAGGAAAAGCTCCTGGGAAGACAAAGCTAGAATACACTTTTCAGAAAGTCTGAAAACCCCATATTCCATCCCTGGAATGGAAGGAGAGATGCAACTCCTGCAGAGTTGTCCTCTGACCAGAGCGTGTCCTCCTACCGTAGCATATACGCATGTGTATGTGTATTCTTTAAAATAAGGAAAATCAGGAAGCATGGTGCAGAGGCAGGCTGGGGAGCTCTCAGCAGTGATGCTGGAGAATAGCATCTATTGGAACCAGACCACACGGCGAGTAAACAGATTGAAAATTGTGGAAGAACCCCAGCCTCAACCAGGATCCTCAGGCAGCTAAAGTGGGCAGCTAGGAAGCTACTAACATGTCCCAAGTGTGCCCGAGGCTGTGTCCTGAGGAACATTACTTTTCCTGATTAAAGGAACAGTCTCTTTTTAATCAATCATAAACCTTGATTCAAAGGCTTAGGTTTGCAGAAGACCTAAGAGAGGAGAAAAGTGAGAGGAGTCAGTGAGGCCAAAGGCGGGGGTCAGGGGAGAAGTTTCAGTGGCTAGAAGAGCTGTTTTTGTGCCCGTGACTCTAGCACAGTTATCTAAGTCAGATTTGGCTGAGACCAGAGGGGTGGGTGTGAGCATAGTAAGAAGCTAGAGATGGATATAGCTGGATGACTGGGTGTGGTCAGAGGATGACTGTGTGTCCTGAAGCCTGGGTATGGATTTGATCTAAAGGCTGGATGTGATCATGTCAGAGGCCAGGTGTAGGTGCTGGAGAAAAGGTGTGGGTGTGGCCGTGGCTCTTGATTCTGTAGCTCTAGTCTCTACCTACTCCATTCTGAGGCCAGCTAATCTCCAAGGCTATGAAAGGAGTGTCAGGATGGGCTGGGCTCTGGAAGACTGGGGTGTTTGTCATGAGATGAACATGCACCTCCCAATATTTACCCTGACTCCTGGTCAGGCTCTGAGGGTGGAACCATGACTCTTGGGACCCCGGAGCCTGGTCATCACATGAGTTCAGAGTCTAGGGTTTTAAGTAATAGAAGCTGGCAACTAGGAGAAAGAAGGTGTCCAGAGGGACATGTGAGATCCAGAAAAGATCTGATGTGCATTGTAGAAAGGGCAGCCATCAGAATGCCCTTTTCTGCCTTAGAGATAATGGACTCCTAACAGTAACTGTCCCCATGGCTAGCTGACTAGCTTGGAGCACAGTGACATCCGTCTCTCAGTTCTGTGCTATCCTGTGCTGGACTGAAGCCAAGGCCCACACAGTTCTTCCTCTGTCTCTCCTCAGCCTGGAGTTACAGGTGTCCTCCAACTCTCTGTCTGGCCACCTTCCGAGCCTCCATGTTTGCATTCCTATACCCACAACACACCTCCACACTCTGAGTGTGTCCCCATGCCTATGGCACTAGGACTCTGTGGAACATAAGAGAAATTCCACCTGCATTGTGTGTGCACCCTGAGGCCAGAGCAGTCAGCACATGCCCTAAGGACATGACCACAGGACTCTCTCTTTGCATAGCTTGCCTCCACCTAATAGATGTTGTCTGTCACCACCACCCTCCAGGCTAGGATTGCCTGCAAATCTCTCAGGGTTCTAGGTGGCATCCAGCAACTACCTCAGGGATGGCTCCAGATGGGGTTTTTGAGAATCAGATTTGATTCTTTTTGAAACCGTAACCCCCTCCTTCTGCATCAGGAAACACCAGGACTGGTGGAAAGCTTTGGACAGCAGGTTCAGAGCAGATCTGGTGAGTCAAGGACTGGAGAAGATGCTCTGGGCCCGCCGGAAGAAGGAGAGGTGAGGAGCTGGGGAATGCCTGCTGGGGCCTGACCAAGTTGCTAAGGAGGGGATGGAAGGTGGGAAGTTCTTTCCCAGAAGACAACATGCCTTTGTTCTTGGTCTAGGTTTAAAAGCTGAAGACAAGCATATAGCTCTCAGTAGGAGAGTGTTCTCCTAACATTTATTAGCATTTTAATTACTGTATTTATTTTAGCTAATAGCGGGTTTTAATGAGATATAATTGGAAAAAGAATAATTCCTTTGAGTTCTTCAGACTTTACTATTCCCAAAACCCTTTAACTTCTTCTTACCCTGAACCTTCCAGAAAGTGGAGATGATAAAACCAAAGTCTTGGTGCAGAGGCCCAAGACTGCAGCTGGGGAGGGGAGTACTGGCCATGGGCTTGGGGCTGTTAGATTCACCCTCCTGTACGTCTGTGAGCTTGCTTCTTCCTCTAGTGCCTGTCTCTCTGGGCTGTGATTTCTGCACACACAGATCTCAGAGGGAAGGGAGAGGCAGGCCATTTCACGTTGCCACAGATCACAGAACAAGGCTCTCTTGTAGTTCCAAATAGAGGGGATTAGAATGTTGCATTAGGTGGAACATAGTGGCTTAAAAAGTGATATTTTCAGGCTGGGGTAGCAACTCAGTTGGTAAGGTACCTGCCATGCAGGCAGGAAGACCTGAGTTCAGATTCCCCCTCTCCAGTAAAATGCCTGGTATGATGGCAAGAACCTGTAATACCAGTACTAGGGAGACAGAGACAGGAGGATTGCTGGAGCTCACGGCTAGCTAACCCAACCTTGGTGAGCTCCATGTTCAATGAGGGACCCTATCTCAAAAACCAAGGTGGAGAAGTGATTGTGGACAACACCAGATGTCAACCTCTGGCTTCTACATGCATATACACATGTGTGCACACCCAGAGAAACATGAAGGCATACTACATACATGCACACACAAAGTAACATCATCTTTTCTCTCTGCAGCATCTTGAAGAAGATATATGTTCCGGTCCAGGAGAGGGTGATGTTCCCTGGGAAAGGAAGCTGGCCGCACCTATCTCTAGAGCCCATTGGAGAACTGGCTCCCATCCCCATCACGGGGGCAGACACTGTGGACCTATTAAACACGGGAGAAAAGATCTTTGTATTCAGAAGCCCGAAGGAGCCCAAGATCTCTTTGCATGTTCCTCCCAGGAGGAAAAAGAATTTCCTGAATGCTAAGAAGGCCAGCAGGGCCTTGGGCTTGGACTGACCCAGGGGGAAGCACCAGGGGGCATCTCAAGACAGGTGGATCTTTCCTCTGGCCCACGTGGGTTGGTCCGTCTGTCTGTATCATACAGCTTACCGTATACACATGCTTGCAGCATAGACACAGTGCCACAACAAATTGGCTCTCCAGTGCTCAGGTCCAGTCTCTTGTGCTCCAGGACACAAACATACCTTCCTTCTAAGTCCATATTACCAAGATCTAGAGGGGACCCACCTCACCCCACCTTCCACACACAGACCACTGCCTGTTGCTGGGATGGGCCCCACCCAGTTTAGGTGAGGAAGGTGCAGCTCTCTATTTTTACAATGTGTGTTACATGCTCTATTTTTCCATAAAGGGAACTTTAAACATTGATGTATAATTGTGGACCTCATTTTTGCTTTATGTGGAGACGGTTTGTGGTTGCTTTCATCTGTGCTTTGGCTCCCCATGGTGGGCTCCTACAGAAAGATCCACCCTTTCCTACAGAGGCCCAAATGTGCCAGCCCTTGAGTTGACAGTTCAAGGTAGGGTTATTTTCCTCATTTTGCAGTGAGAATATTCAGGAGAAGTCGAGCCCTAAAGCTGATAAGTAGTAGAAAAGGGGTTCATGGTCTGTGGCCCATGCCTTGGTCCATTCTCTAGGTCTCAGTCAATGAACATGTTCAGGGCTCCGTCTCTGCAGATATTGAGAAGCTGTCTCCAGCCTTGATAGCTTACACAGACCTGTGTGTCCTGATACTCTTGGGTTCATGACAGTGGTCAGGCCTTAAATGTCTCTTTGGGGCAGGAAACTAATAAGAAGGGAATCACCTGACCACCAAGGGAAGAACAGGCCATTGATAATGCTTCTGAACTGCAGCTATGTGCCCCCCTTCCTTTAAGGACTCTTGGTGACGATATCCTGGCCACAGGACACCATCCTAAGGAGCCAGCCAGCCACATCTCTCCATTAGTAGAGACACGAGGGAGCAGTTTGTATCCCAGAGAGGGCTGATTTTCCTCATGGAATATCTAGTTTATAAAGCATAGACAGAGAAAGAATGACTGTTTCCTTTGTGATATTGAGGTTCAAGAGTAACTATGGTCACCCTTGTACCTTTAGGCTTCGCAGTGCTGTGGGCCATAGTGCATCTGGGAGCCTGCACCCAGTGATGTGGTAGCTGCCCAATGGTGGACGGACTGGGGAAGGCTGAGGTCCTTCATTCTGTGAGGGCCAGAAGGACACCCCAGCCCCCCTGCCACACCACAGCTGTTGAAAACAAATTCCAGTCTCCCTACTATCCCACCATCAACAGCTCATTTTGCACCTCTGAAATGGAGGGGTCCTATTTTGTTTTGAAATCTTTAGCACAGTGCACATCGATAACTGACCTGGGGAAAACAAAATTTTACCAAGAAGAAAATTCAATTCTAATGCTGAGCTTTAGATAGAACTCTATTAGACATAATAAAGTATAGGTCAAATATCTACTTAAAATGGTGCTTGAGAGAGGGGAGGGACTATGTGAATCTCTCTCTGTGTGAAAGATATATCTATATATCTATATCTATCTATCTACCTATCTACGTATATAGGTAAACAGATATGAGAGAGAGAGAGAGAGAACATGCACATTATCTCCCAGAGCAGAAAACCAATGTGTGGATGATACATGATACACCATGATTATGAACCCCAAGAGCACAGCATTTTCTAGATATAGGCCTGCTAATCCTGTTAGTAGAAGCAGATAAACAAATGCAGCCCTGGGGCACCAGCTTAAGGACCAAGTACAGCCACCAATGCCACGAAGCTCAGCCCCTTCCATATGTGGTTTTGAATCTGCACAGAGCCCTCACCATTTGTGACTTAAACTCATGTCTGTATGACTTATGTCTGGTGCAATGGAATGCTAAGAATCACCCAGACTGCTGTTTAGGAAATACTAACATGAAAGAAAAGCCTTGCACATTCGATACAAACTCAGCTAAAAATATTTTAAAATCCACCCTTGACTGAGTTCCTAGATACAGAAACCCAGGCTGTAAAGGGTGGTCTGAAGGTAGAAAAAGAAATGAGGTGTGAAAACAGCCAGGCCGGGGGCAGCTTCTGTCAAAAGAGTCTCTCAAGGCTAGGACACAGGGCAATGGTTTAATGCTTACTTCTCATTTATGAGTCCTTGGGTTCTATCTTCAGTATGGACCAACAGAAAAGAGGGGACAAAAGCCACTCCATCAGTTTTCTGTAAGCATGGCCCATGTGTTGCTTTATTTAATGTCGAACTCCCCCCCCTCCCCCAGTCTCGGAGTTCAGAATCAAAGCTCCTCGTTCATTGCTGGTTCTAATATCTAAAAAGTGTCTGATCCCAGGCTGCCATGGCTTTAATCTCCTTGTCCATCAGTTCAAATGCACTGAATGGCTTTAAATAAAACTTTATTAGCTATAATGAAGTAGACACAAAATGTGTACTTACAATACTGCTCTGTTCCTGGTAACAGGAAACTCTGTCACCCAGTACACAGGTTGAGGACAGCGTTTGAAAACCTGTAAGTGCTTTAAGTCAGAGCATCAAGAGCCCAGAGGCAGAGGGTATTTTAGGTGGCCACTGTCCCTAGACAGGCCTGGACTAGGGCTTGGCATGCCTCAGTGACAGGCTGTGGGGCCCTGGGTGAGCATCCCCACCCTTAATCACTGAGGCTGAATCCGCTCCTCTGAGATGCTGACAAAATGCCACTTCCTGGTGCCTGCAACGCCCCCATGCCCATGGGACAGCAGCCAGAGGCTGCCTGGATAGATACTTGACAGACATAATATTATGCATTAGTTTTATCACCACTTTCTAGCTTCTTAATTATGCTGATGAATATTTCCTGGCACACGAAGCTCTGGTAAACAGCTAGCAAGTAAAAAAGGAAAGCAGATGAAATGACCATGCTGGGGCCTTCACTCAGTGTCTGTTCAGGGAAGGAGGGAACTGAGGAAGGGAGGGAGGAAGAACATCCCATCTTTTAAAGGTTCCTCTCCACCCTAACCACAACACAAGGGCTGACATTCGAGACCCAAACTACACCATCTCCAATTTCATTTTCCAATTATGCAAATAAATCTTTCCCTCCAGTTAGGAATCTAGGGAGATACCAGGAGCCTCCCAGGAGGCATCCTCCGCTCCCTGGCTCCTGCTATAAATTTGCCTGTGCTGTTTCGAAGGTCAGTTAATACCACATTTCCAATTGTTCAATTCCCTAGACTTAAACTTCCTGGGGTTGGGGCTAAGGGATGGATAATAAAATAGCCCTGCAAGTAGAGGGCAGGCCTCACCCTCTCACGGTGGATCTGGCATTTAACAAGTTCCTGGAAGGAGCAGTTGCAAGCCCATGGCTGTCTCTCTCTCTCTTCCCCTTTATTTCCAGCCACAGTCTTGATTTCCTCATGGCTGGCAAACCTGTGCAATCCAGCAGCCTCTTGGTCGCTTTTCATGTAAATCCCAGTGGTTTCAGAATGTCTCCCCCCTTCAAAGCTGGCATTGAGGTCTGCTGTTGGGGAAACATAGGTTCTAAGTCCAGGTTTGCATGCCTGTTTTCCTGTGACTGTCATCTCAGCTGTTTATGTCCCTCATCCTGGCCCCGCAGCCCAGACTCCCCTTTGGCTGAGCCAAGGGAATGTACTGTGCAGGGAGAGCTGGACTCTAGCTCTGCTCTCGGGCCTCCTGAACAGACAGATACTCTTTGCAGTCACTGTACAGCTAGTCCCGGGCTCAGGTATGACTTTCCCCAGAACGCTTGGCAGTCTCAGACCTCCACACTGCCCATCCTGCTCTGTGTCCACTGACTGGCCCAGAGTCTGTCTCCTATATTTTCTTTCCAGAACATGCTCTAGTTTGTGTGGTACCTCCTTCCCAGAACCTGGCCTTCTCCACTGTTTTTATTGAGAACATGTCTCTGCCAGCTGTGTGCCATCATGTGCCCTGGATGCTCAGAATCCTCCCCACTCAGAAGGAACCATAGACCCTCTAGAGCTGGCTACTGTGGGCTTCAGAATTGTGCCATCTGTGGATAAAGAGATTATTTTTGGAGATAATATCTGAGAGCTCTCTCCCCCTGAAGTTGTGTGTGTCGTGGAGACTGGAAGCCCCTGTGCACTGGCTGCTACTGCCTGTGTGAATGAGTTAGTGGTGGGCACGTAAATGGTAGTGGGGAGATTCTTGTTGGCCCAGGAGTTCACTTGCCTCAGCAAGGTGACATCATTGTTGTCATTGCTTCCTCTGATTTCTATAGAAGCTCTGGGTGCTATTTACATGGTGGAGTTCTGGAAAACAAGGACTTGCCTATAAATTTGTCCCCAGCATGCTTTAGTGACATTAGACACAGAACTCCAGCCCTTAGAGCCTCATTTCCATAATTCCAAGCTGAGGCTCTATCATAACTCAGGAGAATAAATACTCAACTCTAGTTGGAGATCATCTGGGGATAACCTCTCACCCTGTCATGCGATAAGGACCCCAGCTCTAGGTAGAGAGCCCATCCTGGGTTCTACTTATGGACTTATAAAACTTCATACAGTATTTAACTGGCGTGCCTCAGTTTCCCCTTCTGTTAAATGGGAGTGGTAATAACTATATTGTGGGGGAGAGCATGGCTGGGTTCCTGACTGGTACTTTGAATAGGTGTATCCCCCATAGATTCATGTGTTTGAATGCTTGGACCATAGGGAGTGGCACTATTAGGGGGTGTGGCCTTGTTTGAATAGGTGTGGCCTTGTTAAACTAAGTGTATCAATGTGGAGGTGGGGCTTTGATGTCTTAAATGCTCAAGCTGTGGCCAGTGGAAACCCAGTCTCCTTCAGCTGCCTATGGATCAAGATATGTGTGTACACACACACACACACACACACACACACACGGGCATACATGCACACATATACATACATACATAAATGCATACCTATGTACATATACACATGTGGGCATACATGCACACATATACATAAATAATATATAAATGCATACATACATGTACACATACATATGAACATACAAACACACATGAACACACACACACATACAAACACACATGAACACACACACACACACACATCCCTGTTCTACCTGGCTGACTTCTCCAAGGCTTCTTCTCTGGCCTTCTGACCATGCTCTCCCTCTGCTCCTGTGGCCCCTGCATGTCATTCCTTAGACACTCTTCACAGTGGTGACCTGCATGGGTCAGTGTGTCCTGCCAACATCATCATCATCTTGGGCTGCTATCACAAAGCACCACAGACTGAGTGTGTCATGAGCATCTATCTTTCACTACTTCTGAGCCTGGAAGTCTGGGACCAAATGCCAGCATGGTGGAGATCCAGTGAGGGCCTCTGAGGCCTCTACTGCTGGCTCCTCCAAACAGCACTACAAATCGTCTGATGAGTGCTCAGACCTGAAGCCTGTGGGAGCAGCCATGTTCACACATGAACAGAGGTATATCATGACTTTGCTTTTCTGAAAGTGGATGAGAAAAGTTGGCATTACATCTTCCTCAAATATTTGATTAAACTCTCTAATGATTTTAGGGCCAGTTACTGACTTTATTGAGTGAGTTCTAGCTAAAAATTTAATTTCTTTGATACACATATAGAATTTATCTGCTTCTTCTTGAATAACCTTTGGTTCTTTGCACTCTTCATGAAATTTGCTCATTTAATATAAGCTGCTGAATTTATTGGGGTAAAATATTTCCTTGTCATTCTTTTCATTTCTGTAGGATCTGTAATGATGCCACTGGTTAGTATGAGCCCTTCCTTCCTGTGTTCTTCTTCTTCCCCTCTCATTTCTATTCCCTCTGCTCCTCCTATTCTTCCTTTTCTCTTCCCCATTTTCCTCCTAAGTAATCAGGTTCCTTAGGAGTCTGTGGAACTGGCTGTTTTTATGTCAACCTGACACAAACTGGAGTCATTTGGGAAGAAGGAACCACAATTGAGGAAATGCCCCCACCAGACTGGCCTGTGGTCAAGCCTGTGGTGCATTTTTCTTGCGTGATGATTGATGTGAGAGGGTCTATCTCATTGGGCATGATTTCATCCTTGGGTAGGTGGTCCTGGTAGCACTAAGAAAGTGGGCTGAGCCAGCCATAGGGAGCAAGCTGGTGAGCAGTGTTTCTCCATGGCTTCTGCTTCAGTTCCTGCCTACTTCTTTTGATGACAGACTGTGATATGGAGTGTGAGCTGAAATAAGCACTCTCCTCCACAAGTTGCTTTTGGTCACAGTGCTTTATCACAGCAGCAGAAACCAAAATTAAGACACCAAGTAAAGGTTTGTCCATTGGTTTGATCTTTTCAAAGGATCTATGGGTTGGTTCTTCATTGGTCTTGCTGATTGTCTCTTCTGCCTCTTCTTTCCCATTTCATTGACTTCTGCTCTTGTAGCCATTATTACCTTCCCTCAGTGAATGATGGCTTTGCTTTTCTGATTTTTAATTTCTTATGGAGGCCCCAAAGCCAGTGATTTGGGACTTTTGTTCTTTTCAATGTAGACATTAAGTGCTATGAGTTTAATCTCTAGAGAGTGTACTTAGTGACATCTATCACAATTCACACATGATTGTGTGTGTTTGTGTGTGCATGCATGTGTGTGTGTGTGTTTCTGTGCTTGTGTGTGTGTGTGTGTGTGTGTACTCAAGGACACACATATGCTCACCAACCATGCTACCCCAAGAGAACTCCTCTAACTAAACAACAAACATCAACAATGTCAATTCTGGGTGGAATTCCAAAGATTTCTTATTCTCTTCATTTTGCACCAATATCCTGGTATTCTTTTATTGACTGTTAATAGTCTCAGTCTGTTTAGGGAAAGCAGTGCCATGTTTCTCTTTAGTATTGCTGGGATGTGTTCCCTGGTGCTGTTTAGAGCTTGGGAATGCTTTCATCTATTGAGTTCACATTGACAGATTTCTTCCATGGAGAAGAACAGTGTTCAGTGTGCTGCCAATCATCCCCCACCATTAATCCAAGATCTGCCTGGGTCCTCTGCAGTCCTGAAGGACAGGGGATTCCTAGTCTGACTGGAGGAGTAAGGTCCCCCAGGCTTGTGTAAGCACTGATGTCCAGGCTCTCTGGGGTTCTTTCTAGATGTCTTGCTCTCATGTAGTTTCTCCATAGTGATTTCTCACAGCTCCCTACTGAACACTGAGGGTACCTTTGAGGTTTCTTGCATTCTACCATTTCATGAGATCTGACCAGAAGTATTGGGTGAGCCTCCCAGGGAACTGCCTTCTGTGGGGAAGCCCTTAGAATCTTGCTCAGGTGCCAAGTCCTTTAGATTTGTATGGCTGATAAAGTCTAGTTTGTAAACTGAAGCACCACAGAGTTAGCTGCCTTCTGTGCAGCGTTGGAAGCTGGCTGTTCACCACAGCACCTCCTTGAAGTAGGGTTACATTTTATTGCATTCAAGATAAGGACAGGAAGTAGGTATGGACACATAGACCTCAAAAATAAGAGGATTTTTAAGGGTTCATTGGTTGCCCCTATCCTATCCCCCCCAGAACTTCCTGTGGAAGATCTGAAACACACAATTCCAACCAGTATTTTTCATCTGAGGAGACAGGCTGCCATCACACCAACCTTTGAGAGCATTCTTAATTATCAACCTCACAACTTGCCATGTAAACATTTATTGAGCTCCTATTGATTTTTTTTTTTTTTTTTAGTTCTTATCGTATTTCTTTTCATGTTTATTTTCCTGTAAATAAGCAAAAATGTTGGGGAACAGGGTGATTTTGCAGACATTGGACTACCCCTCACTGCTCTGGCTGCTTTGAGCAAAAGGATTTTCAGTTAAGGCAGATGACCCTTACGCCAGCACCTTGGCATATATAAGGTATACTCTTACGCATGCCACCTTGAACCCTGGACAGACACCCTGGAGACTCTACATCCCAGCTTTACTACACTTTCCCTGCAGATATTCCTACCAAGGCCAGAGGGGGAGCACTTTCCTCATAACCTAGCAGAGCGGCTGCTGTGATTGGCACACACACAAACCTTCATTTGCATGAAAGCTTTCCTGTTCAGGATGCAAATGCTCTTTCTCCACCTGTGCAGCACGCTGTTCCGCTCATTCAGCCCTCCTCCTGAACTGCCTTCCCTAGCGCTGCTATATGAGGCACAATCAAATACTTCTTATTTATATTCTTCACTTTATGTTGCATTTCACCTCCCTTTCCTCCCCTACCTCTCCCTTCCCCATCTTACCTTCGCTCTCCCCAGATCCTTCCCCACCTTCTACTTCCCCTCATAATGGAGCAGGCCTCCAGGGACATCAACCTAACACCACATAACAAGCTACTATAATACCAGGCACATACCATCACATCAAGGCTGGACAAGGCATCCCAGTAGAGTCCAACATGTAGGGAAAAGAGAGACAGCCCCGCTCCCACTGTTAGGATTCCCACAAGAGCACCATGCTGCTCATCCATAACTTATATGCAGAGAACCAAGGTCAGACCCCTACAGGATCCCTGATCTCTGTGAGCCACCATGTGTCCCAGTGGTGTGTCCCTGAGCCCTCTGGTTTCTCTAATCCCTCCTCCCCCTCCTCTGTAGGACTCCCGAGCTCTGACTAATGTTTGCTGTGGTACCCATCAGCTGCAGGATGAAGTCTCTCTGGTCTCTTTGATGAGGATTCTGTTTTCCTGCCTACAGAATGTGCTGGGACCAAAGACCTTTTTGGAGTGGCCCTTTATTGCCTATTTTTAGCAGAACTGATTGAGGTGGCCACATGGAAGAAGCAGTGGCAGCAGAGACAGCTGATCTATGATGAGATGGCATGCAGAGCCGCAGAAGAGGTAGAGCAAATAGTTGCCTGAGTGGTCCTGGAGAGCAGCCAGTGGCTGGAGTCACAGAATCCATGCAGTCCTGGAGAGAAGCAAGTGAAGCTAGGCAATTAACAAAGCTACAAAGGTAAGGAAGCCGATGCTATACTGACAGCTGCAAAAAAAGGTGGGCCTGAAGAAAGAGACTGCCACCACCACCACCACCACCATCATCATCATCATCATCATCATCATCAGCAGCAGCAGCAGCAGCAGCAGCAGCAGCGTGGAGGCAGCTAGTTTCCTCCCAGGCTATGACCATTGTGAAGCAACCAGAGCAGCACAAGGCCACTGAACAGTCTGAATATGTGACAGGGTAGGAAATGAGAGGGATGGTGATGTTATGGGTCTGGTGTTGCTTGAGACTCCTCATGACCATGGATAATAATGGATGCCATGACCATGGCATCTATTGTGAGGTCAGTACTGTACCTGAGAGCATGCCCAAGCTGCAGCCCCTAGAACTATCATCCCAGGGCTTATGAAGGCAAAGCCCACAAGGTTACATGTATTCTGCCTACATATAGGCAAGAGTCTTATTTTAACACAAATGTCTTGCAATTGTCCTAGTCATCTTTCTGAGCAGAGCAAGCAAGTTTGATTACAAAGGCAGAAATAACAGTTAGTTTTATGACCTACTATCTTGCTAGAAAGCAGATTTTACAAGATCAGTCAATTTAAGAATAGTTTTCAGTGTCTGGGGAGAAAGGGAAGTGGGTTGACAGGGTACAGCCTGCACAAGTGAGTGGTTTATGATTTTTACTTTTTGCTTTTAGGTCTCTCAAGCATAGTAAACCTAGACTTTAAACACAATGCTAGCCATCACAGTGAAGGTAGGGAGAAGATGGGTCCAGTAGGACTGAGGCTGTGAGGAGTCAGAGGAGACTGGAAAATTTTTAGAAAGCTGTCAAGTCTTCAGGGTCAACGGGCTCAACCACCACAAGCCCAGATGCTTTAATACTGGCCATTAGCAAGTGCCAAGGGATCTCAAAGCCCAGTCCTACACAGATCTGTAATGGTCATCAGGGTTCCACTACCTGTGTCCTATCCTGCAGAAGAACCATGACACTAGGGGCCTCCACTTGTTGCTGCTCTCGTCTGCCTGAGGCTACTGTTGGCTGTGGCCAGATGCCTAGGGACACAAAAGCTGCTCAGGACCAGCACTTGCAAGCTCTGCACTCCCCTACCCAATGGCTACCTGGTAACAAGGAGAGAGCTGTGTGGGGCTACAACACAAAGCAATACCTGTTGAAAGATGTGGGGTACCTAGTGTGGGTTGCCTTCTGCATCACACACTATGTATACAGGCTGAGTGACCGTGCTTGACTCGCACATGATCATTACGACAATTACAAACATTACACATCATTACAAACAACTAAGTTAAAAGCTAAGCATTTGTTCTCAGCCCCGAAGGAGCTCCCAGTCCACAGGGGTCTATAGTTCATAGTCCATATTGACTAACAATGAGTGTGGACCCACTGTACAATGTGAAAAGTGTTGGAGACAGAAATGACAGCTTGTGATTCACTCCTTCAGTGCCAAGCTATTAAGTCAGTGGGTGTGGCAGGTTGAGGAGAGAATAGCTTTCAAGGCTGCTATCTTAGGGTTTGTATTCCTGCACAAACATCATGACCAAGAAGCAAGTTAGAGAGGAAAGGGTTTATTTGGCTTACACTTCCACATTGCTGTTCATCACCAAAGGAAGTCAGGACAGGAACTCACACAGGACAGAAAGTTGGAGGCAGGAGCTGATGCAGAGAACACGGAAGGATGTTATTCACTGGCTTGCTTCCCCTGGCTTGCTCAGTTGGCTTTCTTATAGAACCCAAGACTACCAGCCCACAGATGGTACCACTCACAAGGGGCCCTCCCCCCTTTGATCACTAATTGAGAAAATGCCTTACCACTGGATCTCATAGAAGCATTTCCTCAACTGAAACTCCTTTCTCTGTGATAACTCCAGCTTGTGTACACACTAAACCAGCCAGTACAGCTGCATTGGTTGTTGTGTGTCTCTGAAGTGGACAGTCACAGCAGGCTGTCCCTGCTTTACTCCTGCATTATGGGGACCTGTGTGGCTGGCCTGAGGCATACTGGTCTCAGAAATGGTTGGCTGATGTTCTATGCCCATGTAGAGAGGAGGCAGAGGAAGCTAGTGACCATCCTCAGAAATGTCTGTCTGGGAGGCAGATGGGAAGGCTCCGGCCTCTGTGGGAGTTCTGGAAGTGGGGAGGGCATTTCTGCTTGTACAGACAGAAGTCACAGCAACTTTCAGTGCAGTTTAATTTGTGAGTCTCTAACTCAAAAATGAGCCTAGATGGGAATGTGTCGGCAAACTCATTAATGAAGGCAGTTACAGGCCCGTGGCATCACCTACATAAGCAGCAGTGACAGCAACATGAATAGTGACATCTTAGGGACAGCAACAGCGGTGGTGGCAGCAGCAGAGCAGTAGCCACAGAAGCAACCATTGAGAGTGTTGAGGACCACACATGTGCAGAAAACACATTACAGTGACAGCCAGAGTGACAGCACTGTATCAGTTACAGGGGCTGCAAAACCAGTAACAATAGCACCCACCAACCACAGTGCCCCCCAACAACAGTGCCTCCCAACAACAGTGCCCCCCACAATCCCTTTCTGGAGTGATTCCCCCCAAGCAGTAACCCCCAGCAGCATCTGCAGCCCAGCAGCCCTCCTCCACTGCCGGTACCATCTCCACAGCAGTGTCTATGATGATTTTCTTTCCCTGGGCTCATGCTTAAATGCCTTCACCTTTCATTATCTCAGCTGGCTTCTGTATTAGTTACTTGTTGTTCTGATATAACTCAATGATCCAAAGCCACTTATAGAAGAAAGAATTACTTTTGAATTATGGTTCAAACCACCACACCTTCCAAGACCTGTCTGGGGAAAAAAAGGAGAGACTGGATGAATTTATACTCGGAAGGTATTCATAATTTGATAGAAGAGAACTCAGAAAAATTAGGAACTTATTTAAGTGACTAATAAAGCACTGACCAGAAGCAATTTGGGGAATAAAGAGCATATTTGACTTATAGGCTACAGTCCATCATGAAGGGAAGCCAGGGGAGGAGTTCTCAGAAAAATTAGGAACTTATTTAAGTGACTAATAAAGCACTGACCAGAAGCAATTTAGGGAATAAAGAGCATATTTGACTTATAGGCTACAGTCCATCATGAAGGGAAGCCAGGGGAGGAGTTCAAGGCAGCCATCTTGAGAAGAGAGCCTGGAGCAGTACTGCTGTAAGACCACTGTTATGACTTGCTCAGATTCCTTTCTTAGACAACCCGGAACCAGAAACCCAGAGGCGGCACTGCCCACAGTGGCCTGGGCCCTCACACACCAGTCATTAATCAAGAAAGTGCCCCCACAGAACCTGTGGGCATGTGTGCTGGGAGCTTTCCTCAGGGATTTCTGGCCCAGCCAAGTACCAGGGTTCAGGCAAAGGGGAGAGGGCGAGCAGGGACGGGAGTCACCTCCACCTCGGTCTCTGCAGTTGCCGCCTCGGTTGCTCCAAGACACTGCACCTGCTGCCCTGCGCTGAATCGGGTCTGGGCTGAGCCCATGAGAGGCCAACTAGCTGGCGAGGAGTGCGGGAAGCTTCTGGTGGTGTTCGGGAGAGCAGACCTCTTCCCAAGCAGCAGTGTTACAGCTCTTATGATAGAAGCTCTCAGACGACGGAGTAGTTCTCACACCTTTATTCCTTCTGGATGGGGATCTCCCTATACAGTTTGGGATGGTCTAATATACAGTTTGGGATGGGTCAGGGTCTGACAACAGGTACTTCCCATTGGCTTGGTCTGAGAGTTTAAGGGCACCTTAAACATGTGCATGTGGGAGGGCTTGGTGTGTTGCTCCTACATGACAAATCTCACATGATAAATCTCTCTACAGGGGTCTGTGGGGGGTGTAACTGTTTGACAGATGCCAAGGGCCTCCTGGGAGCATTGCCAAAATGTTTTCTGGTCCCTTGTAGGGTAAGCCCTACTGGGTCGCCCGTGGTTAAGCCTGTGCTCGATGAGAGGGCCAGGCTGTCTGTCACAGTCCACTGCCCCACAGAACCTGCTCACAGACCATTCTGATGGAGGCATTTTCTCAGTTGAGGGACTGCGCTAGCATGTATCAAGTTGACAAACCACCAAGCAGCACAGGGTTCTAACCCAGGCCTTTTGATTATTTGTGCATTCCCAGGAAAGCACCTTAACTTCTCTGAATTTCAAGTGTCTTAATCGTGCAATGACAAAGTAATACGATTTCCACATCTGTCCCCAAGGGCTTTGAGGTGAGGTAATGCTGAGCTATTCATAGACTCTGATGGGGTCACTTAGGTAGAAAAGAGTCTTGTTAGCTCACACTCAGGGAACTACCTGAAAGGTGAAGTCTCTGTTTTGCCTCCCAGCACCCCCACACCCCAATTCTCCTCCCTCATCTTGTGATTTCTCTCAGTCAGGAGCCATCAGCAAAGCTGGGAAATGTGAGAACGGGGCCTTTCATCCTGTAAGCTTGTCTTCTTCAGCTTCTTACTGATGTCAGGCTCTGTTTCCTCAGGGAAGATAAAAAGGAAAACAATGAAAGAAATCATTCAGAAGCACAGGAAGATCCAAGGTGTCTTAGTCAGGGTTCTATTCCTGCACAAACATCATGACCAAGATGCAAGTTGGGGAGGAAAGGGTTTATTAAGCTTATATTTCCAATTGCTGTTCATCATGAAAGGAAGTCAGGACTGGAACTCAAGCAGGTCAGGAAGCAGGAACTGATGCAGAGGCCATGGAGGGATGTTCCTTACTGGCTTGGTTGCTTCTCCTGGCTTGCTCAGCTGGCTTTCTTATAGAACCCAAGACTACCAGCCCACAGATGGTACCACTCACAAGGGGCCCTCCCCCCTTGATCACTAATTGAGAAAATGCCTTACAGCTGGATCTCATGGAGGCATTTTCTCAACTGAAACTCCTTTCTCTGTGATAACTCTAGCTTGTGTCGAGTTGACAAACAAAACTAGCCAGTACATAAGGCATTATTCCTCATTGTGACCTAGTCTCAGGAAGATGAAAGGAGGGGTCTACTTGGGTCTGTGGGCTTGTTTTGTGTTCTTGGTATGTTTGTTTGTAGAACTGGCAAGACTCCAAAGGCAATCCCAGAGCTGGCTGTCCATCTACTATTCTGTGTTGACACTTGTGGCTTTGTAGACAAAGATGGCAGCCACTGTTTAAGAAGTAGAATACTGGAACATTCTATGGCTGCCATAGTATTTTATGCTGCTGCATATAACACAGTGACACGGAGTGGGCAGGTTGTAAGGGGTAGAGATTTACTTTGGTTCCTGGTTCTGGGGGTCTTAGGTTAAAGGCAAACAACTGACAATGGCTTCCATGCTGGTAGAGTCCCCAGGTGGTACAACTCAGCCAGGGTGGGGCAGCCCTACCTACATAGCTGACACTTGGAACTTGTCACATAGCCCAGATGGGCCTCATATTTGAGATCCTCCTGTCTCAGACTTCCAAGGACCTGTCTCTCATTCCCTTCCTCCTTATTATCTATAGATCTTTAGCGTGTATGTATGTTTATGCACCATGTGTATTCCTGGTGCCTGCACAGGTCAGAAGGGGTATCAGATCCCCTGAAACTGAAGTCACAAGTGGTTGTAGGCCACCATGTGGGTACTGGAAATCAAACCCAGATCTTCCGTAAGAGCAGCCAGTGCTCTTAGCTGCTGAGCTATCTCTCCATTGTTCCCATTCTCTTCTTGAAAAGATAACAATGCTCAATCACAAGACCCACCCCAATGACTGTATCTAATCCTGATCACCCCCTAGAAGCTATACCCCTAAACATTGCAAGACTAACTTTTCTCCCTCTACATACTTCATGAGACCCAATTCCAGAAATACTCAGCATATCTACATATAGGGAACAGTTCTTAGGCTAAGGTCCTGTTCCCTAATTGGTTTGTGATCTGTCAGTAAAGAAAGCTGGGGGCCAGTTGTTAGGCAGAAGGTTCAGGCAGGACTTCCAGGTCCCAGGAGGAAAAGGCAGATGCAAGGAAAGAGAGGAAGAGGTTTTTTTTGCCATGCTGTAGAGAGAGAAGAAGCCAGCATCCATGAGTGAGGTCTAGGGAGGAGCTGGGGCCTGTGGCCACTACTACAGGATAGTGGTCAGGGATGTTTGGCAGAGGCTAGGTAGGACTAGCCGCTGAAGTTTAGGGCAGGTGGGAGGAGCACAATTTTCCAGGTGGGCAATAGTAGTGCCCAGAAATTGTATCTTAAGGCAAGTTGAAAAGGAACAAACCGTGTGTGTGTGTGTGTGTGTGTGTGTGTGTGTGTGTGTGTGTTTTGTCCTAGGATTCAAGGGAAGCTGAGAGAGCCCTGTTAGCGTGGTCACTTCCCAGAACAAAGGTGGGTAGAGCAAAAGGGAAGCGGGGGTGGGGGTGGGGGAGGGGGGCTGGTAACATGATTACCTCCTGGAGCTAAAGGCAGGTAGAGTGTAAAACTACACACTACATCTACACAGTGATGAGGCAGGTGTGGAGCATGGCGGAAGCCACCCACTTCAACAACAGCATGTGTCTGTGACCATAGGTATCTCTGCCCTCCCTCTGCAGGGACTTCAGGAAGGCATAAGAGTGAGAATTTGGTCTATTCTCCTCCGTGGGCTTTATGACATTCAGACTGTCTGGGTTGTTCCCCAATGTTCTTTTATTAGCATGACATCATCAGGCCTTTCTCCATTAGCCACATTCTCCTAGAGCCCGAGCTAAGGGTTCTGTACAAACAGTTGATTTGAGAAGTGTTCCCAAGAAGAGCCAGCAGGGAGTGTGCGAACATGTGGGGAAAGATGCTGAACAGGTGTGTGACAGCAGTGTGCTGGCCAGTCCCTTGTGAGCAGGTTGGTTGGTGACAGCAGCTACTGTGCAGTCTCCTTGAGCAGGTGTGGGGTAGCAGGTGTTTTCCTGTCTCCTCTGGTCTTGAGGCATGTATAAGACAGTGGTGACATCTCTAGCTTTGTGTCACCCTAAGAAAAAGTGTTAGGCTACTCCATTCCCATAGTGCTCAGCTTTTGGCCATCAGTGTGTATGGGGGCAGCAGCTGAGGCAGGAAGCTGCTGAACCAGACCAGTGTCATGAAACAAATTGATCATTTCAAAGGCACCTCCATGAACAAGGTCAAAGCTAATTAGTGGATTAAGTGTGACCAAACACCTGGCAAAAGTAACTTAAAGGAAGAAAGATTTGCCTCGGCTCAGTTTTAGGATACAGTGTATCATGGCAGGGCAGGTATGGTGACTGAAGTGTAAGGACACTGGACACATTGTATCCAGTCAGGAAACAGATGAGCTGGTGCTCAGCTTGCTTTTTTGTTTTTCATTATTAAGTCCAAGACCCTAGGCCAAAGGATGATGCTGTCCACATTCATCACCGGCTGTCCATCCTCACTTAAACCAATCTGGAACCCACTTTACAGACATTCCCAGAGGGGTGTCTCCTAGGTGATCCTAAAGTCAGTTGGGCCAACAATGAAGCTGAACCATTGCAGTAGTCCTGGATGGTATGAGATAGGACAAGGAGGAAGCCCCTGTAGTGTCACAGACCTGTCAAGGTATGCTTTTACAACTATGTGAATATATGTGATCTTGGGCATCACTGCCTCTTTTCTTCACGATGAAGCAGGGCAGGTGTAACCATGTCCTTTATAGGTTTTCCCCACCCCTCCCCCGTTTCCCTAGTTCTCTTCACTTGGTATCACCTGTGCATTGATGTGAGGAAGGCTGACTATAAATAGAAAACTATTTAAATTTCAAGCCCTTGGGGTTCCCAGGCTCCTCCCAAGGCCCTTGGATCTAATTCTGAGCTTGCCATGTGTACCCAACTCTTGAAAGAGGGTTCCTGTATTATATTAACTCCATTGCCTCCACATTTAGATCTTCCCCAAGACCTTCACTGTGTTGATGCAACTCTCCCCATAAGATGGAACGGCCATTGGAAGAGGTGGGAGTAAGCTTTTCACCTTCCGTTGCAGGGTTCCCAGAATCCCTTGGTGAGAACAGCTGACTGGCACTTTGCCAGTCTGCTAATCTTTTCCTTTTCTGTTTTTCTTTCTTTTTAAAAATCATCCAATAGTGTATTAGAAAAAACTATAGACATTTAAAAAAATCTCCACTGTCATGAACATAAACTAAGGTTTTCCAGGCAGGACATAAGCTGAAATCAAAACAGGAAATAAAAACAAATTCCAACAACGTATTAACAGTTTCCACTCATCAGCCATCCTGACAGTGCAAATACAAGTGTGGTCTAAAATGTACATGCCCTTAAGTAACAATGTACAGCTTTCTTCTTCCTTTATGCTAAGAAATGTAAAAGCTTAAGAATCAAACAATACCAAACGTATAGGCTTCAAAAACCATCTTAAGTCAGGACATTCCTTAGTTTTAGTTAAAATATATGGGGACACTGACAAGTGATCACATACAGTGATGTAAAGTACATATTTTTGAAAAGTAAGCTTTAGTGGAATAATTCCGAATGATTCTCTGGAAGGGTATCAGTTTAAGATATCAGCCAGTTTGTTTCTAAATTCCTCCAAGTCCCTGGCCTAGGGTCTAAAGCCTTTATCTTTCCCTAAGCTGAGAGCTTCCTGTCGTGTAAGTAACTGTTAGGAAGAAAGAAACTTAGGGGAGAAGCTTTTGCTCATCAGAGCTGCTGTATCAGTTGTCTAGGATCTCAGCCGCTTCAGGGAATTCTGGGAAATGTTCATGCATACAGATATTGCCTTAGCTGTCTTAAATTGCCCTGTACAATGGTACATTATCAACCCTTAGTGAAGCCTTTTTAAAAAAAGAGGTTGAAAATGGGCTAAAGCATATTTATAATAGCCAGAAACCGGAAACAACCTAGATGTCCCTCAACAGAGGAACGGATACAGAAAATGCGGTACATTCACACAATGGAATACTACTCAGCTATTAAAAACAATGACTTCATGAAATTCGCAGGCAAATGGATGGAACTTGAAAATATCATCCTGAGTGAGGTAACGCAGTCACAAAAGAATGAACATGGTATGTACTCACTGTTAAGTGGTTATTAGCCCAAAAGTTTGAAATACCCAAGAGTCACTTCACTGTAGGGCTGAGTGTGAGGTCCAGATGGAGGACTTGGAGAAGGAACTGAAGGAGCTGAGGGAGTTTGCAGCCCCAGGGAGGAAGCAACAGTGGCAACTGGCCTGACCCCTTGATACTCCTGGAGACTGGATCACCAACCAAAGAATACACATGGAGGGACCCATGGTGCTGGCCACATATGTGGCAGAGGAGGGCCTTGTTAGCCATCAGGGGGGAGGAGAGGCCCTTGGGCCTGAGAGTGTTAGATCCCCCAGTATAGGAGAATGCCAAGGAGGGAAGATGAGAGTGGGTGGGTGGGTGGGAGCATACCCCCATAGAGGTAGGGGGAGGGGGGAGGGAATACAAAGGTTCCAAAGGGGAGATCTGGAAAGGGGGAAACATTTGAAATGTAAATAAAGTAACAATAAATAAATAAATAAATAAATAAATAAATAAATAAAAGAAAATGGGCTAAAGGTGACAAGTACAACTATCAACGCAGGGATTATCTCAATTATGAAATCCTGCAGAAGTTACGTTTCTTTCTCAAAATCCAGGCTATTGACAATGTTCCTTGCTCCAGATCTGGGAATTTTTTTTTTCATTTTCACTGTCTTGTGAATCATCATCTGCTCCATCTACTTCTGGGAAATCTAAATCACCATTACACAATGCGGTCCATGTGATCCATCTTCTCAGAGAGAAATTAGACATGTCTTCATCGACTCATCCTCCCTTCCAATTATTGAAGTTCACACCAAGCCAATTAACATCTGCACTTTTCTTTGTTAGCCTTGGCCACAGTTAGCCAGATTTTCTTTTTCACAAACAAAATAAAATTGATCTGTCCATTCTTTCATGCCTAGAATCATTTGGATCAATACAGTGAAAAAGATCGACTTTATTTAAATGCCTAAAATTATCACTTCCTTCAAGACAACCAAAAATAAGTTTGGATTTTTTTTAAAAGTTTACATTACTATCTTTACTGTCTTCAACACCAAATTCAATGACTACATAGTTCCTTTGCTTGAGCCAGAAGCTTGCATACTCTACCACTGAGGCCAGACAAGTTGTCCCAGTTAGAGGAACAGAATCCACAGGGAAGCAACAGAGTCAGGGACAGCCCCTGCTCTAGTTATTGGGGGACCTGCATGAAGATCAAACTGCACATCTGCCACATATATGCAGGGGGCCTAGATCCAGCCTATGCTTGCTCTTTGGTTGATGGTTAAGTCTCTGGGAGCCCATAAGGGGCCAGCCAGGTTAGTTGACTCTGTTGGTCTTCTTGTGGAGTCTGTATTCCCTTCAGGTCTCTCAATACTTTCCCAATCTCTTCCACAAGGCCCCTTCAGCTCCATCTAATGTTTGGTTGTGGGTCTCTACATCTGTTTCCATCAGCTGTAGAATGGAGCCTCTAAGAGGACAATTATACTAGGCTCCTGTCTGCAGAGTATCATCAATAGTGTCACGGATTGATTCTTACCCATGGGATGGGTCTCAAGTTGGGCCACTCATTGGTTGCCATTTCCTCCATCTCTGCTTCATCTTTGTCCCTGAACATCTTGTAGGCAGAACACATTTTTGGTTGAAGGTTTTGTGGTTGGGCTGGTGTCCTTATCCCTCCACTGGAAGTCCTGCCTGGCTACAGGAGGTGGCCACTTCATTGGTACAGAAGACAGCTTCCTGAACAGAACACCAATGCACAGGTGCTAAGATCAACAATTAATATAAATAAACGGGACCTCATGAAACTGAAAAACTTCTGTAAGGCAAAGGACACTCTTAATAGGACAAAATGGCAGCCTGCAGATTGGGAAAAGATCTTCACCAACCCTACATCTAAAAGAGAACTAATATCCAAAATATATAAAGAATTCAATAAGTTATACACCAATGAACCAAATAACCCAAATAAAAAACGAGGTGCAGAACTAAACAGAATTCTCAACAGAGGTATCTCTAATGGCCAAGCAACACTTAAACCTTCTCTCTCTTTTTCAATCCTTATCAGCTGCACCTCACTTTCGTATGAAACTTTAGTAGAAATTCTGTGCTTGGTATTTGTGGTTTGGCTCTAAAATTAAGCTAGTGAAAGTTTTAGTGGCATATTATCTGTGAATGTGATCATTTACAGAACCAAGTGGCTTCAGGATGCCCGGGGAGAATCGGCAATGTGTGCGGCTGTGGCTATGGACTGAGAAGAGATCCAGGTTTGCCGCTGGTTCTTGCCAGTCAGCCGCTGTGGGAGTTTCAAACGTCATTCTTTTTCTTTGTGCCTCGGTGTCCTCCTTTATGAAATGTGGACCCTGACTAAGTCCATCTCACTAGGCTGTGACCCCTGTGTGTGTGCCAGGACCTCTGTGCAGCATGCACTCAGCACGCTTCTCGATTAGTAGTAAACTCGGGACTCTTCTGAGCCTCACTGCCTGGTCAGACTTGGCTCAGTCCTGTTTCTGGTGGATCTTTGTAAATTCTTTTCCTCATCCCTTCAAGCCTTTTATGGGATTGGGGGTTGGTGGTAATAATCTTTAGTTTCCAAAAGCCCTTCCCACTCCTCCATCATTCTAGGATAGCTTGTTCTGCTGCTTTATAGTTGCAATATTTTCTCCAATGTGTCAGAGGAAACAAATTCAATCTTTTAGAAGTCTATGCTCTTCTCTGAATTACCTGATGTCTTTGGAGAGATCTGCCTGGCACCCTGTTTGGGGCTATTTATTTCTGTGTATTTATTCACACCTATATTTTATCTTTATTGGAAATGGGCCACGCTGGGAAGCACAGGGGCCTCTGTGACTTCAGCTTGTTGTCTGAGTGTGTTTGGTCTCTGGGCTGAATTCCTCAAAGGAAAAACTGGCTGAGGATTTTGTGTCATAGCATGGCATCTATCAGGTTGTGACAGACAGAAAGACAGGGTGATGTACCTCTCCGTGGAAGCTCTGATAATGCTTACCACTAGGAAATTGATCTCAACTCCCACACTGCCATGTTTGCTTTAGAGAATAGAACTCCAATTTTGGTTTTGCAAAAAGGAGAAGGAAGAGAGGAAGAAGAGGAGGAGGAAGGGGAGAAGGAGAAGAAGAAGAAGAAGAAGAAGAAGAAGAAGAAGAAGAAGAAGAAGAAGAAGAA
>JADRCH010000051.1:2968349-2987011 GCA_019843965.1 Rhynchomys soricoides | reverse complement strand
AAGAAGAAGAAGAAGAAGAAGAAGAAGAAGAAGAAGAAGAAGAAGAACAACAACAACAACAACAACAACAACAACAACAACAACAAGAACAAGAAGAACAAGAAGAAGAACAAGAAGAAGAACAAGAAGAAGAACAAGAAGAAGAACAAGAAGAACAAGAAGCAGCAATGAGGGGTGAGATAGGAGGAATGGATGAGTGGGCGGAAGTCTCTATCTTCTGTCATGCCTCAGAGT
Source organism: Rhynchomys soricoides (assembly GCA_019843965.1). Taxonomy (NCBI): domain Eukaryota; kingdom Metazoa; phylum Chordata; class Mammalia; order Rodentia; family Muridae; genus Rhynchomys; species Rhynchomys soricoides. The sequence goes on along the minus strand of JADRCH010000051.1, from coordinate 2,986,777 downwards.
TCAGTGATGCCAAATTAAGTTCTGGGAAGGATGGAGACCTTTTCTAGGCTTGGGTTCTGTGTTTCCTGCTTCAAGTTGACTCTCTGAGCCGGTTCCACACTGTGGCTTTTATAATGATATAGACATTTGGATATCTATTTTGCTATTGTTTCCCAAGCTGTTTATTTTTTTTTTAACTTTTTATTGATTATGAGTTTTACATCATGTACCCCAGTCCCACTCATGTCCCCATCCCCTTGTATTTATTCTCCACCCTTGCAACCTCCCCCTCAAAATAAAAAACATACAAAAAACCAAACAGAATAAGCAAAACAAAACAAACCATAGAAAACATGGAAGCTGTAGTGTATCACAGTGTATCCCACAGTATACCCCTCTGCCCACACAACTTTGCCTGTAAATGTTCATTGCAATGAACATTTTCTGCTTCAACATCTCTGGCTTCTGTGACACCATTAGTATTGGATGCTTACCAGATCTCCTCCTGGTTATCCTGTTGCTGCTTCTTGTCATGGAGATCCCTGCAGCTTTGGATCAGCAGGACCAGCCCTTTCATGCTCCCCAACAATTCACAGATGGTGTAGATTTTGGGAGAGGCAAACTCAAAGCCCTGGACCTGGGCCTGGGTGGCAGCTGAGCTAGTCAGCCCACTGGCTTGCTCTTATCCACATCATGAGAGCGAGCTCTCCTGCACTACTCCTGCTAGGTCACCCAATGCTGCCATCCCCAGGAGGCAGGACCAGCTCTCCTGCCAACCCTCAGGGCTGGATCACCCACAAATATGCCTTCAGCGCCAGCTCCATTGTGCTGCCCAGTCAAGGCACAGAGTTTGCTCTCCAAGTGCTGCAGCTGGTGAGGGGCTGAGCCAGCACTGCCAACTGCTACAGGTAGTGAGGGGCAAGGAGGGGAGGGCATCACCTCCAGGCCCGCACCACCTCACAGCAAAGCAGTGGGAGGGATAGCACATCCCCCGCCCCACTCTCATCCTCAGGCACCTTACCTGGCCCTTACTACCAGGGGACAGCTCAGCTGTGCTGTCCAGGTGAGGTTTAGGGCCACTTTAAGTGCTGCAACCAGTGAGACATGGGGTTGACTCTCCCCAGTGTCATTACAGCCAGCGAGGAATGGGGCCAGTTTTGCTCAGTGTCTGGACATCCATGTGGTCCACAGTGGCTGCCCAGACCAGGGAAGCCCCTGTATCCTCTAGTGGTAAAATGATCCATGGACATTGACATCTGACCCCTGCCACTGCATAGACACAAACCTAGACACGGGCCTTAGATAGCTGGGTTGGGACTTCATCATGGCCTCTGGTGGTGGGCTTGGCCACTCCTAACAGGCTGTTTCTTTCCACCTTCCTGTCTCCAGTCCCATCTCTCTTCATAATGCTCCAACTGATCCTCTTCTCCTTCCTCCCATCTGTCCACCACATACTTGTACATTGTAGTAGCTCCCACTGCAGCTGGGCCATGTGGCTGGAGGGTCTCTGGGTGACCTCCACTGTCTGCATTGTGTGATGTGACTGCAAGCAGGCCTCTAGGTTTCTACAGCCTGCCTGTGAGGCATGGCAGCAGACAGGTCTGCAGACATCTTCACCTTCCCATACCATGTGGTGTGGCAGCAGGCAGGCCTCTGTGTGTCTACAAACTGTCTGAGCCAGGCAGTTGCAGGTAGTCCCTGGGAATCGTCCCAGGCCCCAAACCCCTGAACCCCGTTGTTATTCTATTCCTGATAGTAGTGGGAAGCCTTTGGACAGAGTTCTTAATAACACAAACATTTCCAGAAGCAACACATTTCTTGGCATAAGGAATGAGTCCACTTACAGAGACAAGGATGGCAGGAACATTGTAGTGGTCTGGCTTGAAGGATGGGGTAGGGGCGGGAGTGTGAAGATGGCCTTGGTCCCCCTTAGATTTGCCTCGAGCCAATCTGTTCACTGTGATTTCTTGACCCACAGCAAGAATATCTATGTGGGATGGTTTGTGTGATGCTGTGTAGATGCGGGGAAGGGGCCTAATGGTCCCCAAACCAAGCCTATGAGGAGAAAATGAGGAAAGGCTGTGTCCTCAAAGAAACCTGGAGGTGACATATGAAAGCCACAGATGGCCTAGGGACATGATATCAACAAGGTAAGAGATAAAATCCTGTGGCCAGCTCTCTAGGACTTCTCTTTGCCTACTTGTCAGTCCCTACAGTCCAATAGGAGAGTCCTTTTATTTCTCAGGATTCTGGAAAAAACAATAGAATGATTTTAGGCAATTGGGAAGAGTCTATGGCACTGGTACCACAAGGTGCATGGGGTTTAGCTTACTGACAGGGTCCTGAGGTTCCTCAGTGAAGACAGGAAAGCCCTGACAAGGCCACTGCTTATCTTAGTGTCTGCATCTCAAACACTGTGGTGAATCTAAACACAGACTCCTGTTTGGGCATGTAGAGCCATCCCAGGATCTGAAGTGACTGTTTCCAAGGCATTGGTTCCAGGACCCTCAGATGCCAAAACACAAGGGTGCTCTAGCTTTTTATAAACATCAACACCAGTCTGCACATAGCTCCGTTCATGTCGAGGCAAACTGTAGAACATTTTCCCACTAGTACAATTCCTGGAACAGTATAAATACTATATAAATAGCTCTTGGACTATATTGGTCTGACTACTAGAAAGGTTGTAGTATTCAGCACAGATACAATAAAAAATATTTTTAGTACCTAGTTGGTTGAAAATGAAACCCTCTGGATAAGAAGGTGCTGTGTAGCAGTTTCCTCAGAACTGAAGCACTGTATTCCTGAGGGGGGCTCCTTAAGTGCCAAGAAGTAAACAACATACAAGTCTTAGAAAGTCCCTGAAGCTTAAGAGATTCAAGAGCTCCTTCCTTTCCTGATGTTAAACAGTAAAAACTGCTAAAGAGAGGAGATTCTCCCATCTGTTGAGCAGCTTCCAATTGTGCAGAGTACTCCAAGACTGCAGAATTCATGAATCACTCATGCTGTGTTGGGAATTTGCATTGTACAGCTGGCTACCTTTGTGTCCCATACTCCTGTAAGAAACTCCAATGCCCTCATTGATTCACCAAACTGGACTTTGGTAGAATCCTTCTTTCAGTGTGTTGTCATTGTCCTATCTGTGGTGAGTAGATGCTTCTGTGTCTCCTCAGGCAGATCTCACACTGAAAGAGGGATAATGTGTTTAATCTGATTGCTCTTCTGCCAAAGCTGCCTTGAAGTCATTCACTCTGGGAATGGAGGTTGGATGAGAGAGAAGGAAAGATTCATTTGTAACTTGGGTCTCATGGAGAGGTGGCTGTTCCCGATAACATTGAAGGCAGAAAGTCTTGGGAAATGCAGGGAAAGCAGGGAGTGGGTTGTGTGGTTGTGCCCAAACCAAATATACATAGCCAGTTTGTGTTATGCTCCTCTATTTCATTCATTAAAAGTCTGCTGTTTGCCCCTTACAAAGAAAGTTCTATGAAAGCTACAGAAATTTTTCATGGGAGCCCACACAGAGGAGCTATGCCTGTCATGGATTAGTGTTGCCATGGGTCCCAGGAGACTTGGAAGAAGTGGTACTAACCTTTAAAACTGATGTGGTAACCTGCACAGATGGAATCTGAAATTTATCCCAGTGGAGAGGAAGACTGGAAAGTGGTGAGGAAAATCAAGAAGCCCATGGGCAATGAAGACATTGGTTCCTGTGGTCCAAAGTGTACGAGGTCAGGTAGCAACTTGAGGACATTAGAAAGCATGTTTCATTTATGTGCACCATTTTCTGGCTTTCTACCCTGGAGGATAGATTCTCTCCTTATAAACACATAGTTATAATATAAATTATAGTCAAGTGGGGAGACCTTCGAATAGGCAAGCTCGATTTGATCTGTGGGGAAAGTCAGTGTGTCGTCATAGCACCCTATCTACTATAGCTTAAATCTTATGTCTCCCAACAGTTTGTGTTCTAAAAGCTTGGTCATAGAATGCTGATACTTAGAGGGAGTGAGACATTTGAGAGGTGAGTCTTGAAGGAGGACTTTAGCTCACTGAGGGTATGCTCTTGTGGGACACAGTAGGGCTCTGACCACTCCTTACTCTTTTTGATCTCTGGCTCCCAATGCAAGTCAGTCCACCACATACTCCTGACATATGCTGCCTCCTCATGGGCCTTAAAGAAAGAAGCCAAAAGAAATAGTTTCTCTTCCTAAGTTAGTTATCTCAGGGGGTTTGCTGTAGTGACAGAAAGCTGATTAACTCATCTTTTCACTCAGTCTCTGCTTCTGATTAATTTGGAGCCCCTTATATATAAGAACTGATGTCGTAACCTGCAAAGATGGAATCTGAAATTTATCCCAGTGGAGAGGAAGACTGGAAGGTGGTGAGGAAAATCAAGAAGTCCATGGGCAATGAAGACATTGGTTCCTGTGGTCCAAAGTCCATCCCAACCATCCCTGAATTAAGAGCAGTTTACAAAAAACATCTGAGTGCTTATTTATTCTGAACAAGGAACATGGACTTAAACAGAGTCAAACAGTCAGGGTTCCCCACCCTGCTCCCCCCTCTCCACCACCACCTCTCATTCATAAGCTCATCCCAAGAAGAAATTGAATTGCTTCCAGGTCACAGTGTAGAGAAGAGCCGTTGGGACTTTCTGGAGGGCAGGAAGGGTAGACAGGGCCTGGAGACAGTAGAGTGGGCAGGAGATAGACATGGTGGGGGACTCAGTTAAAGGGGGTACAATACTGTTATTTGAAAAGTGTAAAACCTTACCACACGTTAAAGTCTCTCAAGAGATCTAAGAGATGATCCTGACAGACGTGAATCATAGTGAGAAAGTGGAAAATGGAAACAGAAGCCAAAGCAAAAACAGTTGATCTCAGCAAGGTTGTCCAGACCTCAGAGGCTCCAGGTAAGAAAAGAAAACAAACTGTAAACTTGGAGGATCCTTGGTCCACAGAAAACAGACCTGTTGTGTCTCCAAAGCAAGAAAGTATCTCCAACAGAGGAGAATGGTGATCATGATGGTGGTGACAATGATAAATATGAGGAGGAGGAGGAAGAGGAGGAGGAGGACAGAGAAGGAAGAGGAGGATGGAGAAGAAGAGGGAGGAGGTGGAGGAGGAGGAAGACAAGCAGGAGGAGGATGGAGAAGAAGGAGAAGGAGGAGGAAGATGGAGAAGAAGAGGGAGGAGGTGGAGGAGGAGAAAGAAGAGGAGGAGGAGGAGGAGGAGGAGGAGGAGGAGGAGGAGGAAGAAGGGTCAATGGTCAATGGCTGCTGGCTGTCAGTCATTGATGTGAGACACATGGGATCTTATCAAGCCCCACAACAAGGCAATCCTTCTTCTCCTTCCTGTTTGAAAATGAGGAAATTGACCTTTGAGCAATCACATGACTTGCAGAGTTCTTCCAGTCTTCGCTGCAGCTGCCAACTGGCTTTCTTTGCTAACCTCAGCATCCTCAGCTCAAGGATCAGTTGGTCCCTGGCCAGGGTATAAGATACTTGGCTTCTGGGTGATCCTTCTTCTGTCTACAATAGACTCTAAGCACCGAGGCTTCCTAAGGTATCAACAGGAAGCTCTGACTACCCAGCCAGGGAGCCTTTGCATGACAGGCTGACTGGACTACTTATATTCTTCCTGGTGGGGACTGAGGTTCTGCTGCAGGTGTCTTCTCTGGGATCCCATAACACTCTGTGGGAGGGAGGAATGACCAGAGACACCTGAGTGCCATCTAGCATGGGGATGTGGGTATATGGTGAGAGCTGTTGATTGCTGAAATCCAAAGGTGGAGGCAGCCTTCCATGAGTCAGGGGCAAGCATTATCTGCAGCAGAAACTCCTGGGCTTGGTCGTTATGCTGCACCATTCCAGAAGGCCAGGAAGTCTGTGGATAACTCTTGCTGGTTGCTTTGGGACCTGGAAGTCCCGTTGGAGGGGCAAACATGTCAATTATTTATTTGTGTTGTTGAAAGTGCCATCAAACAAGCTAGGATGGGCAAAATTACAAAGTCCTCATGGTTTAAATCGTTTGGGGATTAGGGAGGACACTTCAAATATTGAGATATTTTACATGTATTAAACATTTGATCAATACCTAGGAGTTTACATATCTGCAGGCCAACTGGATTCTCACAAATTTATGACTGGAGATGGGGCAGAGAGCTGTTTAACCCCCTCTACAGATGCAGAAAACTGAGGCACAGAGAACGTGTGATTTGCTCAAGGTCACACAGCGAATTAGCTGGAAACAGGGACAAGAGCCCTGAGTACAGAGCTCTTTCTGCATCTGATTTTTTAGGGGTGAGATGGGGCCCATCAGGGGACAGAGGAGGGGTTCTGGGTGTCAGGGCAGGCAGTGCCATCTGGGCAGGTGAGCTTAGCTGCTACAGCCTCGGGGGCATGTATGGGTCAGGATGTTGTTGTTTTGACCATCCTGCAGCTTGCTTGAGGTCTGGCTTCCTACTCGGTCATCCAGGTCTGAGAACTGGCCATCATGTCCCTGTTGTCTCCTGAGTCTGCAACAAGCACAACATAGACTTGGTTAGTGGTGGTTGACTGGATGCAGTTACATACTGGTGAGAGACTCCTGAGAGACAGCTGGAACCTGACATCCCCAGGAATGCATGACTCTCTGGGAGTTCCCAGTGCTCGGCTTGAGTATACCAGCTGAGTGACATAATACACAGAGACTCAGTTTCTCTGACTATAAAATGGAAATGATAATTCCAACTTTGCCAATTCCTGTGATATTTATAAAGCATCATTTGCTCAGGTTCACAGCCAGGAGAGTTGGTTGGTGAACCCATGCACCATGCAATCTATTTATACCCATGGACAGAGCAGTGGGCATGCCTGGGGGCAGGGGCTATGCTGGAAGGCAAAGTAAAGTTTATAATGCAGAAGAGATAATCTCACAAACAATTATCTCTATAATCAAACACACAGACGGATGAAACACTTCACAACAAGCCATGCTAAGGGTCTGAATGCTACATTTCTTAGCAGCTGGCCACCTGCTGCAGGTTGGAAGATGCCCACATCCCTCCATCTGTGACCTCCAAATTCAGGTTCACTCACTGCACCACAGCTGCCTCTTGTGGGCCAGAGGAGGAACAGAGACGTTCAAGGGGACAGCAGAGAACTCAACCAAAACCCAGGCTCTTGCTTCCCAAGTCGGCTTGGTTAATCTGGTTAGAGTCTCTGAGACTTCATTTCCTTAGCCAAAATGGGGCTTGTGTGTGTAGGAGGCAATGGAATCAGACAGATGTAAGGGAAAACACCAGTGTGGGTCTTGAATCGTAATTCTTTTTTTAAAAAATTAATTCTGTTTTATTTATTTACATTCCAGCCGTTGCCCCCTCCCGATCCCCCTCCCACAGTTTCTCATCCTTTTCCCCCTCCTCTTGCCTCTGAGAGGGTGCTCCCACTCTCCCTCCGAAGCATCCCCCCTCCCTGGGGCCTCAAGTCTCTTGAGGATTAGGCACACTAGCATGGGATGGTGGTACATATTAGTAATTCCAACTTTGGGAAGGCAGAGGCAGGAGCATCACATGTATGAGGTCAGACCAGGCTATATAGTTTCAGACAAGTCAGGGCTATATAGCAAGAACTTGACTTTTAAAATCCAAGAGTGTGGGGGGGGGGCAAGAAGATGGCTCAGTCAATATTGTAAGTTCAGAAAGTGATTGAGGAAGACCCATAGATTATTACTGGCTCCATCTCATTCAGAAAGACTCACGCTTCAGGCTTCAGGTAGAATTGGCCTAACCTATAATAATATTTCTGTCAAACAGGGCATAGCAGGTGGCCATGCACTGTAGTTTTCATTCAGATGAAAGTCCTTTCATTAAAAAAAAAATAAGAGAGAGAAGCCTGTTCGTGCCTGTCATGCTCAGGGCACTGTGGCTGAACTTAAGACTAAAGCCACAGAATCTGCACCTCAGCCAGATGGCAGCTGGGTGTGAGTGTGAGTGTGCACCAACTCCATTGCCTGCATGAGTGCTCAGTGACACAGCACTGTTTCATAGGACAGTGACTTGGGGGTTCCTGCCCTCTGCTTTTTCTCCATCTACCAGGACTGGAAACAGGTGGGCTATTCTTCTGGGATGCTCTGAAGCCTGTGTTTTTCTCACCACAGCTGAGCTCCCATCTTTCTACCCACAAACCCATCCATCCATCCATCCATCCATCCATCCATCCATCCATCTGTCCATCCATCCATCCACAGATATATCCCACATTCACCAATAAATCCACAGAAACATTCCCTACCTATTGAATTTTAATTTGATTACTTATAGATATATTTATAACTTATCTATGGTCACATTCAAACGCTGTGCCATCTGTTTGTCCATCCACTCTCATATCTGTCTGTCATCCTACTTCATGTACACGCCCACCTCTACAGCTCCCTATCTATTCTCCATTCATGCATGTTCACTCACTCACCTGCCATCCACCCTAACAACATATTAACCTCTCTAGTCTGTCTGTCCACCTACTTACTCATCATCTGCTCCACCTACTGAGATGAGCACTCACCCTACAATCCATCCATGCATGCATATACGTGCACTATGCAAAAATAAACCATCTATCTATAAATCATTTATCCATTTATCACCTACCCACCCAGCATCAATCTCTGTTCCTACAGGCTAACCTCTGTCCATTCACCTGCTCACCCCCTGTTCTTCTCCTCATCTTCCCCACTTTCCAGGATCTCAGCTGAAGAGATCAGAGAAGAGGACAGAGAGTGAGCAGGGAACCATCACTGTGAGGAAATAGCTTCTGGCATCTGTGAGCAGGACACAGAGCTAAGACTACTGCAGAGGGCCCCAAGTGCTTGCTCACTGTGGGCCTCGCTCACGGCCCACACATATGTAACTTGGGAGGAAAGGAGGAGGTGCACATATAGAGTGGGCAGAGTTGAAAGCCACCTGTGCAGATGGTTTGTCTATTTCTATGACAGGAGACGTTCCATTTCTCAGCTAACCTATCATTTTAACTCACCGTGTTAAGAGAGTCCCAAGTGACAGATGTGAGCACTTTAAACTCTGCATCTCAGCCATGGCTCACTAAAGTCAGAAAGACCCCAAATGTCAAACCTTGTGGTCCCAAGCATTTCTGACAAAGGAGACATGGACTGTCGTGCTTCTCTAAAGATAATACAAAGGGGCAGACAGGCACACACCACCTCAAAACAGAGTAGAATGACTAAGAGGTTTCAAACAGCCATGTACCAAATCAAGCCACAGTTATCTGGTTGGAGATGGAGGGCAGGTATCAAGGGGAGAAACCAGACTTGGTTGGGGTAACTCAAAACTCTTCAGGAATGTTCTCACCACCTCTGGGGAGTTCCAGCTAATTTGACCAAACTCCAGGTCCCTAGATCCTAAGACTGCATCTGGGAGCCACTGAATTCCTCAGGTGCAACTACTTGGTGACTAACTAAAAGCAAGCCACCTGCAGACTTCCTGGCCTCCCCTCCATTCCTGTTGCCTGTAGTGAAAAGGGACGAAACAGAGAGGAGCTGAGCACAGGTCAGGGCCACAGTGTGTTGGTGGGAGGACTCCAGATCCATATACCAGACTCTGTTTTTGACCTTCCCTAATGGGTGCCCTTCCCACTGTGCTTTCTGGGTACTGTTCCTGGCAGTATGTGCTCTGGGATCAGTGAGGCAGCCAAGCTTGTGTCTGTCACAGGGCTCTTTCTTCTGACACAAAACACTCTCTTATCATTTCCCACCCCAGGCACTAATCAGTCCCTGGCTGCATCTCACTTATTGCTCAAACAGTCCAGAGGAAAGGCAGATGGCTGCATTCATCTTATGTTCTCATTGTGTTCATAAGATCTCAAGTTCAGGACTCTCCAGGAGCTGCTCCCTGACTCCTCTCACTCTCCTTGGAAGCAGGCATCCCCGAGTGCCCCCTGGTCTATGACAGTATCTCTCTGTCTTCACATTAGCTTCTATTCCATGGATGTGAGTTACCCTCATCCAGAGGGGCTTCATGATAATTCATCACAGGGGCTGTCAGGCAATCTATGGCTTCTTTCTACAAAGCCTGAGAATAAAATAACAGGCAGTTAGTCAGGAAAGCAATGTAAATATCTCACTGGGGAAATTGCCAGTGTCTATGGGCTTGCTTCAGGGAATCCTGCTCATCTTCCATATCTGACACACTTTCCCATAAGTGCTGTCTCTGCTCCTTTTTCTGTTGCCGAGTCTTAGAGATCCTTGACAAAAGCAACTTAAGGGATCAAGGGCTTATTGGACTCACATTTCCTGGGAACAGTTCATCACAGCATGGAAGTCACAGTGGCCAGAGCTAGTCATGCCAATCCACAGTCAAGAAGGAGAGAGTTAAATGCAAGCCACCTAGCAGCTCTCCCTTTCCATTTACATAATTCAGGAGCCCAGCCAGGGAAGGTTGCTGCCCATGGAGGGAGGGTCCTCCCACCCAATCTAATGATACCAGGATAATCCCAACAGGCATGCTCAGAGACCTGTCTTCCAGATGATTCTAGATCTCATCAAATTGTCAGCTGAGATTATTTATCAAAAACACTATTGAGCCTGGGGAGTCTTGTGAAAGAGTCGGGGGAAAGATTGAGGGAGCTGGAGGGGTCAAGGACACCACAAGAAGACCTACAGAGTCAACTAACCTGGGCCCGGGGGGCTCAAAGAGACTGAACCACCAACCAAAGAGCATGAATGTACTGGACAGCCCCTGCACGTATGTAGTAGATGTGCACCTTGGTCTTCATGTGGGTGCTCGAATAATTGGAACAGGGGCTGTCTCTGACTCTGTTGCCTGCCTTTGGATCCCTTTTCCCTAGCTGGGCTGCCTTGTCTAGCTTCAGTGGCAGAGGATGTGCTTAATCCTGCTGCAATTTGATGTGCTAGGGCAGGTTGGTACCCATGGCAGGGTCATCTCTTCCTTGAGGGGAAAGGAAGGAGGGATGGGGGGGGAGGATGTGAGGAAGTGACCTGGAGGAGAGGAGGGAGGGGGCTGCAATCAGGATGTAAAGTGAATTAAAAAATAAGATACCGTTTTGACTCAGTCTCTTGCAGTAAATTATAGTAGATATCAAAAGACAACCAGGCACTGCTTTTGGTTGCTTTTTGGTAGGATGAATTGCACTATGTTTTAATGTGCTTTTGTAATTCCAGGCACATATTCAATACTTAGTAAACATACATGAAATATGAACCTCAATGTGCAACACTGCAATGTCTATTCAAATTTAGCTCTCCCTTTAAAAATACAAAGTTAAATAAACACCAGATACAAACCAAAAAAATACCATTGAATTTATTCATATGGAAAGCACATTAATGGCCCTATATTTTCAAAATGTTAATAAGAGTCAGTGTGGGATTGCATCATGAAGAGGAATACGGGCCTGAAACAACCCTCCCCCCCACCCCAAAGCTATGTGTAACCTCAACTCCAAAATGATTCAACAGTAATTTCAGGCAAGAGTCTCACACTCTAGTCACACACACACACACATCCACACACACACAGACACACACAGACATACACACATTCAGACACATAGAGACACAAGCACACAGACACACACAGATACATACACACCACAGACACACAAATAGAGACACAGAGACACAGACACACACACATTCAGAAACACAGAGACACAGACACTCACCGAGAGACAGACAGACAGACAGACACACGCTCGCGCTCGCTCAGCCTGCACTGAGCACTAATGCTGAAGTAGGCCGGGAGAGGACTATGAAGAACTGACCATGGTACCTGGCCTAGAACACCTTTCATGTCCTTTCTGACGGCTGTATTTTCCATATCCTTTATTGGCTGAGATGAGCATGCTGGGATCAGCTGCCCTCTGCACATCACGCTTCCATTTCCTGTGATGAAGACCCAAATGTAGTTGGCATGGGTCCGACTTCTTAGGGAAACTTTGAGAGCCTTCAGAGCCACCTTTATCTTTCCCTTTTCCTCCTGCTGTTTCAGGGTTCCTGAGTTTTCTCCAGCTTGGTCTCACACTTTGAAGAGACTGCTGTTCTGGCTGGTGTTGCTAGGAACCGAGGAAGTCTGGCCCTACCCTGCTTCTGCCCTGGGCTCACCGCTACCCACCACTGCCCTCCACCTCCAGGGATGTACACTGTCCACAGTTGCAGAGCTTCAGACAGGCTTCTTTTCTTACAGTTTCACTGGCTGATGGGGGGAAATTAGAGCACCTGCAGATGGGCAACCCCTAGGGAGCTACTCCCAGACCTACGTCATCCCATGCCTTAGCTGTCTTGGTGGCAGAGGTTCCCACATGCTGCATCCCTTAACCCAAGTAACAACAATGGCAGTTATCACGTCTTTGCTGAACATCCTCTTCTGCTTGGCTCTGCAGCACAGATTCTCTATCCTAGAGAGCAGTTCTTCTCACATTGCCATGCTGACAAGGAAGCTCAGAGTGGCTAAGGGCTTTGCCTTAGGTCTCCGGAGGGCTCCTACAACATTCTACAGCCCCAGCCGAGCCTTCTTCTTTTTTGGCATTAGAACACAGATCCTAATTCCAAATTTAGAAGCATCCTTCCCTCCAGGGCCTGGGCATTGCTCCACTGTGCCCTCTTTTCTAGCACCAGGGCTTCAATCACTCACTGTTGGTAGGTTTGGATCACTTGTCCTGGGACCCTTAGTTCTGGGGGATAGACTCAGCCTAGGGGTGACGGAGTCCATGGATGACTATACTTCTCTTAAAGGATTTGGTCCTGTGAGATAGGCTGAACACAGAGGCAACAGAGCCCAGGGGTGACTCCACTTCTGCTGGGGGCCTTGGTCCTGGGATCCAGGTTCTGTGTGGGTGTAGCAACTTACTTTTCTCGGTTGAATATGATGAACTCCTTCCGCACTGTCTCCAAACACTGCTGCAGGTGTCCATTCTGTCAAAGAGTACAGACAGGGGTCTAAATGGCATAGCACTGGACAGGAGCATGTGGCAGAGGGACACACTAAGGGTGACTAATTTATTTAAATGGGAATTGTGGCCACTTGGGACTTAAGAGACAAGCTCAGTGGCTGGGTCTAGCAATTGTGTCTGCAGACAAATGTGCTTCTGTGTTTGGGCTCCCTCATGTTAGGATGCTCAAGCCTGCTTCAGACACAGAGTAGGAGATTTTTATATCATGACATTCATGCCAAGCCCTCCTTCCATGATTAGAATGTTTTAGGGAACCCTCCCCCCAGAAGCTGCATATAGATGACACATGATGCTCTGTGAGCCTCTGGGCTTACTGACCTGTGGTGCTTCCAGGGGCTGGCAAGATGGTTTCATTTATTCATTTATTGTTTCATTTGAAACAAGAGCGCTAAAATAAGCTTTTTTGAATCAGAGGTCATGTTTATCTTTATATTAAGGTAACTGCAAAAGTTTTAAAACCTGTATTTTATAGGAGAAGGGGCTTTTATGGACTGAAGTTTGTCCCCAAAGAGTATATTCAGCACTTCAGCCATAGTGTCTTAATATGGCCTGATCTGAGACCAGGTCTTTGCAGGTATAATCAAGTTAAGGTGAGGCAGGGTGGAATGTTGTGGGGGCTGAGGCCAGTGATAGGTATCTTTGCACAAAGAGCACAGAGTCAGAGACCCAGAGACAAGCCACAGGAAATTGGAGGGGAAGATGGAAGGATAGAGTTGCCAGCTGGGCAGTCCTAGGAAAGCTAGAAGAACTGAGATGGTGTGATGGGTAGCGACACAAGCTATGCATGACGAAATAATTAGTTTAAAGGTCAGAGTGCACACATAAACCCTTCACAGGAATGAGAAGTAGGCGAGTTAGCAGGGTGTTGTTGACCCAGGGGTGGGATTGGAGGTCTAAATGGTGGTGTAGGTGGTGAGACTGTGCTTATTTCATTGGCTGTGAAAAAGTCAAGCAAGAGTCTCAGATCCCCAGAGTTCCAATTAATGTTACTCAACACTAAATGCCTATGTGAGGACAGCCAGCCAGGGGTGGGCTAGGGCAACGTGACAGGGTCTAGGACAACCCAGGAGACAAACCTCTGGGCTTACCTGTGAGGGAGATTCTAAACTGGATTAACTGTTAGATGGGAAGAGCCTCTCTAAATGTGGGTGGCAGCATCTCATGGGCTCGGGCACCAAAATGAATAAAACAGAGAGAATGAGCCGGGCACTAGCATTCCTCTCTGTGTGTCCTAACTGTGGACACCATATGTCCAGCCGCTTTAAGCTCATGCTGTCATGCCTTCTCCACTATGATGGGCTGTCACAGTGCAGCCTGTGGGAATTCCTGCAGGACAGACCTTTCCTAAAAGGTGCACAGGGACTGGGGTGCCCTGTATTGTCCCTGGGGTTCTCCGTGTGAATGGTAGGAGTGTGGGCATGCCTGCTTCAGTCATCCTTGCATATTTCTGCATTATAAGAGATAATTCATATGCTAGAGGCATTTCATTTACTTCAAAAAATAGTAAGCTCTCTGTGACCTCAGATCCAACCAACTGCAGTCTGAAAATGTTGAGAAACGAAGAAATTCCGAAAGGTTCCATAAAGCAAAACTTAAGATTTGAAGTCTGCTGGACACTACACAACAACCACAAGAAAGGAGGGACATGCAAGTCACCCTCCTTATCCTCCCCAGTGTCCCAGAGCCCCATGTCATCATCCAGCATGTCTGACTTGTAAACTTTGCAGTGGGCCTGTGTAGGTGAGGTCTGTGTTGAACAGCAACGCCCACCGCCTATGTTACACACAGCATGTGTGCTGTGTCAGGTAATGGAAGTAATCCCAAAGCAATGTGAAGCGTACGGGGGATGTGCCTGAGCTTTACACCCAGCACCACCCCATTTCATACAAGGAGTATGAGAGCTCTTGGGATTGGCATCCAGCAGGGCCCTGGCACTACCTCCCCAAGGACACAGAGGGGGAAAGGGAAGGTTGCTGGCTGAAGTGCACCTTTGAATAAGAGAGAACCCTTCTTCGCACCTCCCTCCTTCCCCACAGAACCCTCCCCTGAGGGCTCACCAGGGGACAGCTGTCCTTTGTGCTGTCTCTGGACCTATGCTTGGCCAACCTCTTCTTTTTCTTGTGAAGTGGCTTGGATTCCAGAATCATCTCTTCAAGTTCAAACGTGGGGTCACAGTTCAGTCTCCCTTTCTGAAGGTGAATGGAAAGAAACACGTTTCGTGATTATGTCGTCTGTGACGGGCTATGCTTCCTCTGCACATAGCCCAGGCCTCTTCACATGCGGCAACCGTTAGCTGTCACCCTGGCATGCCTCATGTTTCTCTCTGATAGTAGAATGAATGCACCCTCACTACACACACCATCCATTCAGAGACACAGTCCCAGCAACCATGCCCTGTTAACTCCCTGTGTCTAAAGCAGCGGTTTTCAACCTCCTAATGTTTCAACCCTTTAATACAGCTCCTCATGCTGTGGTGACCCCAACCATAAAATTATTTTCATTGCTACTTCATAACTGTATTTTTGCAACTTATGAATTGTAATGTAAATATCTGTGTTTTCTGATGGTCTTAGGTGACCCCTGTAAAAGGGACATTTTACCCCCAGTGGAGTCACAACCCACAGTTTGGGAAGCACTAATCTAAATCCTGTGACTGTTTATACATGCAATTGTACTTTATTTTTACTAATTATTTCATTATAGACACAATCACATGTCATTATTTTTCTTATTACATTTTTTATAATTTAGTTTAAAGTTTAATTAATGAGCTTTTAAGATAACCTTGGCAGAGACAGAGTCTTACCATGTAGCACTAGCTGGCCACAGACTCACAGAGAGCTTCCTGTGTCTGCCTAAACAACATTTCTGATCAACATCTACCCAGTTCCTGGTAACCATTACCAGTTCCTTTCCACAGCTGTAGCTGTCCACCCTCAGGACAGGCCCTGCTAGAGGCTTGCAGTTCCACTCACCCTGACTTATAGGCCTAGGCCCTCATATCAGGGTTCCTGATCCTTGATGGCTGGCATCTTAATGACCCACCCATCGGCCACCCAGCCCTGTGACTACGGCATCAACAGCTCTGCAGCCACAGGGAAGCACAGTGTTGCCATTCTTGGGTCCAAGGCAGGCATCCTCACTTACAGGGACTCAGAATGATGGGAAAGCCTGTCTTCCAAAGAACCACCCTATGATTTCTAGAAAGTACTGTAGTCCTTTATGTTTTCCATACCCCCAGCCTGTGAGGCTCCTAGTGAAGAGAATCCAGGCCAGGTACAGCCCTCTGTGACAGGCAGCCTGGTCTCTGCATACCTCACCTCAATTGATTAACTCTGGATCACATATAACCTCTGCTCTGTGTCCAGCCTTGTGTGAGATGCACAGCCTCAAAGGCTGCTAGGATTCACTGAGATAGACCCGCTGACCTTCCAGTGTCTGCCCCTTTAAGAACAAGTATTTTCTTAGTTGTGTCACAGTCTGGGTACCGCCACAGGGCTGCCAGCTTCAAACCTACGTCACAAGCTAGGGTCTGATGACCACTCCAATTTTCCAGGCTGTCATACTTGTCTCAAACTGCTGAGTGTTGATACAATCAGAGAGTGGGAGGCAGATGGGGCTCTCCAGATAGAACTATGACAAGTCCTGGCTCTTCCAACATAAGTCAGGAAACCTTTGCGAGGCTCACATTCCACAGCTATAAGGTGAGGGTGATGAGGCTGACATGAGAAAATGAAGGAGGGTGTTTGGGGCTGCTCCCTGCCCTTCAGTGGTACCCACACACACATTGATCTCTGTTCTGTTTGTCCAGTTCTATTGTGAGTCCCATGAACCCTGGCTCCTTCTAGCATCATTGGCTTCCTGAGCATGGCTAAGAATCCCTTTCCTGTTGTGCATTTGCCCACCCCCAAGGAGAAGCTTGAACTCGGGTTCACCTCTCTCCTGAGTGGCCTGCCATCCATTCATCCATCCACTCAGATGCAGGCCCTGGATCCTGCCTTGCCTGAGTTCAAGCTCTGCTGGCCTCATCCCAGGTCACCTTGGGAAAATTATCTAACCTCTTGTTAGTGGAATACTAACAAGATCCACTCTCAGGCTGGTGTGAAGCTTCTAGTAGCTAACATGGGAGGCTCGAAGAACAATGCCAGTACAGAGCCCACACTCAGCCCTGCTGGCTCTGAGCATCCACACATGCACACTTGTGTGATAGAAGCAAATTGAGGACCTCTGGTGCCTTCTTGTCCAGGGAGGAGGATGAGCTCCCAAGGGATGGAAGGCTTCCTGTGACCAATTATCATGTGCACTAACACGATCCTTGACACCTGTTCAGAGAGGCAAGAGAGGCCAGGAACACTCAATAGCTCATGGCTCCACTGAAAGAAGCACACCTTGGAAGTCTGGTCCACATACCCTGGATCTCAGTGAACTGTGAACCTGTTGGTGCCTTACTTCGGTGACCTTCAGGGAGTTAACTAGCCAGTGGCAGGGGTCAGGATTAATACCAGGAGGGGACCCATTGAAGGGGATGGTATGACTCACATTGGGCACAAAGCCAGGCATCAGTGCCTTCTCGAACACTGCATCCCAGTTCATGTCAGCCAGGTAGGTCATGCTCTGGATGTCACGAAGGCTGGATAGGCGGCTCTCAGGGTCCTTGGTCAGCAGCTGCAGTCAGAGGGCAAAGACATGCTGTGAATGGTGCATCCCACAGGGACGAGCATGGACTTGGAACATGTCACCTCACCTAACACTTAGGGTGTTCTTGCATGCTATGCCTGGCAGTGGCCTTCCCCATCTGGGTTCTCTCTGGAATGCTGAATGTACTGCTATAGCACAGGAAGGACTTCAAGGTCAACTCTTCTCTCTAAGGTCATCTGGCAAGCTCCTCTTGGGGAGAGACTAAGTTTCTAGCCCTCTGACAAGCAGCCTCTCTCTGATGTTCATGAAAGCTTTGATTGGAAAGAACAGGCTGGCTGCCTCATCAGAGGACTTCTGACTTGGTTTCACAAGAGTGAAACGGAACGTTCCCCCAGGAGTTACAAGGTGACCTCTGCATCCTAACTGAGTGGTCCACTTTTAACTTCTCTTGAAGGCCAGTTTCTGTTAATGGAGCTAGAGTGTAAAAACAGCTACAGAGGGGATGGCCAGGTGTCTCAGTGGTTAAGGACACTGGCTTAACCAGTGGTTAAGGAGCACCTGGAACCTGGGTGCTCAAGACCCCAGGTTCCAGGGACTCACATGGTAGCTCAAAAACCTCCATAGCCACCAGGCTATGTATGTGGTACACATACATACATACAGACAAAACACCCATACACTAAATAAATACATTAATTAATTTAAAAGAATAGCTATAGGTCAATGCTTTGCATTATCTCTGTGTTTCTGTATGCATATGTGTAGATGTGCGTGCTTATGTGTAGATGCGCATGCATATGTGTAGATGTGCGTGCATATGTGTAGATGTGCGTGCATATGTGTA
>JADRCH010000051.1:2905504-2968339 GCA_019843965.1 Rhynchomys soricoides | reverse complement strand
ATGTGTAGATGTGCGTGCATATGTGTAGATGTGCGTGCATATGTGTAGATGTGTGTGCATATATGTAGATGTATGTGCATATATGTAGATGTGCGTGCATATGTGTAATGTGCATGCATATGGGTAGATGTGTGTGCATATGTGTAGATGTGTGTGCATATGTGTAGATGTACATACATACGTGTAGATGTGTGTGCATTGCCCTGTGTGCATGAGCATGTGGAGGCCAGGGGTTCCATGTCTTCCTCAATTGCTCTCCATCTTAGTTTAGTGGTAAAGTCTCTCACTGAACCTGGAGTTCATGGACTTAGCTAGATTGATCAGCAATTTTCAGGGATCCCCCTGTCTCTACCTTCCAAGTGTGCCATACTGCTGAACTCAGAGTTTTAGGTGGGTGTTATGGGTTCAAACTCAGGCTGCCATACTTGTGAAGTAAGCACTTTGCCAAATGAGCCATCTCCTCAGCTCCTGCACTGTCTTTTAAAACACCCTAGTTATGAAGTTTGTGTTGGGATAAACACAACAGGATAGGGCTCACCCCTGGGACTGCCACCTATAGGGAATGGCCAATGGCCAGGAGACCTCCTGAGATTGGCTGTTGATGTCTCCTGGGAACAGGAGGAGTCTCCCACTTTCATCACAGGGCCAGGATGAGGCCCAACAGGACTGGTAACGCATGTGCTAAAGAGGAATGTGACACCCTTCTTGTTGGTACTGTCACTGCCATTGAAGAAACATCTTAACTCTACACATGGAGTGGTCAGGACCACAGCATATAAAGGACACCTGGCAAGGACCACATCTACCAATGTGTTTAGAGGCTTCCTCAAAGTAATGGGTGCAGAGGTACAGACTTGAAGTTAAAGATGCTTAAATAGCATCTGGGAGTAAGTGCCGAGAACAGCTGTCCTGAGAGCAAGCTGACTTGACAAGGCCAGAACTTCTGACTCAATGGGTTTTCTGGGGGTGGGAGAAGGGACAGGCATTGGCAATTTGAAAGGTTTCTAGATGCTTCTAGTGATGAGGCAGGGTTAAGAACAACCAACTGTGGGAACCCATTTAAAGTAATTTGACTAACAATTCACCAAGCTGTTGTAAGTGTGAAGTGTGCTGGGACTGAAAGATAGATCAGGGCAGTGTGATGGTTAGTACTGCCCACTTGACAAGATCTAGTCACCCAGGAGAGAAGCCTCTGGGCATGTCTGTGAGGGACATTCTAGACTGGATTAACTGAGATAGGGAGACCCACCCTGATTATGGGTGTCAGAACCTCATGAACTAGGGTGCTGGTCTGAATGAAAAGGAGAAAGTGGTGAGTTCAGTCTCTGGGAGCCCCCAAGGATCCAGGTTAGTTGAGTCCGATGGTCTTCTTGTGGATTCCCTGTCCCTTCCTGGTCCTTCAAACTTGCACCCAACTTTTCCACAAGGCTCCGTGGGGCTCCAATGTTTGGCTTTGGGTCTCCTAACTCGGCTGCCTTATCTAGCCATAGTGAGAGAGGATGGGCCTAGTCCTGCAGTGACCTGATGTGTCAGGGTGGGTTGGTACCCAGAGAAGGGGAGGGAAGGAGGGTGAGAGGCCTGTGTGAGAGGGGACTGGGAGGATAAGGAGGGCTGCAGTCAGAATGTAAAGTGAATAAATAAATTAATGGGAAGAAAAGAAGAAGGTGAGCTGAGAACCAGCGTCCATCTCTCTCTGCTTCCTGATTGTGGACACAGTGTGAGCACTGCCTCACACTCTGCTGCCTTACCCTCCTCCACATGATGGACTGTGCCCATGAACTGTGAGCCAGAACAAGCCCTCCTTCCCTCCAGTGGCCTTTGTCAGGTATTTTGTCATGTTGGTCAGAAAAATAACTCATACAAATGATTTGGGCTGTAACTCATCTCTGCCTTGTAACTCAATCATTTTGTGTTTTCAGGTTCTGGCTTTCTTGTCTCTCCTGTAGTGGTAGTGACCCTGGTATGCTGCCATTAGCAGCTTGTGGGGATGGAAAGAGAGCAAGACCACAGACCTCGCCCAAGGATGCTTCTATCAACGTTATTATGGTAAAAAATGCTGAGCCTATATGTGATACTCTAATGTCTGGAGGGAACCTCATAAGGGGACACTTGAATCTCCTGCTTGTGCTGAGCTGAAGAGGGGTCAGGGTCTCATGAAGTGGGCCAAGGCAGATTCTACCCAAGCCCCTATGTCTTACTCAGGATATTTGGGGTGTGCATTTCTAGCAGCCTTCCAGGCAGCAAGTGAGACTGATGCTTACCAGCACACATTCTACTAGCAGCAGTTTCTGCCACAGGCATTCTTATGGCCCAGTAGGCCAGCAGCCTCATGCAGTAGGCATTTCTGTTTAATAGGAACTTGCAGTGAACTGGGAAGAGCCTGTGCCAGGCTGTCATACGCTACACTATGGTGGGCTTTGTGATCTGTGTATGATACCATGGTAGCATTGATTACTGGGTGTTGCTGCACCAGCCTTCCATACAGCTGTACGACCTCTTACCTTCTTCAGCAGGGCCACCATCCCGTCACACCACGTGGAGGAGTAGTGGACACGCTCCACCTTGAACATGCTGAGGATCTCGTCAATGGGTGTGGCTGAGTGAATTTCATATGGCCTCTGTAACAAAGGACAATGCCAGAATCAGAGAGAATGTCTTGGTGGAGGCAGCACTTGTTCAAGGACTGTGTGATGATGGGAAATGATTCATATTTCCTTAAAGATACTATGGGATGTTCTCTTTCGGCCGGGTAGTGCAAGAAAAGGGTATGGAGGGGCTATCTTGGCCATAGGAGGCTGAAATGTTTTGTCTGTGAGTGAAAGAGGCAGGACTCACTCAGCAGCTATAGTCACAGGCTGGAGTACTGATGCCTGTCATTGAGTACCCACAGGGACACTGTTAGTTACACACTTCATCTGCTGGAAGATCAGCCACCGCCTCTCTCTGTCCTGGATGAGCAGGTCTATGAATAGTCAGACATGATCACTACCCTATTGGATATGTGTTGGGCCTGTATGGATGCTGGGAGGAAACCTATAGAATCCATGCTGTGAGAACTTTCTATGTGAGTAGATATGCATGCATGTGTATACATATTCATTGTGCATCCGTGTATAGGCCAGAAGTTGGCACGGAGTGTTTTCCTCATTCTTCCTCTACCTGATTATTTTGAGATACACCCTCTTACTCAATCTGGAGCTCACCAAATGGGTTAGACTGGCTGGCTAGAGAGTTTCTGGGAACCTCCAGTTTCTGCATCCCCAGCATTACAGGTGCTTGCCACTGTTCCCAAGTTTCTTTAACAGAGATTTTAGGGGATCAAACTCAGGTTCTCATGTGTATAGTGCCTTGCTGACTGTGCCATGACCCATCACTGACCATGAGAACTTTAACCTTCAGACAGGCGGCATGTACATTTAAAGTCATCCTGGGACACTACAGCTGAGGTGCTCCTAACTTGGGGGGCAAGGCTTAGCCCTCCTCTGTTTGGGTGGGTATAGAGACACAGGCCTTCCTCCAAGTTAACCAGCAAATATTACGGCCTGTCTTTTCATCTGCTAGAGTGTGGCTGGCAGATGATCGGGTCCCATGTATGCCTTCTATCCTCTTTACTGAGAATAACCAGCCTTCAGGAAACTTGAGACTCCAAAGCCTGAGAATCCCTCCCCGCCCCCCCCGGGACTGATCTCCAC
This sequence comes from Rhynchomys soricoides, assembly GCA_019843965.1. Classification (NCBI taxonomy): domain Eukaryota; kingdom Metazoa; phylum Chordata; class Mammalia; order Rodentia; family Muridae; genus Rhynchomys; species Rhynchomys soricoides. The sequence goes on along the minus strand of JADRCH010000051.1, from coordinate 2,964,647 downwards.
AGAGACTATAATTCTAGGAAACGATGAGAAAGCCAGAACCCCCTTGATAATGAACCTTGGAAAGAGCAGAATCACCTCTCCACTCTGACTCCAGGAACTGTGGTCTGCCTACCTCACTGAGATGTCCAGCAACCTCCTCATTAGGTGGAGCCTTGCCCCAATGGTGCACACAGCAGTCCTTGGTTCTGCACCCAAGCCTCTGTCTCCAGCATTCCAGATCTCCTTTATTGATTTAGCCTCTCTATAACCTAATATTTTTGCTTACAGTCCCCAAAAGGTGCAGGCTGGAGACAAAGGCAAACAGGAACACGCAGAGAGGCAAGTTGTTGGTAATCAAGCTAAGAGGGCAGCATGGTCCTGACTGGGTCTCCAAACCTCACCCTCTACAGATAGGGAGCTCCCTCACACCGTGACCTCCCAGGCAGGTGTCATTCAGTCTGCTATTGCTGGGTCACTTTATTACCAACCTCGACCCCAAATATTCTCAGCGCTGGAATTACATCTCTTATACAAGGATCTCCCCTAGCAGCAGAACCTGGAGACAGATGATGGTCAGGCTTAGATCCACATGTAGCTACTGCTGTTATTTCCCTGCATAAGTCTAAGGTACAGCGCTATACCCTGTACCAAGCAAAGCCCTCAGGGCCCTTTATGGAAGTTCCCTGACCGTCCTATGACACGTGGTGGGATTCAGTGATGGCTTAACCTCCCTTCTCTGCCCTGCTCACACTATTGCTAACAGCAGTGTGGTTCACAGAAGAGCCAGCTTAGCTGTCTTTCAAGAGCTCCCTCTGCTCTTCCCAGCTGTGTCCTCCTTGCCTGAGCTGCATCCACAGCTTCTGTGGAACCATGGTACTTACATGCTGACATGGTCTTCAGCATGCTGTCCCTCAGTCCCATGCTGCCAGGGCTATCTCTGGTTACATTTTGCCCATACTCCACAGTGACCATATTTATTACCTCAGACAAGTTAAGCATGAATTACAGTGTGGATAAGTGCCAGTTTCAGCTGGCACATCTGCAGCCTTATTGTCTAATAGATGGCACCAGGCTGGGCCCAGTCTTATAGAGTTTGAAGGATGCTAAGCCCGTGAAGGGTGCTGTGCTGAGACCACAGCAGGCCTCTCTGGGTGGGAGTCTTGAGGTTAGAAAGCTAGCGCTTGTACAGTGCTTACCACCAGGGACCAGAATGTGCCTGGTAATTTATATCACTAGGTCCTTAAATCTCCACAAATCCCTGCTGGGGAGATACAACAGAAGTTGACAGAGGATCTGAGCACTCTGATTCCTTACGAGCCTGCTTAATGTCACCAAATGGGGTTCCCAACGAGAGCCCGTGAGGCTCCTCTCAGTCTATTATCCTGTTACAAGGAAGTGGCTTTCCATTGAACAAGAAAGAAAACTTACTGTTTGTGACAGCTGTGTGAAGTGACTTCTCTCTGCAAGTGAGGGGCCCTCTGGTTCCCAAATGTGACCATCTGTCAGGGTAGCATTCAGATAGCATGGATAGTGTCTGTGCTGCAGGTCACTAAGTATCTTCTACGGGGACATGGTCAGGAGACAGAGTCTGCTTATCCCCAGTCGGTGCTCTAGTCTGCCTTTTCTGTTCCAAATGCTGCAGGCTGATGGCACCTTGCTCTGTGTTTAAACTGCAATCGTGGGTGGAGCTCACCTGGCTTATTTTTTCAAGGTAGGTTTGCAAGAATAAGAGTTCACACTCTGCTCTGGGTTCCAAGAGAAGCTGTGTCCTTTGCACCTCTTGCCCAGACTGTAAATAAGTTCTACTTGTTTCCACAGGAGACCAGGCCCCTTTGTTCTCCCTGTGTGGTGAGAACTCTCCATGGGAGATACAACTGTTTTCTGTTGGAACTAGAGCACTCTGAGACGCTGGCTAACAAACCACACTAGTAACACTTGTCCCCACATGCCTTTTCTGGAGCTCTAAGCTCCTAGAATTCTCGATGGGAAAGCCCTTGCTGCTTTCTTTGTCTTTGGGAAACAAGCATCCTCAGTTCTGTCAGAACTGTCACTGACAGTCGGAATGAATGGCCAGGAGGAAGGATGACTTCTGAATCCACATAGTGTACAAATAAACTGAGCATGGTGAAGGGCTATTGAACTGGTTATTTGGTTAAATTAGTGGTTTCCAGGATGAAGCCCAGAGAGCAACCTATTTCACACCTCACTACCCATCTGGCAGACAACTCTGACACACAAAGACAGTTGGGAGAAAGGCTCACCCAGTTCTTAACAGGTGGTCTTTCCAATACTTACATCATCCCTGTACCACAGGCCCTCACTGACCCTGTGACTCTCTCTTTCGTCCCTTGAAAGTGGTCTCTGAGTGGAAAACGCAAGAATGAGACACAAGGAACTTAATTTTTAAGAAGCAGGCTTTCTTCTATCCTTGGGGCTTCTTTGCCAAGCCACCACTGGCCCTTGAGGAATAATAGTCAGTGTCCTTTCTGCTGGCAGGCTTCCTCTCTTGAGGGCCACTGTGCAACAAGGTCACCTGTAAGATGGCAAGCATCCTGGTTCATCTAGAGCTGGGGAATGCTTGCGTTCCCTGATGGCTGCAGAACCGAAAAGGAACTGCCAGAAACAAGCGAGCCCATGGAGTGCTAAGTCTTTCATTCAGTGCTTGAGGAAGCAAACAAGTTCTCATTTTCTCTGTGTTCTAAAAATGCCATGCACTGTAATTAAGCTTTTGAGGAATTCGTGAAAATAACTGAGTTCAAGTACAGAAAAATAGTTGGCCGAACTAGAGTGAGAATCTCTGTGCTCACAGAGGAGTTCAGGTACAAAATGCTTTCCTCATTCATTCGTTTACTCAAGAAGCATTCATTCATTTCCCACTATCCTAAAGAAGGGATTCTCCCACCAAAATATGATCCTGCTCTCATGGACGCTGCCCTCTGTTGTCATGAATATTCATATAAGCAAATAGATGCAAACCTGTGTTGGACTTGTCATTGGTGAGTTAGCAAACTTTGTTTTGGGCAGTGGATGCACAGAGACAGTTGAAGTAGGGAGTGTCACAGTCCAGGGACAAATGTCCCCTAATGCCAGCTCCACAATATATTTTCTCTATTATATAGCCGAGGAAACCATGGGCTGGGGAGTTGAGTTAACATTTTCCAATTATACTTGTGCAAAGAAAACACACTTCAAAAGTAGCTTGGTCACAAGAGTTTGTACTTAAATAAAAAGTGAGTTATTAGCTGTCAGATGGCTCCATCATTTTCAGCAATTCAGTGCAGACTAGCCCCCAAATAAAACCAGGCACTGACTGTCCCATATCACCCTTAGAGATTCCTGAGTTATGTGTTTGGAAAAGATGGGGAGAAATGAAGGAGAACTGAGAGAGGCTACCCAATCAAGCAGCAGGAAGTTGGGCTTGCATGCAACTGTGAGTACAGCGGAAGGGGATTGAAAGTCAAAGGCCAGGCTGCTTCAACCTCTAGTCAGTCATTCACCTTTGTGACCTCCTTCCCTGAGCATGAAGAAGGATCTCTTTCCCTATCAAAAGAGTGAGTGGCTGGGCTGGATCTCCCTGAGGGGTGGCTAAAATCCTGGTCTAGCACTCCCTCCTGGCATCTTACCAGCGTTGCTGATTGAAGTTCTCCCTTCCACAAGACTTACCCATCCTCGTAGTAGCTCATAGGCCGTGACACCCAGGGACCACCAGTCCACAGGGTATGAGTACCCGGGGCCTCTATCCACATACACCTGGAAGATTTCAGGGGCTGTAATGACAAAGCAGAGAGAATGTCAGCCGTACCTTGACTTGAGCACAGGTACTTATTTTACTATCACCAGCTCTTGCCCCTGGGGAGCTCCAGCAGGTGTTGGAAGGAGCAGAAAGGGGCTGAGTGTGTGTTCCCATGCTAACATCCAGGGAGGTACTTGTCCATGAGTCACATTGGGAGACCCTAGCATAGCTCACTGCTACAGTGGAAAGTAAGACCTGAGCACACGGGTTTGGAGGATTGTCATTCTATCTCAAGATCAACATGGGCCAGGTGGCCAGCTATTAGGATGCTGAGCACTCTGTGTCTACAGCCCAGCTCAGGAATGATCCAGGCATGGAGTTAGAGAGTGAACAGAGTGGACTCCTGGTGGCAAAGACAAGAGTCTTTGTGTGCGTGTGTGTGTGTGTGTGTGTGTGTGTGTAAGAGTGGTGGTGGCAGTTGTCTTAGGGGCAATGGGTTTACATCCCTAGTAGAGGGAATGTTTTTTGAAAAGAGATAGAAGAGAAGGTTGAAGAGCAGTGTGGAGGGGTTTGCTACCCAACCTGGGGTGGCACAGGTGGACATGACTAATCAGATGTTATGTGAATTTTACCTTCCCATTGTTCTAAAAAGCCACTAGACTGAAGCTGTCGGGGCTTCAGGTGGCACTGAGGGCATCAAGAAGAGATTGGATCAGGGCATGCAAGAAAGATCAGGTTGGCTGGATTCTCCACTAGTATCTGACTATGTTGACTCTAGAGCTTAAATCAGATGAACAGTCAGATCCCATATCCTAGCTGGCTTCTGTCTGTTTTTCTTTCACTCTGCATTTTAACAGAGTGTTCTTGCCCATAGGCTTCCCTTTCCTTGAGACTACCTTTTAAAAGCTTTAATGGATGAAGTTCAGGGAGAATTATGGGTATATGGGAAGTCACATGGCTGAGACTGGCTGAGCACCAAGTAGTGCTTCCTACTTTGGCTAAATCCCTGTCTGACGAACATTCTTTCAGTATGGGATCATGTTCTACTTTTGGAGAATGATGGAATTTAAAGTTTGAGAAAATAGCAACTGGCTGTGTTAGAAACAGGAAGACAGTGGGTTTGGCTGAAATAGATCTTAACATATTACTTAGTGTCTTTACCTGTTTTGACAAATGAGGGTAGTAATTATGAGTTATTCATTGGTGTATTTATAATCTTTGTGAATTTGACACAACCTAGAATCATCTGGGGGGAGAGTCTCAATGAAGAATTGTCTACATTGGGATGGCTCATGGGCATGTCTGTGAGGGATTATTTTAACTAAGTTAATTGATGTGGGAAGATTCTGCCAACTGTGGGTGGCAGCATTCCCTAGGCAAAAGTCCTGAACTGTATGAGTGGAGGAACTGATCTGAGCACAAGCAAGTGAGTATTCATACATTCATTTCTCTCTGCTCTTGCCTGTGGGTGTGACATGATTAGCTGTCTCAATCTCCTGCTGCTGTGACTTCTCCACAAGGATGGACTGTAACCCAGAACTGTAAGCTTAAATAAGCCTCTTTCCCCGAAAGTTGCTTTATGTCAGAGTATTCTACTACAGTAACACAAATGAAACTAGAAGAACCAGATTGCTGGGACAATTCAGTAGCTGCCTGCAGGACACCTGGCTCACACTGGACACTCGGTAAACTGAAAAAACCTTATGAATGGCAGTCTGATTGTTACACAAAGCTTCCCTTCCTCTGTCATGCTCAGCCATCACCCCAGTACCACATAACAGAGATGTGGAGACCATTCTAAACTCTACCCTCCCTGCCGAATGAATTAGATTTCTTCAAATACTGTAGGTTTTAGATTTTCAGCTTTGTTCTTGTGTGTACTTTCTTCTATCCCTAGACTCCGAAGTCAATGATCTCACTTGTTCTTTACCTGATCCTATTATGGAGGTAGCCATTGATCTAGATAGAACCCATGGGAACTTACTTTCCTGTACAAAAATCCTTTTACTTGTCTGGCTTCTTCCTGACCTAGGGCATCTGAGAGAGAAAGGCTTGCATGATATTTGCCTATGCAGCCCCAGGGTCTGGACACTATGCCTTGTGATAGCTTCCCAGGTATGCCCATGGGTACAGGGTATTTCAAGTGCACCTCAGTGCCTTTTACAAGTCCTTGTCATGCCCATAGTCCTGCTCGCACTTGAGACGCAGTGTAGACGCTGCAGGTGAGGGATGCTACCAGGTTGCCATGAATGGGATATGACAGATATTTGCAGTTGTGGGGAAGCTGATTCTTCCCTCTCTGCACACTCGTGGCTGATGACAGAACAGAAACGTTGATGTCACAATCCCTGCACAGATGCTTTAGTGGTTCAGAATCACAATGCAGGGGCCATAAGGGAGAACCTGACAAAGTCCTGGAATGCACTGCTTAGTGAATGACAGCACCACAGCTGCCAGATGCTGTGAAGGGTTCTGTACAAATTGAATCCTTTCAGCACTCAGTAGGACAGGCGCAGAAGGCACCCTGATGAGGAAGCAGAGGCAAGAGGGTCCTAGTGAGCTGAATGGCAGGTCCCCAAGCCTCACTTCCAGTACTTGTGAATACCATCACATTGTGAAAAAAGGCCTTTGCAGGTATAATGATGGGTCTCAAGATAAAAATCACCATAGGTTTAGATTTGGTCCTAAATCCCATGAGTAATGTATTTATAAGAGAGATGAGAGGTGATCTAAGACACAGGATGCCTGTGGGAAGATGGAGATAATACATGGATCGAGGTAGCACAAGCCCAGGGACACCTGAGGCTGCCTGAGCTGGACCCCTCCCCTGAACCTTCAGAGCAAGCATGGCTCTGCCACACCATGCTAGCTCAATTCTAGCTTCTAGAACTTCAAGGAACAGCTTCTCTGTGGGGTTTTAACTCTGGCTTATAAAAATTTGTTCTGTAGTCACAAGAAGCAACAACAAGGTAAGGGACTTATCAGGATCACCCACCTAGCTTGGCAGAGCTGGGATCAAATGGGTCACAGGTTTCTGGCACCAAACCCTTTCCCCTGAAACTGGAGACTGCTGGGAAGGGGATTGGGGCTCTGGTTCTTGCCCCTCTATCTTCCCATCTATAGAGAGTACTTTATACTGTACATTCATTGTGGGTACTATGCCCACTAGGTCTCCATGGAGCTGGTCCAGCTCAAAGATGGCTCCTGGTAGGAAAAGGTTCTATTTTTTACTTAGTTTTCATCTTTGCTCATGTGCTGCCTTTGGCTAGACATCATTATTGCCTCCTGACTCCTGTAGGAGCTTTGCATCCAGCCCAATATCTAGAACTTCCTGCTTTGGTCTGTCCTTGAGACTGAGTAGGTCTCTTCTCTGCCATATGATACAGACCATGGCAATATACTGGCACAAAACATCTTACTGCCATGCCAGTTGCTGTATACATGGTTCTCCACAGGGATGCTAGCTCTGGGAAGGCTAACCAATGCCCAAAGCAAAAGGGACCTGTCTTAGAATCATGAGGTCCAGCTGCATTCATTCCTGCTTGGCTTCCCAGGGCTTTTTGAGTGCTAGCACACTCAAACAATTTCAAAGGAGCCCAACTCAATGGCATGAATTGGCAATATCTCGACAGGATTCTGGTACCATTTTGTTTTTATCTCTCAGTAGGACACTGAGGGTATTGATTCAAGGAACCAGTCTAGATGGTGACTGTAGTTCTGCAATCTGCTTGCAGTGTCAAGACTGTACAGAAGTCAGTAGATGCCTGAATACCACCAAAATATGCTGTTGTTTCCTCTATACCTATCTACTAGGATCATGTCTCACTGACAACAATAGCAAGTGATAAAATAGATCAAAGTGATAGATCGTCTGAGAGTTGTGTGAATGTGTCTTCTCTTTCTCTCTGAAAACATCTTATTATTCTTCCTTCATTCTCCTGTGATGATGTGCGATACACAATGAGGTGATGGGAGATGGATGAATTGTAGGCCCCCATGTCAGGTTCACATCAACACAAGCACTGCCATATTGTGATAGTCTACCGATGACTTAGATGTCTAGGCAACTGATGGGAAGGTAGCATATACAGTATGGATACACTGTAGAAAGCTAACTTACCTGTTCTGGGCTGGAGAGTATGAGATTCCACCATACTGCTCAAAACACATAATTTAAAATGCAACCCTATGCACCCCTAGATCTTTATGCTATGTACATTTTTATATTTCTAAATATCTCCAGGTTGGTGTGTAAAATTGTATGAGTGAATTTGAGCCCAAACCAAGATTTTGTTTTGGAATTACATCTGTTTAGTGTGTGTGTGTGTGTCACAGTGACACAGACAACAACTTTTGGGAGTCAGTTTTCTTCTACCATATGAGATCAGGGAATTGAACTCTAGTGGTCAGACTTGGTGGTAAGTGCCTTTACTCAGCCCTCAAAACCAAGATTTTCTATGAAGATACACCAGTGTTACATTTGAGCAAATTAGGGTTTCTGTACAACCTAAAACAGAAACATGTGGCCTTGCCATTAACATGCACATAAATAAACATTGATCACTGTTCCCACGCTGTATGTGCTACCCTCCTGTTGGTTACTATTGGTCATCTTCATTATCAGATGAACTATCACAGTATGGCAGCATGCATATTTAAGGACTACACAAGAAACTTAGGCTCTGGTCACACTACCAGAAGTACTGTTTGCTTTTTGCTGTTGCCCATGAACTCATCACAATGCTGAGTGCCTGGTGTTCACTCTGGGGACTGCTGTGAGTCTACTATGGATATATGGGGTGGACTCGGGCACCATGGAGCCCCTGACTGCACTCCCAGCATGTTCCAGTTACCTAGCAAGATCAGCGTCACCATCCACTAACTGCCTTGTCTAACAGCCAAACATTTCTTCCAAGGCAGGTTTTTAATTGAAGTGAGTTTCCATGCCAAAGGGCATCAAACCTTCACACAATTAGCATTCCAGAAGAACAAGGACACATGGAGTCTGGTGGGGATGTTATCTTACTTTCCTCAGAAATGTAAATATATACTGGGTGGGATTTGCCACCCAGGCTAACCATGCAGAATTCACATGCTCATTCCACTAAAAACATAGAAAAATACAATCACTTCCTATATTACCCTTTCTCACTTGCTGTTTAGCTCCACGGATGACGCTGCTAAAGGTTTCAAAGTGCACCCAAGTGTGAAAAGCTATTTAACACCGAACCTGCCAGCTGACAGGCTGCCCAAGTCTGCCTTGCCAGGGAATTGTGCTCTTCTGGACTGTGAACACAGAGTCCCTGCATTTCAGCTGGGTGGTGGGGATGCTCAAGATCATATCTCTGTTTCCCTAAGTATTCCACGAAGAAGCCAAGGCCTGGGAGTTCAGGGTCATCTAGTCCAACTTGGGCCCAGAACACAGGCCTCCTTCCCACTCCTTGCTGTGGCAATGTGTCTCCAGCTTGGTATCTGGAGGCCCCACCCTTAGGCTCCTCTGCCATGGGTACCCTAGTCCTTCACATTAGCCTGCTCATCCAGATTCTTCTCTCTCACGCTGGTCCTGCTCTTGTTTCTGGATCCCAGGTGATGCTGATGGTTTGCTCACCTGCACAGTCAGGAACCAGGATTCACTATGGACTCCACCTCCTCTTTCAACCTGTCACTAATGACTCAGTTACCCCCAAGTCTCATCACTCTTCCCTTCTAGAACTTTCTTCTCTGGCCTCCACTATAATTCTGTGTTAATCTTTTATCATCTCTGTCTCCTTAACTTTACCTTCATGTGCCCAGAAAGATCATTCTAAGTACACTCAGTGAACAGAGAGCCCAGGCATACAAAGAAAGTCACTTGTCATCACTGAGCTCAATTCCCATACTTACAGGTACAATGGCCTTGAGTGAGCTAGGCCTCAGTTTCCTCATCTGTCAGAAGGGATAACAATATCTTCTATGCAACATGACTGAGAAAAATGTGTATTTATGATTTTCACTGAGCATACAGTAAGTGCTCAATAAATGTTCATGGGTCGAGCATTTAGTCTATGAGTAAGTCTCCGGCTCCATGGACTAATGACAGCTCCGACACCACAATGAGATAGCATGGGCCAAGCTTCCTCTTGGGACTGATGCAAAGCAGGTTCCCAACAGATGTGATCTGGTTTTTAATATCACAGTCTGTCTTTGCATGGGCAATGAATGGGAACCCAGCTCATCCAGGCACATACTATACACAGTCTCCAGAAGGTTCAAGTGCTTGGTCATAATTCTTTGCATTAAAATGAACCAATAACTGTGAGCTAAGTGGTGGGCCTGGGCCCTCTGAATTGCACAAGGGTCATTTAATTTGTTTGACTCCTAGCTAGCCAATGAACTCAGGTGTCACTCACTTACATCTTAATTTGCAATAAAATGAAAGTACCACCACAGGCTATTGGTTTCTTTCAGGGGTTATTAGTAGCATTCACAGCAACAGGAAACAGCTTTTGTTAAAGTGTAAGACGTTTCTTAGCCATAGATCATTAGGATTTCACGGTCTGTGTGGGAAGAGGAAGGGGAGGGGAAGTCTAAATTGGCTAAGAAAGAAATACAGAAGCTCTGATAAGGCAGAAATGAATCATGAACAGTCCCAGAAAAGCACTTCATGTTAAGTCAGATTCTTCTAGTGGAGTGGATAGAAGGTAAACTCGGGGGCCCCAGGAAGATTTGGATGTGCTTTTAACTGCTGAGCCATCTCTCCAGCCCCCTGGCTGGCAGCAAGCAGAGTCAACAAACTGTGTGAGGCAGGGGGGAGATATCTAAATAGCATCTCTTGCAGAGACATTCATTAACATCTGGATGGAATATCCTGCAATCCAAATGTCCAGGACTAGGTGTTTTGGCTTCAGACAGCTGCAGACTCTGGGATGTTTGCATATATGTAATGAGGTATCTCCAGGGTGAGGTATAAGTCTCAAAAATGAAATTAATTCAAATTTCCAGTAGCCTCATGCACATATCATCGATGCAGTTTTACAAAGTTCTAGGGTACTTGCCCTTTCACTGTGGCCTGTCACATGAGGTCAGGTGTAAGTGCCATTATGTCAGTACTTACAATATTTTGAATTTGGGGTTGAGATTTCTACATTAGGAATGCTCATCCTGCAGACTGCTACTTAGATGTTTCTAGGTTCTCTCTGTGTCCAAGACAAATGATGATGTTTAGCATTGCTACAAAGCCCTAAGTTGTACTGTGCAAAGTAGGCACTGTGTGATCTATTCATGCCTCACCAGGTTCAGCTTCCTTGCTCATTGGCCAAATCTATTCCCTTAGGTGCTTTCTGTCAGTCAGCCCCTTCTTGCCTAGGGGTCCTGGTGAATACAGTTCCATGTCTCTGCAATGCTCTGCATGTCTTCTGCTGAACAATGTTGAGACATCTTTCAGGATCCAGTTGAAGTATGATGTCTCATACTTCAGCTTACTCTGAGCTCCACCAGTTCTGTTCCTCTACCCCACTGATAACTCCCTTTCCCAGATCTGAAATAATTCTGCTCTGTTGTAGCACCAAATTTGGAGTGTCACATCTAGCCTGTAGTGATAAGTTTTAATAGTCAATCTGATAGAATCTGAAAATTACCTGGGAAGTGATATCTAGAGTAGGGTGCCTGTGGGCATGTCTGTGGAGACTTAAATCTTGATTTTGTTAATTGAGGTAAGATGACCTGCCCTCTGTGGGTGGCACCATTCCCTAGGTTGGGGACCTCATATTGTATAAGCTCAAACAGGTTATGAGCACTAACAAGCATGCATGTGTTCATTCTCTCTGCTCTTGACTGTGGCTGTAGCTAGTTGCTTCAAGTTTCTGCCTTGACTTGTTCATAATTATGCACTATAACTTGGAATTGTGAGACAAATAACCCCTCTCTCTTTAAAGTTGCCTTTGTTGGGATATTTATCACAGCAGCAGAAGCAAAAAAATGACAGAGGCTAACTGGAAAAAAGTAAACACTGTATCTGTATTAGCTACTTTTTTGATTGCTGGGACAATATACCTGACAAAATCAATTTAAGAAGGAAGGGTTTACTCTGGCTCACAGTTTGAGGGTGCAGTCTATCGAGGGAGGGAATGGTGGCAGGAATGTGCAATGGTTAGACACATTGCATCTGCAGTCAGGAAGAAGAGATGGTGCTGGTGTTCAACTTGCCTTCTCCTTTGGGATGATGTCACCCACATTTGGAGTGGGTTTTTATCTCCTCTGTTAAACCCTCCTGGAAACATCCCCATAGGCTCCATATATGTCAGTAAGATTTACAATTAAGATTAATAATTATATTACCCCATGGTAGCTTTTCTTGAATTAGCTAACAATCAGAAGTAAGGTGTTTTGCAGCAGAGGTGTGTGACTACTGCTTGCCCTGAATATGCCACTGGAGGAAGGCAGGGCTGGAGGAAGAGGGTGACAGCCTCAGCTGAGCCATGTGTGGGTACCAGTAAGAGGCCCATGGCTTGCCCAGATGATAAGAGTGGAGCTCACACCCACTTACCAGCTCCTCTCTATAGTCCCACAGCTTTCAAGATGATGATCAGGACAGAAAAGAGACCATGGGAATTCCTTGGTGATGCAGAGGTTAGGTGAGGAGAGGAGCCATTGCTTCAGATATACATGAAGACAAAAAAATCCATACACAGAAATGAAATAAATACATAAAAAGGAGTTTTCCCAAAATGATGAGTCATCAATTCAGCTATTAGAGAAACCCAGAGAACATCAGAATAAATAGACACAATGATAGCAAAACTCAAGCTTCCAATATATCACAGGCATAACCAACAGCTAACGATTGGGGGAAAGTTCTGGATGCTGCTCTAGAAAGATAGACATATTACAGAGCAACTCAACGAAGATGGGAGGCACATCACGGCCAAGGGCAGAGGTGCTGCAGCAGGGTGGTACAGTTAATTCCCCAAGAGAAAAAAAGCTGTTAACCTGGCACTCAGTATACAGGATATTCATCTTTTCAAAGAGTAATAATTTTGCAATAAACACTTCTAAAAACACATTTATCTAAACACTTTTTATTGCCAGTAGACTTTCATTAAGACTGATTTTAATCTTCCAAAGTATGTGATACCAGATAGAAAACTGAAACTACGTATACACAAAAATACCGGTAACAGAAAAAGGAAGGTATAAAGAAAATTAATTCTTCATATTGACGACTATAAAATGCCATTGACAATCAGAAGCAAAAATAAGACTGATGAATGATATGTTTATAGCAAGTGAAACAGAAGATGGTTGGGAAGATTAGGGAATATATTCTTGTGACATTTTTTTAAAGGATTTCTTTTTACTTATGAATTATGTATATTGTCTCTGTGTATGTATATGCATCTGAGTGCAGTGTCTTCAGAGTCCAGAAGAGGGCATCATATCCCTTGAGATGGAGTTACAGATGGTTGTAGTCTGTTCCCTTTTACGCGATTTTTAGAGCCACATTTCAGAATAGTTTCTGTTGAGTGATATAAGACTAGAATACTCTGTATGCTTGCTTCTTCATGTATAAATACTGACGTAAGAGTGCTGTAAAGAGAGTGATAACTGGCAATCGGCTCAGAGGCAACAGAGAAAGGATGGAGATCAAATGGGATGGAGGAAGAAAAAGCTGCACAGTGGCTTTAGATTGAATCCCACCCACAGTCATGCTGGGCAGGGTATTGGATCATTAGAGAATTAAGTTGGACATCAGCATTAGAATGATATGGAGAAAATTCCTACGTTTTTGGAAATGTTCATAACAGAATGTGAATATAATGCCTCAAACATTATGGGGCCACAGTTACAGCTGGACTTTGTTTCCTGTGTGTGACATTCCTGCTTGGAACAAGGATCTCAAGTCAGTTGTCTGAATGTCCACCTTATGCACCTGAACGAGGACCAACAGGTGACCCAAGGAAGAAGAGGGAGCAATAAAGACAAGAAGAAAATGGATGAAGCAGAAAATAGAAAAATAATGGAGAAAGGCAATTAAGATAAAAACTGGTACTTAAAAAAAAAAATCAACACGCTTATTAACCTGGAATCAGAATGACTGTAAAACCAGAGAGAAAGTGTGAAATATTAATTCAAGAATGAAAGAAGAGCTGCCACCACAGAACCCACAATCCCCAAAGAGAGTGAGGGGATGTTACACACGCATGGATGCCCAAGAATCTGGTTAGACAAAATACATAAATTCTCTGACAACAAGAAACTACTGTGTTTTATATAATATTTGCTATTTTTAGACATTGAATTCATAGTTGCAAAGTTTTCTTCATAGGAAATAATATTGGGTTCAATCATATATCTTCACTGGACAATTTTATCAAATTCACAAATGAGTAGCAACGGTCCCCCAACTTACACTGCCAGCAATAGTCTGCTACTCACACTACATGGAGTTCTCATAAAAACAACGTAAAGATAAGCAAAGATTCCTCATAAGTGAGATGCAAAGATTGTAAACAAGATATTAGCACATGGATTCCAGCCTTGCCTAAGGAAGCTAACATGGCATGACTAATGAGACTCCTTCTGGTAATGCTAGGCTGTTCTACATTGCAAAAATTCATCAGTGTACTTCAGTAGACTGTAGGATAGAAACAACCAGATTATCTCAAAAGATAAAAAAATCTCTTTGGCAGAATTCAATATGCATTTATGACTGAAAACAAGCAGTTGGTATGCTTGGTAATTCTTTATGCTGATAAAGAGAAGTACAAATCCTCAGGTGAACATAACATTGAGTGGTAGGCCAGGAGACAGTATCCAGCTAAGGGCAGGGTCAAAGCAAAGTTTCCCAGCTGTTGGGCACTGTGAGCACACACACACTCAGGAAAGCACACAAAGCGGAGGAGTCAAGTAAAGCCCTATCTGTAAACATGAGTGCATGTGCTGAAATCTCGAGGAATTCACTGGAGAAAACCTGTCAGAACTGAGAAGAATGCCACAGTCACAAGATCTAAAGTCAATGTAAGAGTCAATTATATTTCTTTAACCATTAATGACTGAGGACTGACCGATTGAAAATCTAGTTCTTGAGGTTGAGAAATGGCTCAGCTGCTAAGAGTACTTGCTGGTGTTCAGAGGCCTGGAACATCTACATCTGGCAGATCATAGTCACCTATAATTCCCATTCTAGAGATCTGGCACCCTCTTCTGACCTCCTCAGGCACACACACACACACACACACACACACACACACACACACACACACACCATATAATAGAAAATAAGCCACATATAAACCAACTATGGTAGAAGCTGCTTAAAACATACACACATGCGTGTATACAAAAAGTTTAAATGAAATTACACTAAGACAGGGACAAAACCGCCAGCTAGACACCATATGCTACCAAATACAAACTCCAGCACCAGGAATGGTTACCTCTTTTTGAGTTATTGGCCAGTGTAGTTCCACAGAGCCCCCTAAACATATAGGCTATTGCCACTGCTCTTGGTTATGCTCCAGAATATAATGGTAAGACTCTATTGTTGAAGACATAACATGCTTGACTCATGGAGAAGTCAAGTGGGTACTGACCTGAAAGCTCCATTGCTACTTGCTAGCTTTCACAGTGGTAGAAGGTGTCAAGCATATTTTTTATGTAAAAACAAAGAGTGTTTTATTCTGCAGAAGTCCAGCATGCTGGGACCTACCATTTACCAAGATGGAAATACCCAGTTGAGCTCACAGGCCCAATTTAAAGCACTTTAGGGAAATTCCAGGGAGGGGTAGGTAACCTTTATCTTAATTACTTGGCTTTATCTCTAGGGATTGCTCGGTCGCAGGGGGCTGGAAACTGTTGCTGGGGAGGTATCAAGAATATTACCATGGGAGAAAGGTATCAATATCACCTATCTGTGAACCCCGAAGGCTATGAAAATGACTGATCTTGCAATATATGCCCACTGGTGCAATGATGATATGAATGATACAGTGGTAACCAAACACTTTCTGACTGGATTCAAGACCTGTTCCCCCACAAGCAAACTTATCCATACCTGGTATTCTAGGTGCCAAAACATATGGCTAGAAAGGTCATAGGCCTAGGGGAAGAGATACAGCTACTTCTATTCTGCCAAATAAACTTATGATTTAATACTATTTAATACAAAATAGTTTTAAAATGACCCCTGATGATTTATTGCTACACCCTCAGATCAGTGCATCTCTCAACCATCATCACAGATGCTTTTTTCTTATATTAGATGGCAACCAACACAAAGACCCAAACTGGTCACTGTGCAGAGAATAAGAGACTCTTATGGAAGTGATCAGCCCTAATGGGCCATAAATGTCACACACCTCCTCATTAAAGGTTCAGAGATCTTTCAGGAAGAGGTATTGGAAAGAGTTTAAAGGCCAGAGGTTGTGGATGAATTCAAAGAAACAGTGTTTTCTGGACACAACAGGAAGACGCACACATAGGCTCAGAGCAATTGTGAGAGCATTCATAAAACTTGTATAAGCTCAAGCCAGACAAAATTCCAACAAGAAGAAGGATGTAGGCATGAAATCCCACACTTGACTAGGAGCTGCTGACATTTGACAACTGCTTGGCAAGGGGGAGTCCATTTTCTCTAGTGTAGGACTTCTGGTATATTGACTATACTCCAAGGCAGGCCCCACACCCAACAGTAGTTGACCAACATAAACTGGACATAAGAAGGGAGAGGAGAGGGGAGGAGAGGAGAGGTAGAGAGGGAGGGAGGGAGAAAGGGAGGGGAGGGAGAGGGGGGAGAGAGTCTGGAAGTTTGGGAAGACAATGAATATGATTAAATTACACTGTATGAAATTCTCAAAGGATTGATAGAAATATTATTTTAAAACATCTAGTTATTAGAAAACAGCAAAATGCGCAAAATACTTAGAAAGTGTACATATAGAAAAACACATGCTAAGTCTTCACACTGATGACTCTATGGCAGAGGTGCTAGAAACCAAGATGATCTTATGGACCAGCATCTATTTGTTCTCATGGGCTGGGAGGCTCCTATGACATGTAGATTTGATATGGTCCTCACAGAAACCCAGTACAATTATTTGTTATCATAGAAGTTATTAAGCTGATTCTAAATATATATACAGGATCCTGTGTTGCTATAGCTTTGAAAAGAAGAAAAGAATTGACAGGGACTCACTATGGAATTTTGAGCACCATCTTGATGCTACAAGTAAAAGTCAATAAGCAAATGGACGGATGAAAAGGAAGCAGGGCGCAGAAACGGATCCACAATTTGAGGCCAGCTGAGATCTGACAAAGTTGAAAAGGGACCCAGGTAGAGCGAGAAGAATATTTTCAACAGAGTTCAATGGTTTGGATTGCTGGACCCAGATCCCCACCTCACAGTGTGTTCAGAAATAGATTCCAGCGGGACTGAAGCTCCAATGTAAACTCGGAACCTACACGAGGTAGAAACCTTCCAGAAAGCAGAAGCAAGAATGACGTGACAGTATATGAGGAAAACATGGTAACCTGTGGCCCCAAGTGTATGCTCCACACGGGGATGAAGTGCAAAATTTTTCTTCATCAAAATTTAAAACTGTTTAAAAGATTCTTTGGGCCTGGAGAGTTATGAGTACTTGCTGCTCTTCCAGAAGACTCAGATTCTGTTCCCAGCACCCACATGATAGCTCACAGTCACCTATAACTCTAGTTCCAAGGGCTAGGATGCTTCTTCTGGCTTCTGTAGTCACAAAGCATGTGCATGGTACACAGGCATACATGCAGCCAACACACCCACTAATATAAAAATAAAGAAAAGAAATATCTCAAATTACACATTTATCAGGGATGACCTTTCAAGTGACTGTTCTCCATAAGCTGTGAAACCAAAGAGGACAGGGATGCTGCTTTGTTTCCGAGGTGTTTTCAGTCTCTAGGGCACGGCCTGGCATGCAGGAGCTCCTGCAGTGTGTGAAGGAATGGCTGAACGGAAAGGTTACTGGGAGCTGATGGGCCTTGGAGACCCAGGTTGACTGCTGGCTCTGTAGTCTCTTCGGGCACACAGTGTAGCCACTGTCGCTGTCCTCACGATTAGTCATTTCTCTTTAGAGAGTACATTCATTGCCATGGTGACTTCCCACAATACCCACATTTGCTCATCACAACTTTCTTGGGGACAGGAATTGACAAGAGTAAGGGGTGGGAGACAAGGACAAAGTGTGTGGTGGCCCTCATGTGTCCCTATGTACTCACCAGTGATAGATGATGATTTCTCTAGGCCCTGCCTCTTCCACTCAAGTGTGAGCTCCAAAAGCAGGCAAATGTGAGCTTGGCTCTGCCCTCAAGCACTTAGCATAGGTAGGACAGGAAGCCATGCTGGTGATGGCACTGCTAACAGCAAAGACAGTTTCTATGCAGTTTCTATGCATCAGTGCTGGCCACCTTCTGGGTACGATGCTGTGAACTTTCCACAATTCTGCCATGACATCCCCACCAATACCCACTGTGCTGGTTTGAACAGGAATGGCCCCATAGGCTCACATGGTTGAATGCTTGGTCTCCATTTGGTAGAACTGTTAGGGAAGGCTTAACATATATGGCCTTGTTAGGGGGAAGTGTGTCACTGGGTGGTCATGGAGGTTTCAAAAGCCCATGTCATTCACAGTTAGTTCTCTCTCTGCCTTGTGCTTGTGGATCAAAATGTGAGCTCCAAGCTCCTGCCTGCTGCCTACTCCCATGCTCCCTACTCTGATGGTCGTGGATTCTAAACCTCTGCAAGTGTGAGTTCCCAACTAAACGCTTTATTTAGTAAGTTGCATAGACACCTAACTAAGGTGTCTATTGAGGCTCACTGTACCCACCACCAACCGTCCCGTTTCCTAGAGCAGGAAGCTAAGACTGGCTGGAAGTTTTCCAGCTAGCATCTCCTAAGGCTCACCTCAAGGGGCACGTGATGTGCATTATTTGGACACTGGGAGTCAAGCCCTTACTCACTTTGTCTGCCTCATTTCTCTCTGACCTGTTGCTGCTTTTTCAGCTATAACTGAATGGGCTCTCCCAGCTTGCAACACTGTCTTGCTCCTTAGAACAGTCCACTCTCTCAGCCTCAGCTCCTTTCCCTGTCTTTATCCAATAAAACATGCTCTCTGCATCATCTTCTGCAGGAAAGTGTCCATGAAGAGGCCATCTCCCCCTCCTTGGAGGAACTGCTTCTTCTCCCCATCCCTCTGTCTGACCGACCTCGATCTCCACACACCTGCACATCTCTGTTTCCCCAGGCCCGAGCACTGAGGACCAGGAGGTCTAGCTTTCTCTGCCTCTCCGTGCTTCCCTCAGAACCCCATGCCCTCTTCACACTCCTAAACAACTGCTGAGGAGAATCCCTTTTCCATTCTGCCTCATATTAATGAACTGGAGAACTCTGGGTGGCAGCTGGGACATTTCTGACTTCTTTTTTTTTGTTTGTTTGTTGTTTTTTTTTTTTTTTTTTTTTGAAACAGGGTTTTTCTGTATAGCCCTGGCTGTCCTGGAACTCACTCTGTAGACCAGGCTGGCCTCAAACTCAGAAATCTAGCTGTCTCTACCTCCCAAGTGCTGTGATTACAGTCTTGTTCCACCACTGCCCGGCTCATTTCTGACTTCTATTCTGATACATTTTATAGAGATCTCTTCCATTCAGTACTTAATACCATATGCTTTTTTTTTCTTTTTTCTTTTTTTTTCTTTTTTCACAAATTTAATAATTTATTTTAATTATAATTTCATTTTTTTTAATTTCCAACCAGATCTTTTTTTTTTCCTACTTTATTTACATTTCAAATGTTTTCCCCTTTCCAGATGTCCTCTTTGGAACCTCTCTATACCCTCCCCCCTCTCCTGCCTCTATTGGGGTATTCCCCCACTTATCCACACACCCACTCTCTTCTGCCCTCCTTGGCATTCTCCTATACTGGGGTATCTAATACCCTCAGGCCCAAGGGCCTCTCCTCCCCCTGATGTCTAACAAGACCCTCCTCTGCCGCATATGTGGCCAGCACCATGGGTCACTCCATGTGTATACTTTGGTTGGTGGATCAGTCTCCAGGAGTATCAGGGGGGTCAGGCCAGTTGCCACTGTTGCTGCCTTTCTGGGGATGCAAACTCCCTCAGCTCCTTCAGTCCCTTCTCCAAGTCCTCCATCTGGGACCTCCCACTCCACCCAATTGTTGCTGTGAAGTGACTCTTGGGTATTTTGAACTCTTGGGCTAATTACCACTTAACAGTGAGTACATACCATGTTCATTCTTTTGGGACTCCATTAACTCTCTCAGGATGATATTTTCAAGATCCATCCATTTGTCTGCAAATTTCATGAATTCATTGTTTTTAATTGCTGAGTAGTATTCCATTGTGTAAATGTACCACATTTTCTGTATCAATTCCTCTGTGGAGGGACATCTGGGTTGTTTCCAGTTTCTGGCTATTATAAATATGGCTTCTATGAACATAGTGGAACATGTGTCTTTATTACATGTTGGAGCATCTTCTGGGTATATGCCGAGGAGTAGAATAGCTGGATCCTCAGGTAGTATTATGTTCAATTTTCTGAGGGTCCACCAAACTGATTTCCAGGGAGGTTGTATCAACTTGCATTCTCACCAGCAATGGAGAAATGTTTCTCTTTCGCCACATCTTCACCCACATCTGCTGTCACCTGAGTTTTTGATCTTAGCCATTCTGACTGGTGTGAGGGGAAATCTCAGAGTTGTTTTGATTTGCATTTCCCTAATGACTAAGGATATTGAACATTTCTTTAGGTGCTTCTCGGCCATTCCAGTTTCCTCAGTTGAGAATTCTCTGTTTAGCTCTCTTCCCCATTTTTTGATAGGGTTATTTGGATCTCTGGAGTCTAGCTTCTTGAGTTCTTTGTATACATTGGATATCAGTCCTCTATCAGACGTAGGATTGGTAAAGATCTTTTCCCAATCTGTAGGTTGCCATTTTGTCCTATTTACAGTGTCCTTTGCCTTACAGAAGCTTTGTAATTTTATGAGGTCCCACCTGTCGATTCTTGATCTTAGAGCACAAGCCATTGGTGTTCTGTTCAGGAACTTTTCCCCTGTGTCCATGTGTTCTAGACTTTTCCACACTTTCTCTTCTATTAGATTCAGTGTATCTGGTTTTATGCAGAGGTCTTTGATCCACTTAGACTTCAGCTTTGTACAGGGAGATAGGAATGAATCAATTCACAATCTTCTACGTGTAGACTGCCAGTTGAACCTGCACCATTTGTTGAAGATGCTGTCTTTTTACTACTGTGTGGTTTTAGCTCCTTTGTCAAAGATCAAGTGACCATAAGTGTGTGAGTTCAATTCTGGGTCTTCAATTCTATTCCATTGATCTACCTGCCTGTCACTGTACCAATACCATGCAGTTTTTATCACTACTGCTCTGTAGTACAGCTTGAGGTCAGGGAGGCTGATTCCCCCAGAAGTCCTTTTATTGTTGAAAATAGTTTTTGCTATCCTGGATTTTTTGTTATTCCATATGAATTTGAGAATTGTTCTTTCTAAGTCTATGAAGAATTGAGTTGGGATTTTGATGGGGATTGCATTGAATCTGTAGATTGCTTTCGGCAGAATGGCCATTTTAACTATATTAATCCTGCCAATCCATGAATGTGGGAGATCTTTCCATCTTCTGAGGTCTTCTTCGATTTCTTTCTTCAGAGACTTGAAGTTCTTGTCATACAGATCTTTCACTTGTTTGGTTAGAGTCACACCAAGATATTTTATATTGTTTGGACAATTGTGAAGAGTGTTATTTCCCTAATTTCTTTCTCAGCCTGTTTATCCTTCAAGTATAGGAAGGCTACTGATTTGCTTGAGTTAATTTTATATCCAGCCACTTTGCTGAAGTTTTTTATCAGCTGTAGCAGATCTCTGGTGGAGTTTTTCAGGTCACTTAAGTATACCATCATATCATCTGCAAATAGTGATATTTTGATTTCTTTCTTTCCAATTTGTATCCCTTTGACTTCCTTTTGTTTTCTGATTGCTTTAGTTAGAACTTCAAGTACTATATTGAATAGATAGGGAGAGAGAGGGCACCCTTGTCTAGACCCTGATTTTAGTGGGATTGCTTCGAGTTTCTCTCCATTTAGTTTGATGTTGGCTATTGGTTTGCTGTATATTGCTTTTACTATGTTTAGGTATGCTCCTTGAATTCCTGAATTTTCAAAGACTTTTATCATAAAGGGATGTTAAACTTTGTCAAATGCTTTTTCAGCATCTAACGAAATGACCATGTGGTTTTTTTCTTTGAGTTTGTTTATGTAGTAGATTACATTGATGGATTTCCGGGTATTGAACCATCCCTGCATCCCTGGGATGAAGCCTACTTGATCATGGCATATGATCGTTGTGATGTGTTCTTGGATTCAGTTTGCAAGAATTTTATTGAGTATTTTTGCATCGATATTCATAAGGGAAATTGGTCTGAAGTTTTTTTTATTGTTGGGTCTTTGTGGGGTTTTGGTATCAGTGTAACAGTGGCCTCATAGAATGAATTGGGTAGTTTTCCTTCCATTTCTATTTTATGGAATAGCTTGAAGAGTATTGGTATTAGGTCTTCTTTGAAGGTCTGATAGAATTCTGCACTGAACCCATCTGGTCCTGGGCTTTTTATGGTTGGGAGACTTTTAATGACTGCTTTAATTTCTTTAGGGGTTATGGGACTGTTTAGATGGTTTATCTGATCCTGATTTAACTTTGGTAATTGGTATCTGTCTAGAAACTTGTCCATTTCCTCCAGATTTTCCAATTTTGTTGTGTATAGGTTTTTGTAGTAGTATTTGATGATTTTTTTAATTTCCTCAGAGTCTGTTGTTATAT
Organism: Rhynchomys soricoides; assembly: GCA_019843965.1. Lineage (NCBI taxonomy): Eukaryota > Metazoa > Chordata > Mammalia > Rodentia > Muridae > Rhynchomys > Rhynchomys soricoides. The sequence continues at coordinate 2,942,087 of JADRCH010000051.1, read as the reverse complement.
CTCCCTTTTCATTTCTAATTTTGTGAATTTGGATCCTGACTCTGTGCCCTCTGGTTAGTCTGGCTAAGGGTTTATCTATCTTGTTGATTTTCTCAAAGAACCACCTCCTGGTTTTGTTGATTCTTTGTATAGTTCTTTTAGTTTCCACTTGGTTGATTTCAGCCCTTAATTTGATTATTTCCTGCCTTCTACTCCTCTTGGGTGTATTAGCTTCTTCTTGTTCTAGACCTTTCAGGTATGCAGTTAGGCTGTTAGTATATGCTCTGTCCAGTTTCTTTTTGGAGGCATTCAGAGCTATGAGTTTTCCTCTTAACACTGCTTTCATGGTGTCCCATTGGATTAGATAAGTTGTACTTTCATTTCCATTAAATTCTAGGAAGTCTTTAATTTCCTTCTTTATTTCTTCCTTGACCATGTTATCATTGAGCAGAGCATTGTTCAGCTTCCATGTGTATGTGGGCTTTGTGTTGTTGTTGTTGCCATTGAAGACCAACCTTAATCCGTAGTGATCTGATAGGAGGCATGGGATTATTTCAATCTTCTTATATCTGTTGAAGTTTGTTTTGTGACCAATTATATGATCAATATTGGAGAAGGTACCATGAGGTGCTGAGAAGAAGGTATATTCTTTTGATGTAGGATGAAATGTTCTATAGATATCTGTTACATCCATTTGGTTCATAGCATTTGTTAGTTTCACTGTGTCTCTGTTTAGTTTATGTTTCCAAGATCTGTCCATTGTTGATAGTGGGGTGTTGAAGTCTCCCACTATTATTGTGTGAGGTGCAATATGTGTTTTGAGCTTTAGTAGAGTATCTTTATGAATGTGGGAGCTCTTGCATTTGGGGCATAGATGTTCAGAATTGAGAGTTCTTCTTGGTAGATTTTTCCTTCGATGAGTATGAAGTGTCCTTCCTCATCCTTTTTGATGACTTTTGGTTGAAAGTCAATTTTTCTGATATTAGAATGGCTACTCCAGCCTGTTTCTTGGGGCCATTTGCTTGGAAAATTGTTTTCCAGCCCTTTACTCTGAGGTAGTGTTTGTCTATAACACGGAGGTGCGTTTCCTGGATGCAGCAAAATGCTGGGTCCTGTTTATGGATCCAGTCTGTCAGTCTATGTCATTTTATTGGGGAGTTGAGACCATTGATGTTAAGAGATATTAAAGAATAGTGATTGTTGTTTCCTGTTATTTTTAATGTTGTTTATGTGCCTATCTTCTTCTGGGTTTGTTGAAAGATTACTTTCTTGCTTTTTCTTGAGTGTAGCTTCCCTCCTTGAGTTGGCGTTTTCCATGTATTATTCTTTGTAGGGCTGGGTTTGTGGAAACATACTGTGCAAATTTGGATTTGTCATAGAATATTTTGGTTTCACCATCTATGATTATTGAGAGTTTTGTTAGGTATAGCAGCCTGGGCTGGCATTTGTGTTCTCTTAGAGTCTGTATGAGATCTGCCCAGGATCTTCTAGCTTTCATAGTCTCTGGTGAGAAGTCTGGTGTAATTCTGATAGGTCTGCCTTTATATGTTACTTGCCCTTTTTCCCTTACTGCTTTTAATATTCTTTCCTTGTTTGGTGTATTTGGTGTTTTGACTATAATGTGATGGGAGGAATTTCTTTTCTGGTCCAGTCTATTTGGCGTTCTGTAGGCATCTTGTATATTTATGTTCATCTCTTTCTTCAGGTTAGGGAAATTTTCTTCCATAATTTTGTTGAAGATATTTACTGGACCTTTAAGTTGGGAATCTTCATTCTCTTCTATACCTATTATCCTCAGGTTCTGTCTTCTCATTGCATCCTGGATATCTTGGATGTTTTGGGTTAGGATCTTTTTGGATTTTGTGTTTTCTTTGACTGTTGTGTCCATATTTTCTATGGTATCTTCCGCACCTGAGATTCTCTCTTCCATCTCTTGTATTCTGTTGGTGATGCTTGCACCTATGACTCCTGATTTTTTTCCTATATTCTCTAACTCCAGGGTTGTCTCCCTTTGAGATTTCTTTATTGTTTCTATTTATGTTTTTAATTCCTGAATGGTTTTGTTCATTTGTTTGATTGTGTTTTCCTGTAATTCTTTAAGGGATTTCTGTGTGTCCTCTTTAAGGATTTCCAGTTGTTTACCTGTGTTCTCTTGTATTTCTTTAAGGGAGTTATATATTTCCTTCTTAATGTCTTCTATCATCCTCTTGATAAGTGATTTTAAGTCTGAGTCTTCCTTTTCTGGTGTGTAGGAGTCTCCAGGGCTGGCTGTGGTGGGAGAGCTGGGTTCTGATGAAGCCAGGTAGTCTTGGTTTCTGTTCCTTGTGTTCTTGCCCTTGCCTTTCATCATCTGGTTATCTCTGGTGTTAGCTTGTCTTTCTCGCTCTGACTGTGGCTTGTCTTTCTTACAGGCCCAGGTGTCGGTGTTCCTTGGAGACCAGTTCTCTTTCCTGGCTGTTCCTCAGTCCCTGTGTCTGGAGTCCTCCCGTTGCTGGCTTTTCCATACAAGTGGGCAGGTCGCTTTCTCCCTGCGCTGGTTGGCATGTAGGCCTGGTGGCCCAGGCAGAGGTCTCCTGCCACAGGTGGAAGCCTACAGGCTCTTACCTCTAGGCTGTTCCTCAGTCCCTGAGTCTGGCTACCATATGCTTTTTTAATGAATGAACATTCATTGAAAAATTCTGGGCAAATATTTCTTCTAGAGGAATCTCTGTGTATCACCCTCCAGGACCTTAGTCATAAGCCTGCTCTGGAAGCCATGGCTTGGAGCATTCTGGGAACTTGCACTCAGGCTTTGGAAGCAAACAGCTCCAGTGAGTGAGATCAACAAACAGTTCCCTGGTGTTGGGACCTCAGAGCTTTGGGAACTATGGGGGTGAGCTTTAATAAGAACCCTGACATCCACGGCTGTCCTTGCCTGCCCCATCATCCCTGGAAACACACCCACTTGGAGATCACCCTCCAAAACCCAGGAAATTCTCTCCTGCACATTTGCTCATTAATTCAGGCCCAAGAGTCCTCTAATTAGGACACCAGAAACCCTGAATCTTACAGACAGCTGGGACAATAAACTGACTCTTGTCGGAGAAAGATCAGCTTTTTTAGTTTAATGACTTAGTGTCCAAATGCAGCTTGGTGCAGAGATGGAAGCTCAGGTTTCAGATCCAAAATGCTTCAAATCTCAGCTCCCTAAGTAGCTGTGTGACCTCAGGCAGGCTAATGGACCTCTCTGGACCTCAGAATCCTTGTATGTAAAATGAGAAACTGCCAGTGGATACTCTGAGGATGAAGCATAATGATGATGTATGCACAGTAGGACCACAATCATAGTATACGAAAGTGAGGCTACTGGGGTATGACCAGATGGTCCTTCACAGCTCTCCCTCCCTGAAGGGAAAGAGCCACGACCCAGCTGCTTCACTTAAGGGAGACAGGGACAGGAGGCAAAATGAAGTCTTGAGGAAGCCTTCTATTTTTGCCTGTCTATTTATTGACAATCCTTACTTAAGTTTAATATTAATTACTAGTGACTCGATTGTTGAATTCTGGGAAGAAAATCACATAGGTTTTTATTCTATAGCCAAGGATAGCTTTGAACATGTGATGAGATGCCTCAGCTTCTGCCTTCTGACAGCTGAGGTTCAGGTACAAGCTGCCAGGCTTGGCCTAGATTCTGAATGTCTACATGAAATAGTGCCATTAGAAACTCTGGGGATATTTACTCCATAGCTAAGTTCTCCCCACCTTCCCACAGGTCACATGGTGAGAACAAACATCAATCATGGTAAGGTCATCATGTGGTGATGTCTGTAGAGAAAGAAGCAGAGAGGAGCCCCAAAGTGAGGAGTGAGGGCCCCACACAGGCAGTGCATAAACCCTGATGCTCAACACCTGACTGAAAACAGTAGAGTTGGCTTCAGTTTGCCAGCTTTGGTGTGGCAGAGACAAAGGAAGTGGGTGCTCCCTTCTTTTAAAAAAATGCCCTGAGGAAAACTATTAATGACTTTCCTCCTTGTGACAAAATGCCTGACAGATGCTGCCTAGAGAGGCAGGGTTTGGTTTAGCTTAGTCATTGTGGTGAAGGCATGGCTATCTATGGCAGAAAGAGAGTGGGTTAGCTTGCTCTGTAGGCCAGCATCCAGAACTCAGCTAGGCTGTGACTGCCAGTGCATGCTCCTGAGTCAACCCATTTGTCTTAGTTAGGGTTTTGCTGCTGTGAACAGACAACATGACGGAGGCAACTCTTACAAGAACAACATTTCATTGGGGCTGGCTTACAGGTTCAGAGGATCAGTCCATTATCATCAAAATGGGAACATGGCAGCATCCAGGCAGACATGGTACACGAGGAGCTGAGAGTTCTACATCTTCATCTGAAGGCTGCTAGCAAAATACTGACTTCCAGGTAGCTAGGATGAAGGTCTTAAAGCCCATACCCACAGTGACACACCTACTCCAACAAGGCCACACCTACTCCAACACGGCCATACCTTCTAATAGTGCCACTCCCTGGGCAGATCATATACAAACGATCACACCACTCCTCCAGCTAGGCCCCAACTTCCCAGAGTTCCAAGGTCTCTCAAAATAGTGCTACCAGCTGGGGACCAACTGTTCTAACATGGGAACCTGTGAGGGACAGTTCACATTCACCCTGTAAGAGCAAGAAGGAGAAACACAATAGAGCAGGACAGAGGGCAGTAGTTAAAAGGAGGACAAGGTCCAGGTAGAGATGGAGTAGAGGTCAACACCAGGCACCCACTGCAAGCATGATGCCTGCCCATCTCCTTCCCTCCATGTCTCCTTCCCTCCCTCTATCCTTCCCGATTCCTCCCTCCTTCTCTTCCTCCCTCTCTCCCTTCCTTCCTTATTTTCTCTCCATTCTCTTTCTCTTTCTCTTCTGGGATTGAACACAGAACCCCAAGTGCTCTGACACTGAGTCACCTCCAGCCCCTGCAAAGGTTCTAGTGCACCCCCCACAGAGAAGGGCGCTGACTCTGTGAAGTGAGCAAAGCTCTCCTGAGTCCTCTGACTTTCACATATAGGCTATGGCACATGTGTGCACATGTGCCCGTGCATGCACACGCATGTGCACGCACACACATACACACAATCAAAAATATAACAATTATTTTTTAAAAAAAGGCTTAAGCAATCACAAAAAGATTTGGAAGATACTGAAGATTAGCAGAGAAGACTCAATAGGTGCCCTTCACAAAGCAACCTGAAGTAATGAGAAACGGTACTTCCACAGGAAGCCCAAGAAAAAAACAGCTGGAATCATGCAAGGACAGACAAACATGTGCTCAAGAATACAGACCCAGAATGACCAATACAAAACCCAAGTGACATTCTGGCGATACCACTCGATTCTATTGGAGAGGACAGCAAAGTTTTGTTCCTACCTGTTGCAGAAGAATTTTCTAGAAAACCAGGGAAGAAAGGATTGCTGAGCAGTGTGGAGAGGCAGTGTGGAAATGCCCCTTGCCACAGAGGGCAGGGATCCTGTTGGGGCAAGTGGAGTCCTGAGTGGGATGTGGAAGTTATCAGGGTACACTGGGGAAGGTAGGTGAGGGAAACCCAGGATGCTCACCCATGTAGGGCTTGGTGCCGGCCATGGAGGAGGCCTTCTCTGTTCCTTTCAGGACTGTGGCGATGTTGAAGTCCGTGATGTGCACGTGCCCTGCAGAGAGAAAATGCAGTTAAGCAGCACTGTGGATGTCTGTGCTCTCTCCCTGTGACTAGAGGCTGTGGTCTGCGGTCTGCATGGTAGGCGCAGGAAGCAGACACCAGGCTTTGTGCCCATCATTAAGTAGTCTCTGTGTCTTACAGTATCTATTCTGCATTCTGGTTTTATGTGTGAGCTCACTGATGTGCTCATGTTATTTGTATGATTATGTTTGTGTTGCCGGGCTGGATGACACACGGATTGATACAAAGTTAATACACACTGATCTGGAGATAGAAGGTCAGTCTGGTTGTCACTCAGGAAAGCTGCCAGGGGCTGTGATGGGGAGGGTGTGGCAGAAGCTCAGGCTATGGTTTACTGTGGTCTCTGGGCTCTGAGTATTGAACTTGATGAACTAGAGGGAGAGGGCATAGTTGCCTTTCATCCAACCTAACATTATGGTAGCAAATGGGACCTGAAAAGGATGAAAACCATATGATATAGAAGCTTAAATGAGAGGAGAGAGAGAGAGAGAGAGAGAGAGAGAGAGAGAGAGAGAGAGAGAGGAGGTGGAGAGAGAGAGAGAAGAGGGGAGGGGAGGGAGGGAGAGAGAGGGAGAGGGAGAGAGAGAAAGAAAGAGAGAGAGAGGAGAGGGAGAGAGAGGAGGGGGAGAGGGAAGGAGGGAGGGAGGGAGAGAGAGAGGGAGAAAGAGAGAGAGAGAAGAGGTGGAGGGAGAGAGAGAAGAGGGGGAGGGGAGGGAGGGAGAGAGAGGGAGAGAGAGAAAGAGAGAGATAGAGGAGAGGGAGAGAGAGGAGGGGGAGAGGGAAGGAGGGAGGGAGGGAGAGGGAGAGAGAGAGAGAAAGAGAGAGAGAGAGAGAGAGAGAGAGAGAGAGAGAGAGAGAGAGAGAGAGAGAGAATGGGTGGGAAGGGACAGGATGTGGGGTTTGGGTTAAAAGAAGGAGGGATGGAAGGAAAAAGAGGGGAATCCTGCGGGGTCAGCGTTTGTCCGGAGTGTTTGGCACGTGAAGAAACTAGCTCCAAAGGACTAGAGGGAAAAAAAATCTGTGCATCGTTACATTTCTCCCAGTCTCCACACCACGCAGACATGGCTCCTTTGCTGTTTTGGAATGAGGCAGTTGGATACAGGTAAGAGAGCACAAGGAGAGCCTACTTTGTGGATACATGAAGGTCACCTGCTAGAGCAAGTGCAATAAGGCCCAGGGGACTGTGTGCATAAGAGGCGTGCCCAAAGCAGTCAGCCACGGTGGACAGAAAAAGCAATGGTAGCCTCAGGCTCCAGCACAGTACCCATAGCACACAGCTGCCAGCACAGATGTGCAGCCGAGCTGCGGGCTCTATTACAAGCACTCCAGTTCCCCCCACCACAGGGGAGAAATAGTACTTATATTGGTTTCTCAAGGATGAGGCTGACTTTGCCAGGCAGGTCGTAGCTCCTCCAGTCAAAATCAGGCAACAGGGCCCCTCTTGTTTTCTCATCCCTAATGTCAACAGGCAGATAGGTTCACCTTCCTGAGTGCTGTGGGCTGTGTGTGGAAGGCATCAGCCCCCACATGAGCAGTTCCACGCATGGCATGCCCACAACCACAGAGAGGGTTCTGGAGCCCATACGTGCAGCTTTTATTGAGCTTTCTTCCCTTTCTCCTGCTCTTTAAAATCTTTAATATTTATATTCTTAACGTAATGAATAAGCCAATTAACAAGGAATGGTTATGAGTTCCCTTTGTGTGAATCTATGTGTATGTGTGTATTCTTTGTGTGTGTGACAGAGAGAGAGAGAAAGAGAGACAGACAGACAGACAGAGACAGAGACAGAGAGTGTGTGTGTGTTTTTGTGTGTGGTGTATATATTTGTGCACATGTATGTGTGGGGTTGCACATACATAGTGTGTGTGTATATTTATAGGCCTGAGGTCATCATTGGATGTCTTCCTCTCTTTCTTTCACCTTACATTTAGAGATAAAGTCTCTTATTGAACCTGGCTAGACTGGCTGGCCAGCAAGCTCCCAGCATCCCCCTGTTTCTGCCTCCCTAGCTCTGAGATTACGGGACAATGGGACAACCCATGTTTCACACTGTCCTGTTTCTCCATGTTCCTCAAGTCACACTGGATTGGCTAGCTTCCTCACCATTTCTCCTTTTGCTTCTAAAAGTCCCTTTTAGGGTGACAAATGGACATGACCTCATCATTACAAGAACAAGCTAAAGCCCCAAGTTATGTGAATATCTGTTTATATAAGCAAATGGAGAAATGGCATGCTTCCAAGTTAGAACACACAGATCTACTTAGGAGGTCCCAATCCCTTATCCTGTGCATTAGTCTGTCTTCTGTTGCTATAACCACATACCTGAGACTGGGTAACTCATAAACCTGTAGCTTTGAAGGTTGAAAACCCAAGACTGGGCAGAATTTTCTCTGTGTCCTCTAGGAGAAAGGCAAGTGGCTGAGGCTGGAGTTAATCACTCAACATCCCAGCCACCCCCAGCTGTGGAATTGAGCCCATGATCCATTAGGAGTTAACTGAAATTTGGAAAAGGATTTGATAGAAGGTCCCGGAATGAAGTGCTACCTTTTCAAGGAGTTACCATTGTTGGCATTCTCTGTCTTTTTCCTGTGTCCCATAGGGAACCAATTCCCTAAGACTGCACACAGAGACAATTGGCCAGTGCCAGTAAGACAATAAAGCAAGAGAGAACGTCAGGAAAGGCAGACAAATGCCAGATCCAACTCCTTCACACCACTATACTTCAGTCATGTGAGTTAAACAAGATAACGCCAAACCAAACCAAACCAAACCAAACCAAACCAAACCAAACCAAACCAAACCAAACCAAACCACCCTTCACTGTCTTGGGATTGTGGGAGTTTGGCTCATACAGGTCAAGGCTGCTGTCTCAGTTGATACAGAGGCTGACTGGTTTGAACAACTCACTTGCTTTCTATGAGGTTCAGATTCCTTATCTACGGAGGTGGAATAGCATTAAGCTCTGTTTGAGTGTTGTATCGGTTGTTTTTCTGCTCTTGTGATAAAACACCCTGACCAAACAACTTAAGGAAGAGTTTATTTGGCATACAGTTCTACAGGGCTAGAGTCCATAACCACTGACTGAGGAAGGCATGGCAGCAAGAGCAGGAAGCTGACTGATCACATCCCCACCTCACAAGGAAGGAGAGAGAGAGAGAGACAGAGAGAGAGAGAGAGAGAGAGAGAGAGAGAGAGAGACAGAGACAGAGACAGAGAAAGAGAGAGAGAGACAGAGAAAGAGAGAGAGACAGAGACAGAGACAGAGACCAGAACGGGCTCAAATTTCCCACCCCTTAGTGATGTACTTCCACCAGCAAGCCCATGTCTCCTAATGCGTTTGTTACTTCCCCAAACAGCACCATTATCCGGAGCCAAGCTATGAGCAGATCTATGAGCTTACAGAGATATTTCTCATTCACTTACAGTGGTATGGCTAAGACTGATTGTCAACTTGACAAGATCTAGAATCATCCAGGAGACAAGCTTCTGGGCACACTTCTGTGAGGAGTTATCTAGATTAGGTACACTGAGGTGGGAGGACCCACCCTCAACATGGGCAGCACCATTCCATGGACTGAGAAAAGGAAAGGACAAAGCAGGCCAGCACCAGTCTTTGTCTCTCCCTGCTTCCTCACTGCGGATGCAATGAGACCAGATACCTCAAAGCACCTGCCACCATGTTCTCCTGCTATAATGGACATAGCCCTCAGACTGGGCACCAACATGAATCCTTCTTGTCTTAAACTGCCTTTGCCAGGTATTTTATCACAGCAACAAGAGGAGGAAGTTATATGGGTGGTTATCAAAGTAAACTGAGGATGAGGCATACATAGCCTGAAGGGGAAGGAGCAGCCTGCTAGAGCCCTGGAGTAAGGAAGGTGCTGCTGGCAGGTGGGACCACCAGGGACCAGCAAGGAGTCCAGAGGATGAGAGGGAGTGTTAAAACTGTCAGAATCAAAATGGGGTTGCTTCTGCCAAACCCGGATAAAGTTAAATACGTCCTCATACTTACTGGTCTGATAAAGAAATATCTTTGTGGCGATTCTGCCAAAACAAGATTGTCATTAAGGTCCCTCCTACAGGATTAACCATTAGCTCAGACACAGCTTTCTTAAGGTACAACTTTGTACCAGAAAAGTTTAGGTCATCCCCTAGCCACAGCCAGAGCACAGCTCCCTGGCAGGGAGAAGCCTCTGCAGCCACTGATCTTGTTCTAGAATGCCTTGCATGTGCCTCTCCTCCCAGCGTGTAAGTGCTCCCTCTTGCTTTCATCTCCCTGGTTGCTTTTACAACTTACCATAGAGTATGTATTATGTTCTAGATCACAGTCACAGTTCCTTTAAGTTTTTTTTTTTTTTTTAACGTTAATGAATGATAGGGAGAAGGCAGGACATGGGTAAGCTGTGTTGGACCCTCAGGGCTGTGGGAACACTGGGTCTTGTTCTCCCTGAGAAGGTTTGAACCTGATCAGACTGGATTTTGACATTCACCTTGGGTCCCTGATATAAGTGGATTATGTCGGCCAGGACAAAAGCAGAGAAAGTAAGAAATTAGTTAAGAAAACGCAATTGCACTTTAGTGTAAGCTACATGGAGCTGCACAAGTGCTGTGCAGACCTCAGAGCTCATGCCCATCCTCAAGCCTCCTGGGAGGAGGGTATTAGTAAGTCTTACATTTTATTTTTAAAAGTATTTATTAATATTATAACTGTAGGGGAGGCACCAGTGCAGTCGTGCATATGCAGAGGTCAAAAAACAACTGTGTGGAGTTGGTCTGGCTTCCTGGGATCAAACCCAGGTCATCTTGTGTGCATGCAAGCGCCTTTACTGATGAGACATCTTGATCCTCCTCTCTCTATTTTCTCTTTCAAAAGAACGGCACTTGGGATGCCACAGCATAGCGGACACATGTACACATGCAACAGAGTCCTGCGCTGCTATGTTCTCCCACGACCACCACCTCAGAGTCCAGGCAGCTGCACCTGAGTTACTTCTTTCTGGTCCCTGGTTGGAGGGCCTTGGTCAGCCTGGAATCAGATGCCTCATAGCGTGTGCACAGTGGGTAACACACAGCACACTTCCACTTCTGCTTTCCCAGTATGCTAAATAATGAGTTGTGACTTCCTGCCGAGCACCCTCTGATGGCTGAGTTTCGATGTGAAAACCAGTGTTGATCAAATTTTCCTAGGAAGCACTGGAAGACACAGTGCACAGATGAACTGGGCATCAGGGTACTTGTTTCCATAACCCAAAACACCCAGAACTCCGAGGACATTGTGGGAGACGTACTAACACGGCTCTGATGGGGGTGTTATCACCAATGGTCAATCCTCCCAGCCTTATTTGCACATCCTGTATTCTGAAATACTTCTCTCCCTTATTTGAAAGTGTGGAGAGCCTTCTCATGCTCCAGCTTTTGACATCACTGAAGGAGCTGCTCCCTCCTCTACCTGGAGGACTTCCTTTCCTTCTTCAAAACCTGGCCCATGAGTTCTGCTACTGATAGACTTGAGTTCAGCAGAAAACTCATCCATGTAGGGGATGCTTTCTCCGTGACTGTGTCCATTTGCCCATGGACAACTAGGTGTCTTACGTGTGTGTACTCCTCACATTTCTGGAAGTCTGAGGTCAGGTACCAGCATGGCTAGGTTTGGAGTAAGAGCTCCTGATGTGGTTGAAATGCATGTACCCATGTCTTACTTATTCTTTCTTGTTGCTATGACCAAATGCCTGACAAGAATCAATATTAGGGGGAAAGGCTTCACTTCGGTTCACAGTTTAAGAAGAATATGGGGTGGGCAAAAAACACCCGAGCACCATACCTGGTGAAACTACAATAAAGGAATAGGTGATGGAGAAGTAGAAAGGAGAGAGATGGAGCAGTGCCTGTGCTATTGGGAAATGAAGAACTGGAGACAGTGACAGGAGAGAGGGGTCTAGTGGACATGCTGTCACTGCCCTAAAGGGTCAATGGGATGAGGTACATTGAGATGGAGCTTATACATATCCAGACTCTGCCATCTGAAGCCTGGGAGAGTCCAGCATCAGTGGTGGAGTAGGGGTAGGAGAGCTGGCCCCAATCCTCCCTGGCCAATGCATGGCTATAATCAGTTGACAGCTTCTGGCTCAGAGGCAGGTGGAGAAGGACTCATCCTTTCTTAGGAGATGGTCACTAGGAGTCTGACCATGCTCCGGTGAGTATACGGACAACACAAAATAGACTGCTTTTCCCTTTTTCTTTTCTTTATTTTGGGGGGGGGGGTCATGGGAGAGGGGGTAGACATGGAAAGACTGGGAGATGAGTGCAACTAGGGTGCATGATGTGAGATTCCCAAATAATTAATAAAAAATGATGTTCCCTCATGGTGGAGAGGACATGCTGGAAGGAGCCGGAGGCCAGGACTGGTCACGGTGCATCCACAGTCAGAAGCAAAGAGGGCACAGGAAGTGGAGCTCTGCTCCCCTCAAGGACATACTTCCTCTCATAATTCTTCACTTGGAAACTAAGGGCTCAAACTCATGAGCCTGTGGAGGCCAATACATGTTCAAGCCACAGCACCTTCCAAAATTATGTGTTGAAATGTTATCATTAGTCAGCTTTCGAGGTAGGGCCTGTAAGGATGATGCAAGGCAACCCTGGTGAGTGGGCTGAGAGCCATTATAAAAGTGTTAGTACACGAGCTGCTTCCTTGTCCCCTCCTCCTTCTGCTACTGGAGGGTGCAGCAACAAGCTTCACCTTGGGGTAGCCTTTTCTAGACACCACCCCTCTAGTCTTTGATCTTGAGTTCCCTGTTTCCAGAGCTGTGGTGACTTTCTATTATATGTAGTCTATTCAGTTTAAGGGTTTATGCTATACTAGCAGGACCAGGCTAAAAGAGTCTTCTTTTTGATTTACAGATATCCCTTACTTGCCTTGGTAGACAGATAACTCTGGTCCCTAGATTGCCTCATATAGATACTTGTCACCATCATAAGGTGTTGTCTTAATCAGTGTTCTATTGCTGTGAAGAGACACCACGACCATAGTAGCTTTCATAAAAGAAAGTATTTGATTGGTGACTTGCTTCCACTTTCAGAGACTTAGTTCATTATCGTGATGGCTGGGAGCTTGGTGGCAGGCAGGCAGGCATAGTCCTGGAGAAGTGGTTTGAGAGCTACAGCCTGATCCATAGGTAAGAAAGAGGGCCTGGGCCTGGCATGGGTTTCTAGAAACCTCAAAGCCCACCCCCAGTAATACAATTCCTCCAACAAGGCCACACCTCCTAAACCTTCTCAAATAGGGTCACTCCTTGATGACTAGGTACTCAAATATATGAGCCTATAGGGTCCATTGTCATTCAAGCCACCACAGGTGTTACCTCCATGATGTCATCTAAACCTGATCACCTTTGAAAGCCCATACCTTCAAATACCATGCCATCTATGACCAGAGCCTGACCACATGAATTAAGGGTAGAACAGTCCATTACTTCCAGTACAGCCTGGGCTATGGATACCTGTGTTTCCCTCCATTGTCATCCCAACTTCCTGCCCACCACTCGGCATTGTCACCTTGTTCCTCTCCTTGCATCCAGAAATTCTGCCCTGTTCACTTCCATTCCTGGTGCATTAACACTGCTCTGGAGTAAAAGGATTTACTGAGAGGTAACTGAGTGATTTAATACCAGGCCCAGCAAGCACATCCGGTTGCCTGTCTTTGTTGTGCTTGCAGAGACAGCACAGAGCTCCCAAAGGTTGACAGTGTTCATCTCACCCATGGGTTCATAACAGGGATCCTTCTAGGCTGGCCTCTGGAACCCATGTTGGTGAGTGCTGTGCTTCCAGGAACCCCAGGAAGAGGTGCAGAGACAGGGAGACTGGAGGAGCAGGCTAGGTGTTAGGATGAAAGGCACCCATAACCACCTCTTTCAACAGTAGTGCCTGTCATCAAATTGGAATTTGGGGCATGCTACTTCCAAGTATCTCCCTCACTTCAGCTGGCTCTCAAGATCCACCTCATGCCCAAGCCAGAGCTCAATAGTACTGTTTAGATAAAGCAACCGGAAGCCCGGAGAGATAAGAACCAGAGGCAGCTGCTTTGCCCATGGCTCTGGCTGCCCCTGTTCCCCCATGCTCAGTGCTAAAAATAGCTGTGCTTTTGGGCTGTGTGTGGGCTGTGGAGTGGGAGGATGGCTGTTGATCTTCCACATAGATCTGATATCTTAGGCGCTGCACACAGCTTGTGTGCTCTGGCCATTTATCTGTATGGTGATCACAGCGACTTACCATGGAAAGAAAGAAAGCCAATCAAAGTCCATGCACAAGCTTATGAAAGCTTCGTTTGGCTCCTGGTGATAGAAGACTGTTCTTAGAGCAAGCCTTTGCCTGATAGAGAGAGGCAGGGCTCTTAGAGTGCCTTCTATTCTGTAGCATTTGGTTTCTTCCCCTCTCACAGTTATGAAGAAGTGATGTACACTGTCACTGTGCATGGGGCAGGTATAAAACCCAAGCTAGTTAAAGAAGTGATGTTCACTGAGATAGTGTCAATGTAACCTGGGCATGCCTGGGCTCAGCTCTCCTTGGCCTTGTTTCTGCAATGGCCATGAGAAAACCATGGTGAATGAGCCTGCCCGAGTTACAGCCAGAGAAGCATGCCCGAGTCACCCAGGTAGTCAGCCAACCAAGCCCACTGGAAATCAGCCAACAGTCAGAAAGTCTCAGTCCTAGAGGCAATCTTCATTAGAGTAGCCTCCAATTCAGCCGGACTTAGTGTTGGTAGCACGGTTAGCCCTGCCTAGCCTGCAGCACTTCCACCCACAACACCTGTGAGCCAGCTGACTGCTCCTTGGTTATACTCTTATAGTGATGTGGCAGAATGATATTCAACTTGATTGTGCAATGGAACATGGACGTGTCCCTTCCTCTTTGGTCCACATCTACCAAATCCCCACTGCTAGGAGCTCTTAGCCACTAAGCAAGGCCACCATAACCTTTTCATGCCAGATGCCTGTTTTTCTTTAGGTCTGTTCTCCACCCCTCATGGTTGTTCTACTTGGCTGCTGGTTCTGACTGCAAATCTCAGCTCTATCTTAAGAACTGAAGCCTACTCTGAGACCAAGGAGAGCAGGGAAGCTTGCCTGGGAGCTTTGGATTTTGTGGAATGAGAAGCAATGAGGATCATCAATGAAATATTAATGTGCATATGTACTGATGTTTTCATCTCGTTGAAATGCAGCTCTCTTGTCTCAAAGATGACACTAATGAAATGAATAGTAACACAGGGTTCCCTGTTCTGCAAATCGCTCCCTAATGTGGTTTTCAGAAGGGATGGGTGGATGCTGTCAGAACGTGTCATTTGATGACCCACTTAGGAATATGCAGGGTCCTGCCCCTGGTTATGTTCCTACTGAATGGCACCTGCTCAATAGAAAAACTTTAGAAAATGTAATACTCATTAGAAAAACACATGAGATAAATGATCAAAGATACAGAAAATTACATTTCTGCCCTAATGCCCATCAAAGATGTGACATGCCCTGTGGAGTCCAGTGAGAGGAACATCACTGTGAGTTTCCAAGGCTTCAGAATCCAGATACTTCCATATGCTATGAGGCCACACAAAATCTGTAGTCAACTGTAAAGAGACACCTCTCTCTCTCTCTCTCTCTCTCTCTGTGTGTGTGTGTGTGTGTGTGTGTGTGTGTGTGCAGATGAACATGCATGCACTTATGCATTTATGAGTGTAAAGGCCAGAGGAAAACCTCAGGCCTTGCTTCTTGGGCACCACCCACCTTCTGTTTTTGACACACAGACACCGGCACCTGGGCTCACCTATTAGCCTAGACTGTGCAGTTTTAGAAGGTTGCTGGGGGTGGAACTCTTGTTTTTGCTTGGCAAGAGCTTTATCTCATGAGCCATCTCCTCAGTTCCTTGTGTGGTTTTAATATACAGACGCAGGCTTGAGAACTAAATCCAGTGCTTTAGGTAGAAGTAGTAAAATTGTCAATCAATGTTACCTCCTAATTCCCTCTTGGTTTCTTATAGATCCATACAATATCCTGGGAACCTTGAACATCATACCCCTTCCTTGGCTGGAAAGAAATTGCCTTGACAGTGGACTCAGTTAGCTGTGGGGAACCAAGAGTCCCTAGGAAATTTCCTCTGACTCCTGGGAGCTAAATGAGCCCTGCAGCTCTGGCACCTGCAGTCTCTAAGAGTGATAGAGCCAGTGAATTAGGACATACCTGCTTGGCACATGGGGCTCCCATCCTCATTGCTTGTCTGATGTGACTAACTGAACACTATCCCAAAAGTTCATATGCTAAACTGCAAACCCCTGTAGTTGAAGACAAAGTGGATTTAGAGATTTGATGTTTAAATAGCTAAAATGAGGCCAGCGGGGTGGGTCCTACTCCAATCTGCCTGGTGTCCTCATGAGAACAGAACACAGCCATACACAGGTGGATGAGTGAAGACCTATGGAGAAGGTGGTGTCTGCATCCGCCGACCATCTCAGAAGTCTATAAATGAAGCTCCCAGATCCCTATATGTAGTTACAGCAGTACTTCAAGCTGGCATGTCAGGCTCTGATGGACAGGTTCCCTTGTTGCTCATGTTGGGGTCCCATAGGGGCTCATCTGCTACTACTGGTCCATTTTCCACACTGTAGCCCTGGTACCTCTCCAAGGCACTTAATATTTATTCTTCAGTGGCTCCCATGTCCTTTCTGAAGAACTCCAGGTCACTGAATGGGGAAAAGAGGCCCAGAGAGACCTGTTTCCCTTCATGTAGGACTGGGAGATAAAGCTCTCTTCTCCCTAGCTCTTCCCTAGACTGCTTCTTACTACATCCTTGTCTGCTGCAACATCATCTCTCCTTCATTGCAGGGGCTTCCCTTAGTCCTCCTACCAATGCTTCCTAGATCTCAGCAATTTATGCAGTCCACACAACAATGCTGTGAGGTCTGCAAGGTTGGGACCATATACAACCTGTCTGCCTAGGTTCTTCTGCTTTGGCAGGAGTGAGGATGGCTGAAGGGATCACACCAGAGCCATGGGATGAATTGGGTCCTGGGCTTCTCTGTTGGCTTTCTAGAGGAATTCTCATAAATGAAAGGGTTATGATCTCCCATGAGTTGGTTGGTGTTCCTGCCTAGATTCTGCCTCAGGACCACTGTCCGCAGCTTAAACATGTCTTCCCAGAAGTCCTCTCCATCAGCAGGATATCAGTGGATGCTGCTCAGTACCAGCCTTGTGGGCCAATCTTCCCTGAAGTCTCTCCTTCCTCAGAAACCCTGCAAGAGGCCCTTGCATCTCTCTTCATCTTTATTTTATGTGCTTCTATGGCCTGAGCTTGGGTGTGTCTTACTGGAGAAAGGGGCAGGTGAGAGGGTGGGCACTGCTCCCAGCACCTCACATACCTGCCCTCAGCCCTTCTGCACCCCTGCACAAGACTAGGACATTACTGTAACCCCACACTCGGGTCCTCACTGTGCCCTGTCATCCTCAAACCAAGATCTAAACAGCAATGACTTCAGGGGTGATGCCTACAGATAGTTAAACTCAACTTAGCATGACAGAGCATGAAAAGTACCCTGAAAGTGACACGTGTCACTGTGAGGACTGGAACAGTACAAGT
This sequence comes from Rhynchomys soricoides, assembly GCA_019843965.1. Taxonomy (NCBI): domain Eukaryota; kingdom Metazoa; phylum Chordata; class Mammalia; order Rodentia; family Muridae; genus Rhynchomys; species Rhynchomys soricoides. Next base: position 2,924,782 of record JADRCH010000051.1, on the reverse strand, counting down.
GCTTTCTAGAGCACCTAAGATCCACTCCCCATCCCTCATTGGTCTCCCATACCCCATGCTGCACTGGCGCCCTAGGGAAGGGGGAAGGAGACATTGACTCACCATGCTCGTCCAGCAGGATGTTGTCTGGCTTGATGTCTCTGCAAGAAAAGCACAAGGAGAGGTGTGAACCTGAGTCAGCCAAGGGCCACCACAGTCTCAGATTAGAGGACAAAGGGGACTTTAGAGTGCTGCCTCTCCCCTGAAGAGAGGTCTCAGAGGGCTAAGGTAAGTGTGACAATAGAATCTCTGAGAAGTTGGAACTTCCTTTTCTTTCTGGATCTCTGAGCAGTCGTCTATCTTCTTCTGGGACATTTTTAATGTTGGACCTTTCAACACTAGATGTGATGTTAAGAAGATATAGTCCCTTGTGTATTGAAATTGTTATTTTCCTTGTCATGATAGAGGGGGTAGGTTAAGTGTGAGGCACGCGTCAGCAGACAGAGACACTTTTCTGCCCTACAATCCTTCAGACTTTGAGCCTGGAAACACTGTAAAACACAACTAAAGAGGCTGGGGAGATGGCTCAATCAGTGAGGTGCCTGTGAATTTGAACCCTTAGCACCCACATAAAAGCCAAGCTCACTGCCCATGTCTGTAACCCAAGTACTAAGCGGATGGACAGAGGCAGATTTTGGAGCTCACTGGCCAGTTTAACTGAATCCATGAGCTCCAGGTTCAGAGAGAAATCCTGCATAAAAACAAGGTAGAAAGTGATTAAGGGGGACATTTGACACAAACCTCTGGCCTCCACACACATTCATAGAAAAGCACACACACACACACACACACACACACACACATGCATACACACAGACACATGCACAGAGAGACACAGACAGAGAGAGACACACATACAGACACACAGAGCCACTCACACATAGACACACAGTCACATGCACACACACACAGACACACACATACAGACACATACAGACACACATACAGACACACACACAGGCACTCACACATAGACACATAATCACATGCACACACAGAGACATACACACACACACACACACACACACACCCCAAGATTAACATCTGACACTGCATTACTTCTAAAGTAATGAAGAATTTACCATCTGGCCCTTCATAGACAGGGTCTCCTGAACTTAGGAAACTGAGCCCCACAGAGCACAATCTGGGTAGGAGTAGGTTTCTAGGAAGTTCTATTTGATGTTGCCATGCTAGCAAAGAGCCTCTCCAAACCAAAGAACAGTTTGTAAAGACGGGACTCTGCTCTACGATCTCTGCATTTGGAAACCCTACAAAGTGACAACTACTTGTGTGCACACATAGAACCTGAGTGGCCTGGGAAAGGAAAAGTAGGCCTGTGACAGCAAGCTTCAGTCCCCAACTTTCTGTGGCAGAGAAACCAGAGATTTCAGAGACACACACCCCACACATTAAGAGTAAATGTCACAGCTGTGCTGAGGTGACTAATGACAGCTTTCTCAGAAATAAAGAATAACTGCTCTTGAGTTGATCAAATATTAACTCTACCTGGGGAGATATGCAGGGTTATTGCTGATGCCAGCAATCTCCAGAGGCAAGAGAGCAGCACAGTGTCTATATGTCAATTTTGATTTTCATCGAGCCTTTTCGAGCCTTAAATGTGAATGTTGATGAGCATTAAATAAACAGGGCCCCACCACCAGGTTCATAGGCCATCCACATGACCAAAGAGGTTGTGTGTAGAAAAGATGAGGGAGCCTTAAGGGAAGGATGAACCTGATAACAAAGAAAATTAAAACAAGAGACAGAGGTTCCAGTGTCAGTGTGTGAAAATTAGGCCAGCAAACACTAGCTCTTTACCCAGAGTGGCTCCCGGCTGCATCTCTCAAGGGGGATATAAGTGTGTCAGAAATGAGCTAAAAGCACATAGGAAAGTGTTAGAAGGGAACACAGCATTTTCTCCAACAAATATACACAAATACTGCAGTTGGACAACCAATACACTAGCAAGCCAGTTAAAGATTCTAGCATGGAGGGGAGGGGGCTCCCAATGTCATGCCCCAAGCTGAGAAGTGATTTGGAGTTGATGTTTCTTTGGGTGGATGGACACTGGTATATAATGTCCATGCCCCAATGGATGGCCCCACACTCATGCATCTGTGGGTAGCATTAATTGGATTCCATGTGTTATAAAAAATAAGAGGATATGAAGTGTTAGGAAGGAGATGCGTTCAGGAAGGGCCAGGAGGAGGTGTGTGGGGTGGGTGTGATCAAGAAACATTGAACACATGCATGGAATTTTCAAAGAATAAATTTTTACAATAAAAATAACAATTGTATGAAAAGAATGACACTGGCTGTGGAGGCAGATGCACCAGTAGGAAATGATGAAGTGGATGAGACAGGAGGATCATGAGTTCAAGGCCACCTTGGGATGCACCTTGAAAAGAAATGGAAGAAGAAGAAGGAGGAAGAGAAGGAGGAGGAGGAGGAGGAGGAGGAGGAGGAGGAGGAGGAGGAGGAGATGAAGAAGAAGAAGAATGCTAAGGCCTGAACCTGAAGATATCATGAGGATTGGGGTGACCTTTATTGTGTTGTGGGAATCAGAGAAGGTAACTGGTCCTAGGATCATGAACCCTATATCACCAGTAGAACCAGGACCCAAACAGCACTAACATATGGCTGAGATGGCAAAGAAGGCATGATCTGACATGTAGGCCTGTACAGTGCCCAAGTTCATATCCACCCATAACCCCAGAACAGGAGCTTGTTTGGTTATGGAGTCTTGGCTGACACACCCAGAGAAGGATCTAAAGGTGCAATTACCCTGGGACCAGCGCCTGTCTGGAATCAGTAAAGCCTGTATTTCTGGAGTGGATGGAGATACGGGTACACAGGCAAGGAATAAACATCTGCAGAGATGGATGGAGATCCAAGAGAGGCATTCATAAGCTGAGGAGCCAGGGAAGGGTTCTTTCCAGAGCCACTGGAGGAGCATGGTCCTTAATGCACTTGGCTTTGGGCTTCAGACATGGGAGAGTAGGGATTCCCAGTTTTTAAGCCACCAATGATGTAATCTGCTGTCTACCCTGGCAAAATGGAAGAAAAGTTAGTGGGGATAAGGCTTACATCCACAACACAAAGCCCCTGCTTGCAGCATCTTGAACCATAAAGTATGGCAGCAGTATGACCAGAAACAGGAGCTGTCCTGTCTGGTCTGACAGAAAAGTTTGTCATCTTATTGTAGAATCTGCAGAAGCAGATTCAGTGAGGGCCTGCACTGTCTTGGAAGCCACAGTGAGGAAGCTGTTCATGTGTGAACCACCATGTGTGAGCAAAGCCACATGGCCAGGTCATATAGTGGCCCCCAGGAGATGAAACCTACAGTCAGTATGTAGGAACCTCAGTTTTAAGATACAATGACAGAATTCTGTCAGTCACCCTGAGAACTTGGGAAAGGACCCCAAGGTATAGTGAACTAGCCGTTATAAGCCCCTAAGTAGCGGGGCCTAGAAGAGATGGGCCTGTATTCTGGAATACAAACATGGGTGATTGAAAATCTCCAAGTTAGTGGCCTTTACTTGTGGGGCCCTACTACACTAGCTATGGAGTCCTGGGCACTCAACTCTAGGCCTTGGCTTCTTCATCTGGAAAATGAGAAACAGCAGTTGCCCTACGTGGCTCCCAGGAGCCTTTGTTCAATGCTCAGGGTACCTTCCAGACCGAGAGCTAAAACAGGCAGGGACTGGGACTACAGGAGCTTTTTAAAGGTGCTTGCAAGAACTGTAGGGCAGGTTCTCCAGCTTTTAGAAAGTGGATTCGATTTTGTCTGGATGTTGATTTTTCTGGGCAGAGCATGGTTCAAGAGGTGGAGGCATGGGGAGGTCAGTAGAGAGGCTTGGGATTTAACAGAGTGCTTTCTGGGCAGAGCCTCTTATCAGAGCTTCTTGTTCAGCCCTTCCAGGTCCATTTCCTCCGTGTCTATTTTTCACAGTGATTGTATCTCAGCTCTGGAGCGTCACCCTGCTGAAAGCGAGATGCTTGTCCAAAAAGGACAGGAGAAGCGTGGTGTCGATGGGGGCAGTTGTGACAGTATTTGCTGAGGACAGACTCGTCCCTTCTGAGCCAGGCAAGATGACACTCTGATGGAATGTATGCCTGGGAAGCTCTCAAACCTGGGCTTACCCTGGAATGAACCTCAACCCCTACTCAGGAACACTGTAGAATATCAGCCATATTTGCTGATTTTAATAACAGCACAGATAGATGGCCAGGGAGGGCCAGGAGGCCATTTCTGCCTCTGCTCTTTGCTGGGACTTCTTAATATTCCACACTGGTGATCTCAGGCAGTGATGGAGACAATCGAAAAGGCCAGAAGGGTTAATTTGCATTTCTCTAATTGCTGAGGACATTGAACACTTTTAAAAAATATTTCTTAGTCTTTTTTATTTTTGTCTTTTTTCTATTGAAAATTCTGTTCAGATCCATAGTCCCATTTTTGATTGGGTTGTTTGTTTTCCTTTTTGTTTTTTTTAGTTCACTGTGTATTCTACATACTAACTGGCTGTCATCCTCAGGTCTAACTCTGGATCAATACTATCCGATTGGGTGAATGGTGGAGGATTCTCAGTGGGAAATTTAGATATATGCTTACTGATCTTTATTCTTGTAATGAATCACTTTTTGAAATCCAGGATACTTTGCATTTATCATCTCTCACATATCAAATTGCATGTCTAATAGACTATAACCCTATGGCTTTACAAAGCACATCTGGCCCTGGCCCTTCCTCTTCACAAGTCCCCTCATGGTTCTCTAGGGTCAACAGCCCTGGTGAGTTGACCAGGGCTGTTGACTAGAGAGAGTGATTCTTCATTCTCTGAATAAATGTAGTCTTAAAAATGAAAGAGTAATACCAAGACATGTATGTAAACTTTAAACATGTCAACTAAGAACACTAAAGACAGCCGCCAAGTATGCTGAATGCATGTGGAAAACAGTCATGGCTGGCTTAGCATTCGGAAGCAATTCTTCCAGTGCACACATGCTGTGAAGGGTGTAGTGCCTTGCACATAGCATGAAGCCTCACATGGATGACCTCACTGTCCTCTTGCTCCAGCCATGGTCAGGCCCTGCTTGAGGGTAGTGACTTCCTCAGCTATGCCAAGAGCAGCCGCTACTTGGTGACACTAATTAATTCAATCCTAGAGCTTTGTCCGGCACTGGCCAGAGGTGATCTGGGTGACAGAGGAAGTTGTACTTACTTCAGTACTTCCAAGCATATCTCTAGCAATTCAATGCTTTCAGAATGTGCACATTAATCCAAGAATGTAGTGAGACCAATGACTTTCTTCATGGATGATGCAGACAAAGTGTTTGTCTCTCTAGGCATAACGAAGGAGCCACTTTCCTATGAGCTGGGGCACCACTGAATCCCAGACCTTCCACAGACCTCACTCCCAAGGTCAGGTTGCTATTTTTCTATTTGCACTGAACATACAGAACTGAGGTGGTCTGTGTCTGAGTCGGCCTGCTTCACCAGACCCAGAGCTCCTTAGGAGGAAGCCTCCACAGCAGCAAGCAAGCAACAGTGGGAGGGAGGGAGTGTTTACCAGGGGCCTTGCAACCACTGCCAGACAGCTGGAGCTGCAATGTAATTAATATAAAGTTCAAACTCAGGCACAGACCACTTCAGTCCAGTGTGCTCAGTACAAATCTCTATTCACACTGGCGTTGCATCCCATAGCCTTCCCCTTCAGTCTTGTCCACCGTCTCCTCATCCCTGACTCTCCTCGAGCTCAGATTCCATGGCTCAGGTCTAGTTTTTCTCTTCCAAACTTTGAACTCTTTCCTGATCTCCCCATTAGAACCAAGACCCATTTAGAACTGGCTTCCTCACCCCCCCCCCCTCTGCTCATCAAATGCTGCAGTCAACCTTCATTCCCTCTTCCTTTCCCTCATTAGTTCACAGCCAAATGAACCACAGGTCCCCTTTCTTGCACCACAGAGCAGTGTCGCCTCTGGCATCCTGGGTGTCATCACCATATAGCAGCCACCCTCGGCACAAACCTTACTCATTATTCACCTGCTGAAGAAACCAGGAATATCATGTGCCACTTAGTGAAGAGAGTTCTGAGCAGTGTCATGTGTGATTGGGACTCTGGGAACCCAGAAGAAGGCATACCTCTGTACCTAGACTGTGTGGTTACTACTTATCTTGGGTATCCCATATAGCCTGAGGCTCCAAGGCAAGACCGTGAGGCAGGTGGTTGAACTGAAGACAGGTCAACTGCATTATACTGGCAGGACTTTGTTTACCTAATCAGGAATGAAGTTGTAGGGATACTGGGCAGAAGGATTTTTTCCTATGTGGCCATCATGTATATTGTCTGTCCTACCTGGAATTATTATGTCAGACACGGGCAAACTTGCAGAACCTACTACACACCTCCTAGTCCTGGTGACCTGGATCTGTCTATCTGCATCTGCCTGCATCTGTCCCAGCCTGCAGAGCTGAGCAGAATTTCACCAGTGGCCTTCACTTTGCTGTACCCTTAGCTGGGAGGACTAGGCTCAAATATGCATGGACCACCCCTTTCCCTAGGCTGATCCCCAATGCTCTGGCACTTCCAGCCTTCTTTCCTTATGCCCATCACCCAGTGTGAGAAGCTTGCTTACTAACTAGCTTGCATTAGAGCAGGTGGTTTCCCAGGGTCTTTTCTCCAAAACCAAGGATAGCACCGGCAAGCACATAACCAAAAAATTAGTTCTATGGCTGAATTGAGGCATGTGCCATCTGAAAGGACTGGACCTGAGCTGACTAACTTATGACTTCCCAGGTGGCTGTAGGTTAGCAGCATCAGGAACTTCAGCTTCTCAGGCCATTCACCACCTTCCATTCTGTACACAAGGCCTCCAAACCTGCATTGTCTTCCAGGCCCGGCTGGACATGATAGCCCTGCTCTGCTTACAGGGTGTTATGATTTGAATATTCCTCATCCCTATCTCATGTTGAAAGGATTTGGAAGTGGGGTCTTGACATGAGCTAAAGAGGGTGGTCTCCCTAGAGCTCAGGAGGCCCAAGCCAACAGCTTGATCTGCCTCCTCATGCAACACCTTTGTTGTGTTGTGATGTAATACAAGCTCTTCATTAAAACACAGAGCAGAGTGGCCAAACCCTACTTTCTTTGGAAACTGTGTTTCAGCATTTGAGGCCCTTGGATCGGGGCCAGGGGCACTCAGTTTGACTGTCAAGAAGGAGAAGGCATTTACCCATAATCCACACCTGCCCATGGCTTACCACAGGGCTCAGGGTGGTACCACAAAAGGGGGCTTGCTGCCCTGTTTTACTAAGGAGCCTTGGCTTGCAAACAGAGACTGTGTGGCACTCTCAAACTGAACTGATACCATAAGGATTGCTATTTTTAGGCCCCAGATGCTGTCAGTTTTATCCACTAGGACATGCTGCTAAAGTGTATAAGAGTCACAGCCTTGGATGGTCAGTGTGGGCGTCACCTTTGGATTCTACCCAAAACCAACTATCTCTAGGTCTCATAGTTTTTCCAAGCTTCTGTTTCTTCAGCTATAAAGTGGGCTAATCATTGTGTCTGCCTCCAAAGGAGAGTGGGAGTTAGTGGAGCTGCCAGGAAACCCTGTGTGGAGAGGCACAGTGGTGGGACATGAAGGTGTCCTATGACAAACTCTTTGTTTAAAAAGAACAGAGTGCTGGGTAGATGTGGAGAAACAGGCCCATAATACAGCTACTGCAGAAGTTGAGGAAGGGAAATTACAAGTTCAAGGTAAGCCTGGTAAGACTGTGTCTCAAAATAAAAATTACAAAGGGGGCTGGAGCTGCAGCTCAGTGGCCATGTGCCAAAATGGCAAGTCCTAGGTTTGATGCCTCATGATGGGAGAAGAGACAAATGAGCCCCACCAGGCTTTGTAAGCCTGTAAAGAGAGACTAGGAGAGGTAGCTGGGCCAGGGCAGGCATGAGTGTGAAGTGGCTGATAAGCCTTGAGTTTCATGGAGGACTGTGGGGGTCAGCAGAATTGGGGATGACCTCAGAAAGCACACACCCACCTCCCTTGGTCTCACTGGGTCATGTTTGAGGAAAAATTGACCTCTAGAAGTTCACATTCCATCCTAATTAGATGGAGGAGGCAGAACTATTGATTTAGGCATTGATTGATCACTTTGACCTCAGACACTTGTCAGTCTTTCCTTCTAAGAAGCAAAGGAACAACTCAACCAGTAAGTGATGGTATCTCTCAATGATTACTGCCATGTTTCATTTTTATTACAGTGGTGTGTGTGTGTGTGTGTGTGTGTGTGTGTGTGTGTGTGTGTGTGTTTGTGTGGAGGACAGAGGACAACTTGTAACAACTTCGTCTTTTTCTTCTACATGCAGGATCCCAGTAGTTCAACTCACAGTGACAGACTTAATGGCAAGCACCTATACCCACTAATACATCTTGCCAGCCTGACTAATACTATTTTGATTTGACCTGATATTTGTTTGCAGTCTGAATATTAATGTACCATATTCACTTTAAAACCTAATTCCCACCACTTGTGCGGAAAAGCCAGGGGAAGGAGGGCTCCAGATGCAGGGACTGAGGAACAGTCAGGAAAGAGAACTGGTCTCCAGGGAACACTGACACCTGCGCCTGTAGGAAAGACAAGCCACAGTCAGAGAGAGAAACACCAGCTAACACCAGAGATAAGCAGATGTCAAAAGGCAAGGGCAAGAACACAAGGAACAGAAACCAAGACTACTTGGCTTCACCAGAACCCAGCTTTCCCACCACAGCCAGCCCTGGATACCCCAACACACCAGAAAAGGAAGACTCAGACTTAAAATCACTTATCAAGAGGATGATAGAAGGTGTTAAGAAGGAAATAAATAACTCCCTTAAAGAAATACAAGAGAACACAGCTAAACAACTGGAAACCCTTAAAGAAGCCACACAGAAATCCCTTAAAGAATTACAGGAAAACACAATCAAACGGATAGAATTACAGGAAAACACAATCAATCAAATGAACAAAACCATTCAGGAATTAAAAACAGAAATGGAAACAATAAAGAAATCACAAAAGGAGACAACCCTGGAGTTAGAGAAGATAGGAAAGAAATCAGGAGTCATAGATGCAAGCATCACCAACAGAATACAAGAGATGGAAGAGAGAATCTCAGGTGCAGAAGATACCATAGAAAACATGGACAAAACAATCAAAGAAAACACAAAATGCAAAAAGCTCCTAACCCAAAACATCCAAGATATCCAGGATGCAATGAGAAGACAGAACCTGAGGATAATAGGTATAGAAGAGAGTGGAGATTCCCAACTTAAAGGTCAGGTAAATATCTTCAACAAAATTATAGAAGAAAACTTCCTTAATCTGAAGAAAGAGATGAACATAAATATACAAGACGCCTAAGAATGCCAAATAGACTGGACAGGAAAAGAAATTCCTCCCATCATATTATAGTCAAAACACCAAATATACCAAACAAGGAAAGAATATTAAAAGCAGTAAGGGAAAAAGGGCAAGTAACATACAAAGGCAGACCTATCAGAATTACACCAGACTTCTCACCAGAGACTATGAAAGCTAGAAGATCCTGGGCAGATCTCATACAGACTCTAAGAGAACACAAATGCCAGCCCAGGCTGCTATAGCCAGCAAAAGTGTCAATAATCATAGATGGTGAAATCAAAATATTCTATGACAAATCCAAATTTGCACAGTATGTTTCTACAAACCCAGCCCTACAAAGAATAATACATGGAAAACGCCAACTCAAGGAGGGAAACTACACCCTAGAAAAAGCAAGAAAGTAATCTTTCAACAAACTCAAAAGAAGATAGGCACATAAACAACATCAAAAATAACAGGAAACAACAATCACTATTCTTTAATATCTCTTAACATCAATGGTCTCAACTCCCCAATAAAAAGACATAGACTGACAGACTGGATCCATAAACAGGACCCAGCATTTTGCTGCATCCAGGAAACGCACCTCCGTGTTAAAGACAAACACTACCTCAGAGTAAAGGGCTGGAAAACAATTTTCCAAACAAACGGACCCAAGAAACAGGCTGGAGTAGCCATTCTAATATCGGATAAAATTGACTTTCAACCAAAAGTCATCAAAAAAGATAAAAGAAGGACACTTCATACTCATCAAAGGAAAAATCTACCAAGAAGAACTCTCAATTCTGAACATCTATGCCCCGAATGCAAGAGCTCCCACATTCATAAAAGATACTCTACTAAAGCTCAAAGCACATATTGCACCTCACACAATCATAGTGGGAGACTTCAACACCCCACTATCAACAATGGACAGATCTTGGAAACATAAACTAAACAGAGACACAGTGAAACTACAAATGCTATGAACCAAATGGATTTAACAGATATCTATAGAACATTTCATCCTGCATCAAAAGAATATACCTTCTTCTCAGCACCTCATGGTACCATCTCCAAAATTGATCATATAATTGGTCACAAAACAAACCTCACCAGATAGAAGAAGATTGAAATAATCCCATGCCTCCTATCAGATCACTGCGGATTAAGGTTGGTCTTCAATGGCAACAACAACAACATAAAACTAATTCCCAATGCAATAAAACGAGGTGCAGGGTGGTGCATGTGATTGGAACCTGTGAGTTCTCCCTCACTGAGAAATTATTAGCTTTCCTGAAGAGTTTGATGGAGCCTTTTCTCTTGGTGAGGACACAGAGACAATCTATAGGAAAATGCTGATTCTCCTAGCCTTGACCTTGACCTTCTCAGGCTCAAGAACTGTGAGCAATGCATTTCTGTTGTTTATAAACTATCTAGTCTAAGGTATAACAGTCTGGACAAACTAAAACAAGCATCTGGTATTCATAAAAAAACATAGCTGCTACTTCTATGAAGAGCAGATTGACTGCATTTTTGGAACAAATTTGTCATAGCAAAAAGCATTATGTCTAACAGAGAATATCAAGTAATCAGTTCCAGGAAATATTCAGATATAGCAAGAATTTTAGTAGAGAATTCTTTGGGGATTCTGCAACTAGTTACCACAATTGGGTGGCTTTAAGAGATGGCCTTTATTCTCTTAGTTTCTGATGGCTAGAGTTCAGTCTCAGCCAGAGGAAGGGAAGGATGGTGGCATTCATGCTGGACACGGTGTATTGTGTATGCCTGGGAGATGTCCTGGTGGAGTTGGCCAACAAGGAGAAGGAAGGAAATAAGGAAGGAAGGAAAGGGGAGATTCACAATGGAGACATGGACATCACCCCCAGGCCTGTTTAGGGTTATCCCAGGGCCTGGCTAACACAGATCTACTGGTTATGCATATGAATGGTCAAAAACTGGGCTTACTCCTCTTTCTTTGCTGTCAGGGCTGCCTCCCCACAGGAAAACAAGGGCTCTAAAGTTTCTTCCACTCCAGAAAGCCAGTCCAAGCTCCAGGCTGACTCCAATCACAGCTTTTGATTATGTGAGTGAGATGATTGACTTATAGTTCAAAAATGACAATATTTTCTGACCTCAGGTGTGGACTAAATGAGGCTCCCTACCAAGCTTTGTGCCTTCTGCTTTTTAGGGTCTTGGCTGTGGTCATAAGAATTAATCTTTCCTGGGCCCATAGGTTTGTTTGTTTGTTTGTTTGTTTGTTTTAAGTGTCTCCTCTGCTAGCACAGAAACAACTGAATAGATCAATCTGATTGTGAATGGGTGGTACAGAGGGAAAAGTGAAACTTTAATCTGAGAGTCTCCCCTTCCTTGTGCTGGGGCCTTAGGCTCAATGCATGTGGGTATAGTCATGACTGTAAGTGCAGTGATGAAGCTGAAATCTTATTAAACAGCTCACTGATCTAGAAAAGACGGGAGTATAGCCATCATCTCCTTTCCAAACATTTGGAAGCTTTGAGTCCCATGTAAGATGAAATATTAATGACACTTTTCTTGGGATGCTGGCATTTCAAATAGCAATGACAATATCTTGTAAGCAAGAAAGATCGAGGGGCAGGGAAGGACTAGGATTCCTGAGGTATTGAATACTGCAGGGCTCCTGAAGAAAGAGTGATCAGGTTTGGCAAAATTAACCAACCCATGACTTAGCAAGATGAAAGACAGGACCAGGGAAGTGCCAGGGTGTCTCAGTTAGCCCTGTTAACTTATCACTGTTTAGAGTCAACCTGAAAGAAGAAACTTCAATTGTTCAGATTATCCCATGGGCATGTCTGTAGGGAGTTGTTTTAATTGCTAATTGATATAGAAGGGCCCAACCCACCATGAGTGGCACCAGTCCTAGGCAAGTGAGCCTGGACTGTTCAAGAAAGCTCTTTGAGCATGAGTCTGGGAGTGAGTGATCCAACAAGCATCATTCCTCCATGAGTTCTACTTTGAGTTCTGACTTAAGTTCTTGTCCTCATTTCCCTTAGTGATGGACTATGATCTGGAAGGCCAAATAAACCCTTCCCTCTGCAAGTTGCTTCTGGTCATGGTATTTCATCACAGCAACAGAACAAAACTAGGATATGGGCCATGGTGTACTTCATGAAGTCTTGTTCTTACTAAACAGTTTAGAAGCCATTAAAACTCATGTCCATCCTTCACCCTCCACACCACCTATTCTTTTGGCTGTCCCGCTTGTGGGTCCTTTCTCTCCCATTCTCCAAATGAAAGCCCTGGTACCCGTAGCCTATGCATGGGGTTGGCTGTGTTATACAAGCTTCATGAACCAGAACCGAATCCTGTGAGGGTCACAGAAGATAATCTACCTGAAAATATTTATGTTGACTTTTGTCTCTTTTCCAAACAGTTCTGAAAATTGGCTTCAGCTACGCAAACCTATTTGTAGGCATCTAGAGGCTGCTCTTTCATAGCTGGAGGAGCATCTAGACATTGTGGTGTAGGGGGACAGATGTACTGTGCATTTTCAGTATGTTTCCTTATTCTCTAGCATGGGAATGGATTCACCATGTTTCCATCATCAGTGAGAGACAAAGTTAGGAAGAGACAACAAGCCAGTGGAGCTGAGAAAGTTCTAGAGTTTTTCTATGATGATTCGGTGCATAATTCATGGCTGGGGATAGTGCCATGGAAATAGACAGAATCAGGTTGTGAAACATTGGTTCTAGACAGCTGTGCACCTCACTATAATTCAATTCCACCAACCTTGAGAAGGCTGGCAGGGTGAAGGAGATCAGTTGGGGAGAACCCATCTCCATCTCAGTAAAACAAAATACAGGGATGGGAGAATCTCCCATGGGTATGTGACACCTACCTCTCAGTTGAGCCAGCAACCTGTCCACAAGTGTATACCAACAGCAAGTCTTAGTCTGCCTTTAGAATTGAAAACAATAGAAAGAGAAAGAACTACACACAGTGTTCTTGCTGGATTTTCTATGAACCTTTTTGTGTCTGGTGACAGGTCAGGCCACCAGCTACCACAACTGTCCAGACATGTACTCTGTTTAAACATGCTGCCATCCTTCTTTGCCTGAATATTTTCTTCCATGACTGGGAATACAAATAGGCCACACCCAATGGGTTGTCCCACACTTTAAATGGGGGATGCTCAGGACCTTAAAAGTCTTTGAGTTTAAAGTAGACTAGACTCGGTTTGTAGTATCAAAATCTCCTGGGATGAACAGAACCTTCCTAAGTCATTGCTGTAACAAGATACCCGAAACTGGGTGATTTATTCAGGAGAGAAGGTTGTTTCACCCAGGGTTCTGAAAGTTGCAAGTCCAGAATCAGAAAGCCACACTTGGTGAGGGCCTCCTGCTTCATTACAACAAGCAGGATAGTGGAAGGGCAAAAGATTCAGCCTCGATCTGTGACATCCCAATCTGCTGGTAACTGCTGAGTGCCACAAGAGTGAGAGCTTACCATATGACAATTAACCCAGTTCTGAGACAGCGACATTGATTTGTTCACCGAAGGAGCCCTCAAGTCCCAAACATGTACAAGACGCATCACCCTTCAACCTTATTACCCTAGGTACTAAACTCCAACATGAGTTCTGGAGAGGGAAGACCATATTCGTGCTGTACCACTCCCCAGGGAACTACTATACCAAGGTGGCAGGATAGTCACCAGGGCACAAGGGGGATGGAAGTAGAAGCTATTTGAATTATATGTCTCAGTGGCACAGATTATGTAACACATTAACCAAGGTCACATTTCCTACTTAAAGTTGGCATGTAGCCAGTCAAGTTCAGTAGCTGTACTGTGTTGATTTAAGCCATTGTGTCAATACTGGGCTAGCAGAAGCTGCCAACTCGATAGTTCCCCCGTTCTGCACTGGTCATCCCTTCCCCCTTCTCCCTGTAGGATCCCCCAGCTTCTGTTAAGATGGGGTGCTATGTAGGGTGTGAGGGTGTTGTCCAACCAGATGGATGATGTCTCTAGATCCTTCATCACTGAACCCAGTTTCCTTGTCACTCTGATCCTATTGTTTCAGTTTTGCCCTTGGAGGACACACAGTTTTGGCATCTTTACCCTTCCTTTTGTGAAATCAAAAAGTCACACAAAGAGCTCTTCTGGAGCTGCCTGTGGCCCTTCCTGATCATGAGAGTGAATGGCCTCTCATGTCTCACCAGAGCCCTGTGTGACATTTCTATTTCTGCTTCATTCCTAGGGAAAAGAGGCGTGCTTGTGGGACTGTGAAAGGCAGCCTGATTTCAGGTTGAGCTAAGGTTTAACCATACCCCCTTGAACCCAGTAGGGGGTCCCCAGCAGGGACACCCGGACAAGGAACGGTAGACCTTTGCCATGTTCCTAGGTCCCAGGCTCCTGACACGAGGCCACAGCTCTCCATAGGTCTGTGACTACCGGTCACATAACCTCAAACCCCTCCACAGGTAGAGGCATGGTCATGTAGCCTCAAGACACCCCCATATTAATGAGGCATCTAGAGGCTTAGCCACTCCCCTTCCAAGCCAATGGTATTTTAACCTCGCCCCTCCCTGAGGTTGGGGGTATGGGGGGGATATGTATTCACTCAAGCCACTCTCCGCTATGACACCAAACACCCTTAAACCCTGGACTGTCTCACTTCATCGGGATCCTCTGTGGGGAACAATGGAACAGGCCTTCGTCTAAAGAGCCGTGTCTAGTCTTCCGAGCTCCCAGCCATGGTCGCCACCAAACTAAACCAAGTGAGCTAGCTGGCTCCAAGCCTCGAGAACCCTGGTCCCTGGAGGGATGCAGCCATGCTCCTCGCGATTTTTCCACTTCGGCTCAGGCTAGATCCAGTCCTCGGGCCCTCACTTCGTTCTCAGATCTTCCGCAGCATCCAGTGGGCACCTGGGATGTCCAAGAGCCTGGGAACCAGACAGAGCCAGCTTCCATGTGGTCCCTGGGACCCCGACAATGCTCTACCACCCCTGAGCGGTGTCTCTGCTCATAGCCCAACACCTGCCAGGCGGTGCCGTGGGGTGAGCTCCGTCATCCCGCCTCTCCGAGAGACCCAAGCCTGGGGCGGAATGTGGGACACCCACCATGCCTCCATTTAATCCAACAGAGGGGTGATTTATTTATCTTCTGAAAGTAAAATCTAGATGTGGCATGAAAGGGAAACATGGAACACTGGCTCAGGGAACTGTAGATTTAAGCTCTCCCAGTCAATTCTCATGCTTATTATCAGTTTAGCTCCCAGGTCCACAATGCTCAGAGATGCACAAGGGAGATGTTTGGATGAGCAGGTCTGGAAGAATGAGGGTCATACACATAGAACCTTGGGGTGTGGTGGGCATGGGACTTGAAGCGACTTTCAGAGCCACCAATAACACTGTTGAATCACATTTACTCTTCAAACCTAGTAGACAAGGAACCTGGCATTGGCTTAAACAAAGACAAGGTCAGAATGTGGACCCATGTCATCTGCATAAAATGCCAAGTGTTCCTGCTCATTACAGGTCATCATAGAGGTCATGGGAGACCAGATACATCAACTACTGCAGCTGCCACATGGGGCCGAGTGACTTGGCCACTCATGTTTCTCCTCATCCCAACATGGTTTGGTCGTCAAAGGTACTGTCTTTCTTCATGTGTCATCTCATGGTCTGTCACCTGGGGTGTTGTATGCTCACTCTATAAGGAAGAAACCAAGAGCCCAAGAGATCAATAGGCTTGCTCCTATAACACGGAGAGCAAGTGACCAAGCCCTGCTCCAGCCCATTGATGAATATTTTACTCTCTTGT
This sequence comes from Rhynchomys soricoides, assembly GCA_019843965.1. Taxonomy (NCBI): domain Eukaryota; kingdom Metazoa; phylum Chordata; class Mammalia; order Rodentia; family Muridae; genus Rhynchomys; species Rhynchomys soricoides. Next base: position 2,908,563 of record JADRCH010000051.1, on the reverse strand, counting down.
CTGCCTTGTCACACTCCAGGAGGGGATGGAGGGAACAGATGGGCTGAGCTGTGCTGGGACACACCTGCATCTCATCATCTGTGTCCTTTCTCTTATTAATCTTCACAGAAACTCTGAGGTTAGTTAAGGAAAGTAGATCAGGATGGAGGGGACCGAGGTGGGTTTTCATAGTGAGAAGGGCTGGAGTGTGCCTCATCAGACCTAGTTCCTGCAGTAGGCTTCTCAGCTTCCTAGTGGCACACTTGCTTTCCACTGAGAGGTGACTCAAGTTCTTTCAAAATGAATGTGGCCGGTGAACACACATCAGGGGTGTGTGTGTGTGTGTGTGTGTGCGTGTGTGTGTGGTGTGCACAGTCACATGTGTGGAGGCATGAGGTTGATAATGGGCATCTTCCTCATCTATTTGTTTGAGACCAGGTCCCTCCTTGACCCTGAAGTTCACTGACTGGGTAATGCTGACTGACCAATAAGCCCCATGGATCTTCCTGTCTTTCTTTCTCCAGTGTAGGCATTATAGGCAATGCCTGTTTTTGTTATGTAGGTTCTGAGGATCTGAACTCTGATCCTTATGATTGTGTCAAGCACATGATGAAGGCATTTCGGAAGCTCCTGTATGTGTATCTTACAGAAACAAACCTAGGCAGGGGGATACATCAAAAGTCTGCCCACAGCGGTTGCCCTCCCACGCTTCTGCAAACAAGTTAATGAGGGTGCAGTCCTGAGTCAGCTTCTAAACCAGCTTCCTCTAAGGCTGCCCTGGAAAGTCCCCATCCTCAGCAGTTTGAGTCTCAGCAGCTCACCCCAGAGATGGGCAAACACGCTCAGATTCCACTGACTCACTAATCAGTCCCTTTTGGAAAATGAGTAATAGCCTCAGAGGTGATAAGTTCCTCTTAACTTTCCAATCTGCCACAATGTTGATAAATTCCACCGACTGCCACTTGCCACAGGAATGTGCATTTTCAGGCTTTGAGATGAGGTCTTTCACACCTAGACATCTCTTCAGCCCAGCAGCTCCTGTCTCCTTCCTGCTATGGAACAGTGGGTGTGGGACTTCTTAACCATGCAGGGGAATACAAGGAGTGGGGGAATGTCAAGGAATTTTAAAATGCATTGGCATTTAATGGTAATTGGCATTTGGAGTTTCACTTAGAGAAAAGCCAAAGGTTCTTACTGCCCCAACTAGCTCATTTCTAGAACTTACTGTGTACCAGGCAGTGTTTAATGCTGGCAAAGTAGAATGCACAAATACCTCAAACGGTGGTCTGAGGTAGGAATCTGATGTGTAAATATGGAACTTTCTAGATGTATGCAGAGCTCAGTATAGACACAGAGGGGAGGGGGATAACATTGTGTGGGGAGACTTCCTGATAAAATCTGTATTTTACTTTCTAAGAAGAATTGACGGGCATTGCTGAGAGGATATTCAACACAAGAAGACTTAAAGACTCATGGTGGTGGTGGCTGGGGGCCTGTTTTTATGCTTCCTGTGGTCTCCTGCCCTCTTCCTCTGGGTCTTTGGAGAAACCTGTTTGACTTTACCATGGTCCTACAAGGCTGCTATGGGCTCAGCCCACTAGGGTGTGGGTCGGTGGTTTCCATTTGGAATACATAGGAATTCATTTGGGGTAAGTCTTGAGAGAAAAAGAGAGCATTTAATGCTTGCTCTGATGAGCATGTGACTCCAGAAGAACCAGAGTCTTCTCTGGGATGGATGTATGAGTTTGATGGGAAAGATCTCATTGCATTGTGAGATGCCTCAGCTTAAATTTCCATTGCTTTGCCCTGTGGATAGACAGCACTGGCCACTCCCTGGACATCAGCAACCTCATCTCTGACACTGAGATTGTTCTCTGCTAGGGTGGTTCACAGACAAAAGATGATATTCAGACAGCTGAGACTAGCCTTTGAGTGAGGGTAAATTCTTGAGAATATTATCTAAGAAAATGATGTCTCCAGTGATCGTGGGGTAGGTGAAGGCAGAGGAACACTCACCTGTGTTGTTTCATACTTTTGGCTATAACATCTATATCCCTTTTTGACACATTTATGGCAATTCTATATTGCAAAATCCCTGATATTTAGAGTTAACTGATTGCCCTAAGCTCCACTTACGACCTTTCAGCTTCAGGGCAGTATGAAGGCAATCCTTGACAGTAGGTCTGTGCTTGCATTTAGAATGGCTTTACCTGTGTCTTGTTTTGTGAGACAGCGTCAAACCATGTTACCCAGGCTATACTCATATTCACAATTCTCCTGCACCAGCCACCCACGTGCTTGGGTAACAGGAGTGAGTGACCATATCTGGCACGGATGTGTAATTTTACTCTTTCCCTGGGTCAGTAACAACCACTCAGTCATCATCGGAGAAGATTAGCAGTGACAACAAGCCACCAAAATATGGTCCTGTGAGATGAAACTATGGTGCTCATGTTTATAAGGGCAATCCTTCTATATGTCTTGAAGCACCTGGAGGGCTAATTTTGAAATAAATTTTAAGAGTGTCATTTACATTAAAAGTTAAAGCTGGCTGTGTATGATTTTATGCCCCATTCTTGGTGCTATAGTCTCATTTTATCTTTGTTTCTTACAAGGGTCAGTGTTTTAGATCAGTCTCTCTCTTTCTCTCTCTCTCTTCCTCCTCCTCCTCCTCTTTCTCCTCCTCCTCCTCTTCCTCCTCCTCTTCCTCCTGCTCCTCCTTATCTACTTTCTTTAATAAAAAGCTCTGTTATTAAGCTGACTTCAGTCACGTTCCTACTCTTCTGAATTCATCAGCCACAGCACAATTTTTCCTGGTAGTTTAGTGGGACCAGGAAGCAAGGGAACATAGAGGTCAGCCGACATCCTTTGAGAGACAGGACCCAGGCAGGCTTTCCAGCTTTATCTCACGGACACCGGGGAAGGTGTGGGTATACATTTTAGGAATGAAAGTGTCCAAGTTCACTTTTGAGTCAGGAGAATGTGTGTAGCAAGGGCTGAGTTGGTCTGTCCTGTTAGCTCATGTGGAGAAAGAGAGAGAGAGAGAGAGAGAGAGAGAGAGAGAGAGAGAGAGAGAGAGA
>JADRCH010000051.1:2854522-2905494 GCA_019843965.1 Rhynchomys soricoides | reverse complement strand
AGAGAGAGAGAGAGAGAGAGAGAGAGAGAGAGAGAGAGAGAGAGAGAACTATTTGCTCCACAGGCATAGAGAAAGGAGGAGAGATACTCTCAGGAAACATCTCTTTGAATGTGAATATACCAAGAGGCAGTTTGGCTCCTTAGTAAGGACAATTATCTAATTAGTTATGAAAATTGAATTCTTCTATGTTAAATAACAGGATGAATACTTCAAAGAAACAGATCTCACCCAGCAAAACCAGCAGCTAACATGTGGCACAATTAGCAAGCACATCAATTAGTATTGAGACAAAGAGATAAGACACAATAGGGAGGTTTGGGACTGCTTCTACTCCCATAATTCTTTGCCAGAGAGAAGAGTGCTACTGAGACATATTTAATAATCCTGGCAAGCACATTATTTTGTCTTAGCCTCAAAATCGAAAGGTAAGTTTTGCTGGCAATTATGGCCATAGTTTTAGCTCCAAGGTCCAGTATGCAACTAAGGTACAGTGTTTGCCTTGAATCTCCAGAGAGACACACTACCTAGAACCTGGATTCTTAGTCCCATACTAGAAACAATCACAGGGCCAAGCATGGCAAACCCATATTCTTTGGAGGGGAGGGTGTGTGTTCTCATGAATGATTGGGTGGACATGTATGTTCATGTGTGCGGATGGAAAGATTGATATTGCATGCCTATCTTGAGTGTTCCCCTCTTAATTTACCAGCTGATTTGGAAAAGATGGGAAGTTGGATGGATGCATCGGTAGATGCATGGATGGACTGATGCCCAGGTGCAATGAATGGATGGACAGAAGGAGAGATAGATGAGTGGATGGCTGGCTGGACAAAGGGATGATTAGACAGGTAAGTGTATGAACACCTCAACTTCTCCTGCACTGCACAGGATGCCAGGTCCGGCACAGGGAGATAATGCCAAGCCCCATCACAGGAGTCACCAAGCTTTAACCATGGGAATATTTACCAGCTTCTATTTTCCTCATCTTAGTCTCACCTTATTTGGAAAATGACTTCTATAACCCTTGTGACAGTTGTTACAAGCTGAAGCCCACACTTAGTGACCTTGAGGCCCAGGTTCTACACAAGGTGGCTTGAAGTAAGTACAAGTAAAATATTCATTTGTCCAGGACCTGTTACCCCTGTATTGGACCATGTCTTCTCTTTGAAAAACATCTGCTACTAACTACACTAATCATAGTTCCTCCAAGTTCCAAGGCTGGTTTTTCTACCAGCCCAGGCAAGTGGTATGCATAACAGCCCACGTCTTAGACTGCTAGGAACACAGTGTCCCCTCTCCCCCATCTCTTCTGATCCACATTCATCTCTTCCTTACATTTCCCCCACTTTTAGCATGGAGGTGTGAGAGACTGCATCAAATTGTAATATATGTCCGTATACATGCAACCACAAGCATATATACATGTGTACATACAGACATGTGTCCTAGAAGGTGGTGGTAAGAACTTCAATGTGGTTTTTATTTTAAATAGCCTGTGGAGTTATCCCTTAAAAGCTGTATTTTTCAAATGAACATTTTTGGGGGTTTGGGGGTCTGTTTCTGTCTTAACACTCAAGCTTTGGAATTTTCTCATCATGGTGTTTTGAATGTCTGGGTGAAGATACAGAATATTCCACTTCACTCAGCAAAGGCCTCAGCCATGGGACAATCACAGAAATAATGTTTTAAAAACCTTCGTGTTCTCCCAGCATGCTGACATTTCAGAAAACGCTGACCCGCTTTCCTGCCACCTAGTTCTCTGTCTTTCTTTGGAACATCTTCTATGAATTAGCCTCTGATTCATTGGGCTTTTGCAGAGATCTGTTCTCTGCTCCCAGATTTCACCCCATGTCCTTTGTCATCAAGTCGAGACCTGCCCTATTTCAAAAATTTATTATCTAACATAAACACTCTCTACCCAATTGCAGATGCAATTTGTACCCAGGGGATGGGACAACCCTTCTAAGGATAAATTGGATTCTCGTGTATCTCACTTCTCGGTCTGCACAAAGCCATAAATCTTCAGAATGATGGCCTGGAACAAAGGAATCACAGCTCTGCACTTTGAAATAAGTTACTCCCGAAATACAATTAGAATACTCATCCCAAATGACAGCCCACAGGACTGTATATGAATATAGTATTCATATATATATACACACATTATAATGTATATATATGTGTGTGTAATAATGTATAATGTATATATATTGTTTTGCAATTGCTATGATTATGCAATTATGCAGATAATTGGGACTAACCAGGGGAGGTTTTAACTGTCATGCTCGGCCACTTAGTATTTCAGTACAATAGAGAGAGAAGAGATAGAGCTACTAAGGTATAAAAGCAGGTCACAGCAGCTTTATCTAATGTTGATTAATTATTGCATTATTAATTAATACAATTGATTAATTATTGCATATGTTTCCTACAGGATGTACTCATGGCTCATCGGCGTGGGCTTCGTAAGAATATTTTTGAACATAATATTGTTTTCCCATTCTCCACTCCTCCTTTTTCTCTTCTCTCTCTTTCTCTGGTCCCCATTTGTTCTTCCAGATAATTTTGCCTGTCTGTTCATGCTACATATACATATATGCTGCTTTGTGTCTGTATAAAATCTGAGCGGAACACTCAACACTTGTCTTCCCGAGTCTGGCTTGATACACTCTGCATGATAATTTCAAATTGGATCCTTTTCCTGTGAATGACAGTTTTATTTTATACCTGAATAAAATCCCATTGTGAATATATACCACAATTTCTCTACCCAACCCTCTGTTGATAGGACCTCTAAGCTGGCTTCATTTCTTGGTTACCGAGAAAAGCGTATCAATAAGCATGGGAGTTTAAGCACCTTCGAGGTGTGCCTAGGTGTGGTATAGCTGGGCCACAGGGCAGATCCGATTTTAGTCTTTGAGGATCCTCCGTCCTGTTATCTACCAACTGTGTATTTTCTCACTTTCTCCCTTTTTCCTTCCTTACTGCAGCTTTATGCCAAGTGATTGTTTTTGTTTACTTAGTGACCACCATTTTGACCGTTGTGAGGTACGCTTACAACACGGTTTCCTGATAGCTGAGGCTGCTAATAGGAGGACTGTCCTATGTTTACCACTGACCTTATTGAGGGGCTTAGGACCAGTTATGTACCATATGGCATGTGGCCTGCATTAAATATTGCATTCTGCCTTCTAAGGAGCCCATTTCAAAGACAGCAAAATGGAGACACAGAGAGGTTGAGCATTCACAGTTGGATAAACCAAGGCAGTCACATGCAACCCTGTTGTCTGCCTAAAGTCTGTGCTTCTCCTTTAGCAAGAAAACTCATTTTGCTCCGCCCCATTGGAGAGATGGCAACTCATTAAAGTGAAATTCAAACTAAAAGAGGCAGAGCGGGAAAACCACACAAAATCTCCCTCCAATCCCAATGCACCAGGAAGTGGTCCCTTGCTGCTTTCTACTAAACGGCAGGCTTTTCTTTACACAGTCACGCAATTTATATGCTATAATCTTGTCTGAACTGTGTAGAAAGAATCTGCATCACCCACTGGAGCATCCTAATCTCACGGTCTCTTAAAAGGGTGTGCACAGCACCAGGCAATGTTTCCCCTCAGGTTATTTTCAAATTATTAGTTGTTATAAGTGGCGCTGTGACAAATAGCCCCAGGCTTGAAACATTAGAAGAAAGCAGGGCTGAGCCTTAAGAGTCCATTCTGGTAAGTAAAATTTGCTGGTCAATAATGAATGAGTAAAAGGTGATCAAAGCTTCGGAATATGTACAAGATGCTTGATTCTTACATGGCTGGATGTCTTTTCAGAGGTTTGCAATGACTTCTGCCACCATCAGCAAACACACACTCAGGGTTCTCAGAGAATATTTCTCTGGAGTGCTTTATGCCAGCAAACAACTTCTTTTCCACCTAGGTAAAGCACACTGAAGGCATCCTCCCTTTTCCCAAGTATCCTTGATCCTCAGGCCAAGATCTTACCTGAGGATGTTGTTGTCTGAGGTGGACTGTGTGTTGGCAGCAGCAGAACACTTCTGAGCCCGCTGAGACCACTCTGAGCCTCAGTCTGCACTCAGGAATGTCTCAGGCCAGAAGGAGGAGGCCACACATTTATGAGTGTAAACATTTTCAATTCATTCTCTCTGGCACACAGAAAGTGCAGTTTCATGTAGACTGAGTGACTGGATGTGACCCTAGTATTTGGTCTACCGAAGAGCCTGCCGGGGAGAAAATCCTCTGCCTGAGCAACCGATTTCTGTTCCTTAGGTCTCCCTAGGTCATTAACTCAAAGTGTATGCACTTCTTAAATACCTACTGTGCTCCATGACCTGTACTGGGGTAACACAGTCTACACTTGGGAACTCAACATTCTGTTCATCTCCTCTCTCTAAGGGCTTCCCTAAAGGGTGAGCAGAGCCCCTATGGGTGTTCAGAGTAATGGGTGCTGCCCTTCTCTCTTGGGAGTAGTAGTGGGGGTCTTCATGTAGCCTAGGAGGGGCTGTTCTATTCTCTGTCTTACCTGCCCCTGTCCCATTCTGGGACTTCAGGGTCTATGTCTAGACATGTCCCTGAGACGCTGAGCCAGTTTGGGAAAGAGATCATTTGCTCTACACAAGGAACACAAGGAATGTTTCCAAGAATTCCCAAACACCGCATGTACCTCTGTGAGTCAGAGGTAGTGGTGGAGGCCTTCAGTCTTAGCACTCAGAAGTCTGAGGCAGGAGGATCATGAGTTCAAGGCTAGCTTGGACTTCACAGGGAGATTCTGCCTCCAAAAGACAAAACGAGTAATTCCTCTTCTTACCATTAAAGATGCCTGGCTAGCCAACACAGGTAAGCTCACCCCTGCCACCTTTACCAAAAGTAGGGTGCTCACACCCAGACCCCAGAGCCAGAGGGCCCATGTTCTAAAGCCAGCATGGTGAAATTCTTGAGCCACAGTCCCCAGTGATAATCTCCAGTGCTCTGCCATTCCTCCTTCCTCTTCTCCTCCATCTTCTCTTAGAATCCTCCCAGCATCTCCTCCTTCACTCAACTCCTTGTTTGCTACTGTATCAAAGTGGACTTGAAAACACTGAAGGAGACCAACAGTTCTCAGCCCTTGTAACAACACAGCAACAGTCCCTTCCACTGCCCATCGCCCTACCCTTCTCTAGCTCAGACTAGCTGCAGCAACGAACTGTGTGCTGTGGATACATGCTCTGCCTTCAACCTGTTCACTTCAGTCCTCTGCTGCCTTCTCACTACTGAAACATCTGAGGGGTTTCTTCTCAGTCCTTCCGACATGCTCATCATCCCTGTTTTCTTGATGAAGTAATATTAGTATTGGTTTTAATTAGTACTAGTATTGGTTTTAATTAGCATTGGTATTTAATAGAATTAATGTTATTTACTAATATTAGCTTTAATAATTGGGACTGGGTCTCACTTTGTGGAACTAGCTAGCTAAGAACTTCTTAACTATGTTAACCAGGCTGGCCATGAACTCAGAGATTTGCCTGCTTCTGCCTTCTGAGCAGGGTTAAAGTTATGTGCCACAGAACCTGGCATTTTTTTTTTTTTTAAAAAAAAACATTTACTGACATGTCTGTGCATGCACACACAGGCATGTGGTGTGTGTGTGTGTGAGAGAGAGAGAGAGAGAGAGAGAGAGAGAGAGAGAGAGAGACAGAGAGACAGAGAGAGAGAGCTTCCAGGAGTTGATTCTCTCCTTTTCCCTGGGGGTCCTGGTGATTGAACTCAGGTCAGCAAGCACGGCAGCAGGCACCCTACCCACCGGACTGTCCTACCAGCCCTCAAATGAGTGCTGTAGTTTGGCTAGCTTACTTTTTCAGTAATTCTGATGAGGCATCAAATGCAGAATGAGCATGCAGTAAGCAGCAGAGCCTGTGGATGGTGACCCTAGGCTGTCCTTAGAGTAAATAACTTACTCTTTTATCATTAAGTTTTAAAAAGTGAATTTATTTTCTCACCAACTCAATTCCAGAATCCTTACCAAATACCCTGAATTTTTAAAAGTACACATGGAAAAAATCTATTATCTAGGATATTGGCATAGTTATTTTGATGTTTTTGGACCCGCTTTTTATTCCTAACCTTCTCCCTATTTGAAAGCTAATTTTCTTTTAAATTATATTTATTCTTGTGTATGTGTGCACCCGTGTGACCTGTGGGAGTTGGTTTTCACCTTATACCACGTGAGTCCTTAGAATGGAGCTCATTGTCAGGCCTAGTTTCGGGCACCTTTATCTAGTCAGCCATCTTGCTTGCCTTCTGTTTGATGTTCAGATTGTAACATGGGAAGATTTCTCTGAACATCTGATAGTTCTTCCTTGTTATATTCCAGTGGGAACTCATAAGGAATGGATGGGGACCCTTAAGAGAGAGTGTAAGGTGTCCTAGGAAACCTCTGGGGTCACAATCTCTCCTCTGAGCTGAATCCTTTTTCACTGAAGTCACTGGGGTTGCCTGCTTAGAGGACAAATGCTCAGCAGCCTCCAGCTGACAGGCAGAATTCTCCCAGCATTTGGTGGACATCTAGGCAACCTATGTATGGGAGGATGCACCTGGCTAGGGCCACGTGCGTCAGCCCAGCCCTTCTGTGCTATTTACTCTCCTCTTCTGTTTGCTGACTGGCCTAGCGTGGAGACACTGTGGGACATCAAGAAGACCTGTTCCTCAGCCCTTCCTGGAGGTTACCCGCCACTGCTTCTTGTTTTAGCTGTTTGTTTCTCCCCACCCTTCCTTCCTTAGGGATTTCTGGGGACAGCTGGGCCTTTTGGAGATTCTGAAGTATCTAGCAACTTTGACTCTCTGAAAATTAAGGCTTAATTTTTGTATGTGTGGTCCTATATCATTTATCTCTCCATATCTTCCTGGCTCCTTAGGGTCTTGTGATGGTCTCTTTCAGCTTTCTCCATTGTTGTGAACTTTAAAATAACAACAACAGCAGCAGCAGAATCCTTTCCTGTCATTTAATTGGGAAAAAAAATGTAGAGAGGTGTTGGATCAACCGTCGAGATAGAGCGATAGAGAGTGAAGTCCTGTGCGTCTGACCTGGGCGCTTGTGACCCTGGGAGAGGCAGAGACTCTCGGGCAGTTGACCGAGCACACCCCCACAGTCCTTCAGCCTTGTCAGGCTGTGAGAAGGCTCTGTGGAGACACAGCCTGGGGGTGGGGGAGTCTGCCGTGGGTTCCCGGGAGGTGTGCTGGCTCTGTGGGGTTCCCAGGCTCTGGGCATCTGGATGCCCCAGAAGAGCTGGGAACAAAGTGGGAGGCCCGAATGTGGGGCTGAAAGAGCGCGGCTGGGGTCCCTGCCTTGGGACAAGGTTGGTGACTTGGGTGCCGGCTAGCTGGCTAGCTGCATTGGCTTAGGTGGATGACTGCCATGGCTGGGAATGCTGAGAAGGATTCGGCGGGAGGCTAGACACGGCTGTTTAGGAGAAGGCTGGTTCATTTTTTCCCATGGCAGATGAAGAGAGACAGTCCAGAGTTTCAGACAGTTTATTGTCATTGCTGAGAGTGGCATGGGTGACGCCATACCCCGAGCCCTCGGGGAGGGGCGAGGTTGAAATAGTAACTGGGAAGGGATGTGGCTAAGCCTCTAGGCGCCTCATTAACATGGAGATGTTTTGAGATTATGTGGCCACGCCTCTACCTGTGGCGGGGCTTGAAGGATGTTTCCTTTTTTAGTGACCAAATGTCACAGACTTATGGAGAGATATAGGCATGGGTCAGGAGCTATTTCTAGGAGCCTGGCAAACGCCTGCCATCCCTTATAGGCTGTTCTCTGCTGGAGACAATCTATTGGACCCCTGGGGTTCAAAACTTAGCTCTACCAGGAACCAGACTGCCTTTCACACCCCGCAGAGAGGTGTGTTTGAGTGAGGTAGGGGTGGGGTTTCTGTATGTGAGTGGGGTGTGGAGGAGTGGGGTGGGAGGTATGCTTAATCTGCCTTTGTGACCAAAAAGTCCAAGACCTTGCCCTTTTCAGGTTTTTCTAAAACTTTCTAAGTTAGAAGAGCATCATAAGGACACAGTATGACCATAGGTGACCACATGTAAAGTCCCCCTCTAGTTCCTCCCTATCGTCTGTAAGAAGGTATCATGAATTCCACCCTTACTTTCCTGAGCTCCTGGAACTGTTGTTTCTGCAAGCAAACTCACTTCCTCATTGTGGTGCTGCTGATTAAGGTGCCCAACAGAGCAGAACTGTCATTTACCTAAAGCCCAAGACCAGGGATGAATGCCAAAAAGGAAGCTAGTGCAAAGCACAGCACTGAGCATAGCACTGATATCTAAGGACAGAAGGAAAGAGTGGACTCATTACTCCCAATTCACAGGTAGGGCAATGCTCCATCCCTGCTGATCTGATGTTTCTGGAGCCTGTTCATTCCTAGCTTGATGTTCATGTGAAAGGTCTTCCTACATGGGCATCTGACAGGTGCCTCTTTTATGCATGCAGCTGGGAGCTGATATGGAACAAGTATGGTTTAAGGACTTGGAACTAGATTCAATGGTATCCCAGACAACCCTTGATATCACAATCTCTCTCTCCAGGCTCAGTCAGATTGTTTGAAGTCACCCCAAACACCTTTGGATAGAGAAACTAAGACCAAATGCCAACCTTGTACTCTACAAATAATACAAAATGGACAGGCAGTGGTCATGGGCCATCTCTATTCAGGCCAATGGTAGTTTGTCTGCCCTCTGCTGAGAATGTAAAGACAGCATCAAAGCTGTTCAGCATTTTGTTGTCCCCAATGCATCGTAGCTTCTTTTCTGCCACTACCCACAGCACCTGCCACATGTCACCATCCCTGTCTCCTATTACCTGTGGATGATGTGGTACCTTTGCAGGTACTCCAGAGCCAGGGCCAGCTCACAGATGTACAGTTTCACAGTCCCCTCTGTGAAGTGCACATTCTGCTGTAGGTGGTAGCGCAGGTCCCCGCCCAGCAGCAGGTCCACCACCATGAACATATCTTCCTCATCCTGGAAGGAGTACCTATGAATACAGAAGGATACAGGTTAGGGGTGGAAATATCTCTAGTGTTCTCAGGGCTAACACTCCATTTTACAGCAAGGTAGACTGGGGCCCAGAGGGATGCTGATGTTGCCTATAGCACCATGCTGTTGGAGGTGAGCAAGCAGAAGGCTTTCCAATCCCAGTTTGCCTTTGCATTGTAGGGTCATTTCTTACATTAAGGCAAGTTTGAGTCCCAATACTAATCCCCAGGCTGTCAGGCAAACAGCCTCTTAACTGGCTGGATACTCATGGTTTTATTTTATGTTTTAACCCCATGTTGTTACAGCATGTATCTAGGAAGTTCCCTAAAGACCTATGTTTTGGAGGCTTGGTGACAGGCCTGTGGCATGATTGGAAGGTGATGGAACTTTAGGAAATAGAGCCTAAAGGAAGGAGGCTATGTTATTAAGCCTATGTTATTAAGACAACCTTGCAACCACAGACTAAAGTCTCTGAAAGTCTGAGCCCACACAAACATTTCTTCCTTTAAAGTTGATTAGCTCAGGTACTTTGTCATAGCAATGAGAAGCTGACTAACACAGAATATCGCAAAGCTATGTGTAGTCCATAGTTCTGAAGACACATCTTCTTCCCAGCAATCCCCATACCCTCTGCACATGCTGTTGCTCTCCACAGGGAATTCATTCCCAGAACCCTTGAGCACAGTGATACTCTATGACACACAAGTCCAGGCATTTAAGATAACTGACAATTTTTACTCTCCCAGATCTTGGAATCTGACCAGATCCTAACCCAATATTCACTAGCCAGTGGTTACAGCCAAGTTCCCACTGATGGCTAACACTAAGACCAACCCTTTATGAACCATGGTGCACCTGAGGATGTTCCAGATAACCACAGAGAAAACAGAAGAACTGCTCAGCGAGGCCCAGCTGGCTATAGAACATGAGCCAGAAATGTCTTGGTGTTTTTTAAGACTTTAGGTCTTAGTATGGTGTTCAATTTTATCTTTTTTGTCCTTGAAGCAAGAGAAAATTTGAACTCATTTTTAAATTCCAGGATAGAAGAGCCAGCACATATGTGAGATTCAACAAGTACCTTAAGAGGTGGCCTTATAACATCCGGCGTTACAGATCACCCTATGCAATGCAGAGCTGACTGTTGTCACTCTCTCTCTTCTTATAAAGCCACTGATGCCATCACAGGGGCTGTAATAAATCTCTTGTAATAAAAAATGGTGATATGGTCGGATATGTGTGGAGTTATGATTGGTGAGAATGGTGGCCGGGGATCACGTGTCTCCAGAAACCACACCAAGCCAAACAGCTCCACGTGGGGAGTTTATTGGAAGGAGGGAGGCAAGGTAGTGGCGAGAAGAGAGAGGGAAAAGAGAAAGATCAGAGGGGTCTTCTGTTCATATAGAGAGTGACATAGCCACAGGTAAAGGTGGACGGTGGGCCAAGTGGATTCTGGGAATATGGTGGCTGTTGCCTTGGCAACAGGTGGGCGGGTCTTGCTGTCGCCTGGGTGTGACGTCACCGGTTTGGCGGTCTGATGCCAACAGTGTCCATAGCCTCATTTAACCTTTAATTATTTCCCAATGGCTGAACTTGTGAATGCCCTCCACATATGACCGAGAATTAAAACTTCAACACAAGAGTTTTGGGGACATGTTCGAACCAAGCAGAACTAAGAGAGATACCTGATTCATTCTCTCTCTCTCTCTCTCTCTCTCTCTCTCTCTCTCTCTCTCTCTCTCTGTCTGTCTGATGTGAATCTGCTACTGTGGGGAAGGCCCTAAGAGGACCCCTGTAACATGCCTTCCATGGAGCTCAGTTTGCATTCTAGCAGATGATAGGCCATGGGACATCCCACTAATAGCTAGTGTATCCCATACCTCATGCCCTCCAGTTACTGCAGGGCTGTCAAAAGAGATCATAGTAAACATTCTGCCAGAATCCTTTGGGGAAGCGGTGTTAGGTTTCAGGGGGAAGCTTGCATACTGGGATGAACTCTAAAGGAGACAACCAAAATGCAAACGGAACATTATTTAAGCAATAATTCAAGTCAGGCTGTTCCTTGCTACAGATCTGTATTTTGCTCCAGGCCATAGACCCTGCTTTCCCAAGGAGATTCAAAGTTATTGCTGAGGACAGAGAGTGACCTTCCATCACACTCTGCTTTTGTGCTATTCTGTGGCTGGGTGTCACTGTCCTTCTTGCTCCTCCTTGGCACTAGAATGATAATTATGTCCTCCACAATGCTGCATATTGTCATGGAAATGATTTGAAAACCTCATGGTATCTTAAAGCTCCAAGAGGTTAAGCAATCCTGAGATGACACAGCCAGAAAGTGGCAGAGCTGAGAGTTGAGCTGTGAGAGTCCACCTGCAGAACCCCAAGTCTATGTCCAGGGCTCTAGAGTTCTTTGCTTAGTCTTGTGACCATTTCTCTTGGTCTTTCCTCCAACTACCAGGTGGACCCTCTGAGCACAGGGAGCTGCATCATTTAACACTGGGTTCTTGTACCAGACCTGGCTTCAAAGTATCATACACACTCAAGAGAGAGCAGATTGCAAACTCCCAAAGTACCCATAGACTGTGAGGCAAACCAGCCAGTTATGTGGTTTATGGCATTGGGAGCTGGAGATAGAGAGGATGTGGAAGAAAGTTGTGTGTCAGATGCAGAGCATCCTGATGCTGCCTATAAGACCTCACTACCCTGTCCCTGCTTTCCTCTTATCACAGAAGCCACAGACTTGCACCAGTGTGAGCAACCACCCTAGCCTCTCCCCCAATCTTCTCGATCAGCCCAGGAGGCAGAGTGAGCTATTAGTGAGCACAACTGGGAAAAGAAGCCCTGCCAGGCAGCATTCCATCTGCTCCCCCACAGCTAGTTCTGGGACCTGTCTGCAAAAGTCTACACTCCTGCCTGCTGTCTTCTGGGCTAGTACCCAGCACCTGGAGTGGTTCCTAAGCTGCTGGTAAGCCTATGTCACAGTTGAATAAGCCCTCTAAGATATAGGTCTAAAGTTGGGTGCTCCATGGTGTCAGCACATGGATATTTCCCTGCGTCTGTCAGCCCCGGTCTGTCTCTGCATTTCAGCCTCACTCACGGATGCAGACCATCCCTTCACACTCAGCACCATCAGCCATGGACATATCCACTATCACTATCACATT
The DNA here is from genome assembly GCA_019843965.1 of Rhynchomys soricoides. Lineage (NCBI taxonomy): Eukaryota > Metazoa > Chordata > Mammalia > Rodentia > Muridae > Rhynchomys > Rhynchomys soricoides. The sequence continues at coordinate 2,893,316 of JADRCH010000051.1, read as the reverse complement.
TCCAGTAGACAAACCCCAAGGTCAAGAGAGGCTGGAGAGTCCTAGACCCTCGGTCAGATTTCCCAAGACATGTGCCATGCTCCTCACCACCAACCTGTGTTGCTTATGACCAAGGTCAGCAAAGTAAGAGAGAGATATGATAACCTAGGAAGGAGCCAGAAAAGAGTTTCCAGGGCAAAGGTCAGAAAGAATATATGAGTCCAGTTGTCCTGTATACTCTGTGAGATCCAGTGACGATGCCACAGAAAGAGTGTTGTTAGTAACAAGGCAACGTATAAAAGGGACAGGAAGCCACTGCAGGAAACCCAGAAGCTTTAGACTTCCGTCAGCCATCTGCAGTATGTCTTTCCATTGTTTTCTTCCTGAGGCAGAAGCTATTGAGTACCTGGGGATGACTCTGAGGATGTCAATCAGGAAAGCCCAGCAGCTAAGACAACCATGGGTCTCCAAGGCTCACCCTGCCCCATATCGTTACCGTGGGTTGCTCGCAAGGTTAAAGAGCTGGGTATTGTCTTAGGTCACCCCTTAGCCAACACCACCTCTAAAGATGTAGATAAAAAGGAGGCCTCACCTCAGCTCCAGGGACATGGCTATCTAACGTCCTGCAAGAAAGGACCTAAAAATAGTCTTGTCTGTGACAAAAATCCAATAATGGGATGTCAGGCTCCCTGTCAGCTTCCATTGTACAAGTAGAAGGAGATTATCAAGCCTGCATTGTGCTCCATACACAGGCATCTTTAATAATGTCTCTAATAACCTTCACAATAACACACACTGCTACCGCTTAAATTTGACTTGAGCCACAAAGTCCTCAAACTACTCGCACATGATGGCTGTCAGTATTCTTCACAGGAAGCTGGCTCCCATCTCCTATCTCAGGAAGTCAAATGGAGCTGGGCAGCCATGTTCTGCCTCCTGTATGTCAAGGAGACAACATGAGGCTGGGGGATCCTCATGAACCACCCAGCCTAAGCACCTAGAAACCTTACAAAGATTGTAAGGTGACTGCAAGTGCATGGCTCCTACTACCAACTGCTAACTGGAGACCTTTGCCTGCCACAAATGCAGATGTTCTTGCGTCACAATAGTCTTAGGGTTTTGACTCAGAGCCTTCACGCAGCTGGCATAGGAGAGGCAAAGAAAAGAAAGGAAAAGCTGGCTCAACCAGGATATTAGCACCGCGGCTTCACGTCTGAGACCTGCTCTGAAAACTACTCACTTTCTATGAAAATACCATCTCAAGACGAGCTTGGTAGCACAGGCTTTGAATCCAAGATGGGAGGCTGATGCAGGTGGATGGCAAACTGAAGATCTGCTTGGGTTACAGAGTCTGTCAAGGTCAGATTGGGTGAAACCCTATCTCAAAGGCAACAAGCAAAGCAGGGTTCTGGAGATAAAGTTCAGTGGTAGAGTGCTTACGTAGCGTCAGTGAGGCCCTGGGTTCAAGTCTAGCACTAAAAAAAAAACCCCCGAAATAATCAAGAACAGATTTCCTATCGCATTTTAAATGGAAAAAATTCAGTCTATTTCTCATCAATCCAAGTGCCTGAGTTTTAAAAGTACATTGTAATTATGTTATAATTTAAAAAAAAAAATAGTGCAAAGTAACTACAAAAGGCCCGAGGGCTACATTTTAAATGGAAGTGCTTGAACCATTCCACCCTGAGAATGAAACACTGGAGTTGAGGGTGTTTGGGGGTTTGTGGTAACATGACAGTCCTTCCATCAGCTCTATCCACGGCCCACAGAACCCCCTTGGCAATATGTATTTAATGCGACTTTTCAAACTAACAACCTCACTTGGTTCTGACATGTCACTACTTTGATTTTTTGAATGTAATTTGAGGCTTACTTGACATCTTGTTAAAAATAATGTGCTCTGTTCCAGCACTGTAAACAGAATCCCCTATGTAAACAAGAGTGGAAAATGTACTGTTGGCTACAAATAGGGTTGAGTGGTTGGAAATTGCCTGTATTCCTCTGATTTTGATGTAGAAGTGGCAATTTCACATGGCTTAACCTAACAGAGCAATTCAGGTGCTCCAGGAACTTCCCAGAACACATTGAGTGAGGTTGTGATTTCCCCAGGAGGCTTAAGAAGCCTCACAGATCAGCCTGCAGCCTCCCCATCGCCCTTATCCTGCTCCCGCTGTGGTGGTTTAGTCTAGTTCCTTTTTCCTTTCTGTCCCAGTCTTGGGATTGTTGGAGCTGCTGGATTTTCACCTGGAATTCTCTCTCTGCCCTGTGTTCATGTCTTTCCTTCCCATTCTTTTGTCTTAGCTCAGAGAACTCTGGAAAGAGCCTCACACCTCCACTTCATGTTAGCACCCCCACCCCACTCTCCTGATACCTACGATTTTAAGCCGGTCTGGGCTTTTTTCTCTGTTTTTCTTTCCCAGTCTGAAACCTTCTGCAGATCTGGTGTTTTGATGGTGTTTCTGTTCCCCATAATACATACAGACCCCTGAGCAGAGCCTCAGCTTTGCCTCTACTCAGCTTTTGTGATGGACATTGGCTATTCTCAACTCCAGTTTTTAAAATCACCTAGGAGATGAGGAGGTGCACCTGTGGGGGTATTCATGAGGGCATTACCAGGGAGGATCAACTGAGGAAAGGGACATACCTGAATGAGGGTGTTACCATTCTGAGGCCTGGGTCCCAGATAGAATGAAAGAGTGGAAGGGGAAGCTGGTCAAGATCTTACCTTTTCTTTCTACACTTCCTGGTTCTCTCTCTCTCTCTCTCTCTCTCTCTCTCTCTCTCCCTCTCTCTCTCTCTCACACACACACACACACACACACACACTTAGTATTGTGTGTATATTCTTTTCTGAATCACCACCTGGTATTGTATAAACAGTTAGGGACTCATTCTTCTGGAAGATCGATTTGTTCCCCCCAAGCTGTCATCAATTGCCTATAGCTCTTCATCCAAGAGTGGGGCCTCTGAGAGTTCCTCTGTGCACACTGGCATGCTAACCAGTGTTGTCAATAGTCAGGTAAAAGCCAGAGGACTAGGACACATGCTTCAAGTCTGTATCTTCTACATATGACAGGGAAGCTCCCTGTGAACTCTCAATAGTGTGGCTCTCTAAAGGGTTGCTTTTGGATTACTGCAATTTTGTTAGTGATAACACCTTTCCTTACTCAAATATATTCTGATTTTCTGTTCCTCCTTGTACAAACTTTAGTGGTTTACATATTTTATAAATCTACCTAATTTGTTTAATTTATCTACTTGGGGGCATAGAACGCGTCACATTATGTCCTTATAGTTCTGCCATTTCAGGCAACAATGCTTCTTGGCTCCTTTCAGGGTTGATAATTGGAGCATCGTGCACTTCTCTTTTGTCCATTCTCTACTGATGGCTGATAATTTTATTTTATTATTTTTTTTATTTTTCTTTTTAATTTTTTTTATTTTCATATATTATTTACATTTCAAATGTTTCCCCCTTTCCAGATCTCCCCTTTGGAACCTCCCCATTCCCTCTGCCCTCCCCCTGCCACTATGGGGATATTCTCCAACCCACCTCCCCAACCCACCCACCCCCACTCTCGTCTTCCCTCCTTGACATTCTCCTATACTGGGGGATATAACACCCTCAGGCCCAAGGGCCTCTCCTCCTCCTGATGGGTAACAAGACCCTCCTCTGCAGTCTTTGTGGCCAGCATTATGGGTCCTTCCAAGTGTATTCTTTAGTTGGTGGATCAGTCTCCAGAAGTATGGGGGGTCGGTCAGGCCTGTTGCCAGTGTTGCTACCTCCCTGGGGCTTCACACTCACTCAGCTTCTTCAGTCCTTTCTCCAAGCCCTCCATCTGGGACTTCATACTCAGTACTACTGTTCCTGCAAAGTGACTCTTGGGTATTTCAAACTTTTAGGCTAATAACCACTTAACAGTGAGTACATACCATGTTCATTCTTTTGTGACTGTGTTACCTGGCTCAGAATGATGTTTTCAAGATCCATCCATTTGTCTACGAATTTCATGAAGTCATTGTTTTTAATAGCTGAGTAGTATTCCATTGTGTAAATGTACCACATTTTCTGTATCCATTCCTCTGTGGAGGGACATCTGGGTTGTTTCCAGCTTCTGGCTATTATAAATATGGCTGCTATGAACATAGTGGAACATGTGTTTTTATTACATGTTGGAGCGTCTTCTGGGTATATGCCCAGGAATTTTATGAATCCTTCAAGGAATCAACTTTTAGTTCTATTCATTTTTTAAATTAATTGTACATTTTCTACTTGGTTAATTTCTGTTCTAGCCTTAATGTGGGAACATTTCCTGGCTGTCTTTGTCATTTCTTTCTCTTCTACCTACTTAGAAGTATATTCATACACATGATGAATTCCAAATATTTCCTATGTTCATCTTTGTCATTAGAGAATCATCATATGATTAAATCATTTCAAATTACTTTTTGTTTTATGGTCGAATGTTTCTATTCTTGAGAGGGTTTTATGTATCTCTCATTTCCTGGTTTGAGGTGTAATTACATCATTTCTTCCCTTATTTACATAGGAGCAGAGGGGAACATTGTTAATGTAAACACATCTAAAGAAAACTCATATCTCATCTTATGCTTCATGATGAGAGACAAAATGCTTTCCTGCTGAAATGTTTACTTTTAACATTATTCAACAACCTATTAGAAATCACTATTTACAGCCACTGCAGTAAATCAAGAAAAATGGCATACAGATTAGAAATAGGTAAAATGGTTGCTGTTTTCAGGCAGTATGATTATTAATGTGCATAAGCATACGATAAATATTATATGCATGGTTTCTCTAAATTCACCTCAGAGTTATTTATTTATTTGGATTCTAATATAGACAGTCATGCCATATGAAAATAGAGATCACACACACACACACACACACACAAACACACACTCCCCCTTCCCTAGACTGTGACAGCAAGGTTGCCGTACACAAGCTCACTACATTAAAAATTCAATCATGTTTCTAACAACAAAACGTGGGTTTTCAAAAGAAAATACACCTGAGTGACAGTAATACTAGGACAGGAACATAACAAAAGTTTCTCTGCAGTCTCTGCAGAAAATAAGCAATGTGTGACAGAATTCTGAGAATACTCAAGCACATGGAGCCTGGGCCATATGCATGGATCGAAATAGTCAACAAATATAAGGACCACCTTCAAAGTGAGTTACATAATTGCTATCAAAATCCAAAAGGTTTTGTTATGGACTCATCATAAAATCATGTGACGACAGGAGGATTCCAAGGATGTAGTGCAAGGTGCTACAGGGCAAAGAGCTCCTGGGTGGATAACAGAGAAAGTGACATGGGATTCAAGCCCTGGTCGTTCATTGAGATTTGCAAGCTTCTTGATTAAAAATCAGTTAGAAACACACGCTGCGCAGTTTTCATTCCATCTCAGTGTCTGGGATTGAGCTGAAAGGCATGTAGACCAGGATGTTACTAAATGATGACGCCCCCATCCCTACCTCAGAACCCCCTGGGTTAAAAACCAAACATCAGGTCTTAGTCCAGACCTGTAGAGTCAAAGCTCTGGGCTGGGGCTCAGCAACTGAGTTTCCCGAGCCTTTCAGTGCTATCCAAGCTCCACCTGCCACAGCTTAAGGCCAGCACTGCTTATTTCAGTTCATAACATCACATGGTTCAATCTATAGCCACTTAGTCCCATGTTTCGAGGAAAGTGACAAAGTAATGAGAGTAAGTGGCAGAGGACAGACTCATATGATTCAGCTGTGGTTTCACTGCAGGTATCCTTTGTTAGAGTGAATATTCATGCGTGTGTATCGTTAATATATCCAAATATTTATTTAGATCTAAATTTAGAATATAAAGAGGTCCCAAATTTGGGAAGAATCAAGGACACATGGAGAGGGGAGGGAGAATACTGTAAATATAGCACATATACATGATGTAAAAGTAAATTAAAAGCATAGCATCATTGATTAATTTTAACAGACATCCAAAGAAGACTTTAAAAAATCAAAACTTAAATCAGAATCTAGCAATGTATAACAATATACCTCCTAGCTACATAGGGCTTGTGGTAATAATGCAAAGACAATGTAACTAATAAAGACCAACGTGAAATACTGTGTTTGCAGAAGAAGGTAAATCTACATGCTCATTCTACCAGGGGGAGGAGATGCATCTGATAAACTCAGCACCCTTCCATGGTTAAATTACTCAGTAGGCTGGAATAGGCTGGGGCTTTCTTACCTAACAAAGGGCAGATGCAGAGAAACCAGAACTAAAGCAGACTCAATGAGGAAAGACTGATCTTCTTAGATCCAGGACAAGAGTCATCCCTGATGCTCAGCTCCTATGGATGATGGTCTGAAGCTCTGATGAAGACGGTGGAAAAGAGTAGACACAGAACCCATCCAGGTTAGAGAGGAAATCGACTGCTCTCGACTCCCAAACTCCCTGTTATACAGGAGACTGAAAGGACCAGTGAAGGAGACTCCTCTAACACCTGCAGGTAAGTTCAGCAGGCAGGAAGGGGCAGCTCCAACAGACAAAACCAAGTGGCTGTTAGAAGCAGGCTAGAGTGGATGGCCTGAATATTCATTCAGTAAACAATTCAATTTAAATAGCACGGAATCTTAAATTTTAGAAAGTATAAGATTTCTACTTTGAAAACTACAAAATACCATAGATGGAAATCAGAGCAAAAATGAATGGGGCCGTTCACAGATCAAAAGAATCCATACTAATAGGGCAGTGCCACTCAGATTGTGCTACTCAGCCAAGACAATCAAGACTGAAATTTCTAGGTGATATCCAGGTTCACAGGAAAACACAGATATATAAATGCCAGAACCTAAGGGAAATATCTCATTTAAACCACACCGTTTGCAAGTAACTCCAACTATGTTGCTGGTCATCTTTTCATTTTTTGATAACACTCTTTGACGAAGAAATGATTTTAATTCTGAAAAAAAAAAAACTAAAAGGGAAGAGTGGTATATTTAGGCGTACAGTTTGGAATGGTTTCAGTCCTGCCTGACCAATAAACCTTGGAAGAGCAGCTCCATTCTTTCCAGCAGGAAACACATGGGGGAGATATTTATAGACAGCTGTTTTGTGACAAGGTTTCTCTGTGTAGCCCAGGCTGTCCTGGGACTTGCTCAATAGACCAGGCTGTCCTGGAACTCAGAGATCCACCTGCCTCTGCCTCCCAAGTGCTGGGATTACAGGTGGGCACCACTGCAGCCACAGATTTTGAGGTAGGAATCAGGGACCAAATATTCTCTTCAAAGACCTTCCCTAGAGACCTCCTTTTGCTAGCTACCTCATCTGCTGCCAGTTCTTCAGTCTCCTCGAATAGGACCACCCAACACTGTGGTCCGAGACATTTTAGACGTAAGCCATAACCATGCAAAATGGATCCCAATGTGATTTTAGTTCGCTTTTCTTTGGTTAAGAGTGTATTCATTCTAGATATCCAGCCTCTACATGAGCGCTAAGTTGTACACCCAGAATTAGAGATTCAAAGCTACGATCTGCATGGGAGGGAGGGAGGGAGGGGGTGGCTTAAGCAAGAATGGGTAGATGGTGAGCAAAATGAAAGGAGAGAGCGGGTGCACTGGCGTAGAAAGATCTAAGTAGGGAAGATGGGGAGACAGGGTAGTGGGGAGAAGGAAGGGTTGCCAACCACAATAAAGGGGCATAAAAAGCTATGTGGTGAGAAGATTATGTCAAAATATTATTCCTCACTGAGTATTTGTCCCTTTCCAGGTCATGGTAGCCATTTTTGCTCATGTATCTTTCAATTTAATGTGAAGAAATACAAGCTCAGCAATATGAACTGTTAGTGTTACCATGCGAGGCTTACTTTCAATACCCCAGAATATCTGGCTTACTGTGTGGCCAGTCTGTGTCCCATTCAATCCCTACTCTGGTCGCAGTGTGCTCCGTCCAGCCTGGTTCAGTCTGGAATCCTCTGCCCTCTTGTGAGGAAGTGTAAGTAGCTGATATATAGGTGATAGGTTTTTGTTTTTAATTTCTCTTGTGAAAATGTGGATGTTTTTTAGAGTTCAGCATGTTTTTACCTGTTTCGGTGGCTAATAAAGTTTGACTAACACACACACACACACACACACACACACACACACACACACACACACACAGCTCCAGGGAATCTAATGTCCTCATTTGGTCTGTGAGCAACTGTATTCACCCATTTATGACTCCCACCCCACACCCCAATCACTCATATGCACATACTTAAAATTAAATCTTAAAAACCCTCTAAATATGTTACTATAATTATTCTTTAACATGAAGGTAAGAACAAGTCTAAAAGTTCTTAACTGTCTTGGCAATCCACACACAGCAATTGAACTCTTGACAGAGCATACCCAAATGCCACACTGAGGGTCAACTATGAGATGCAGATCTTTACACCAATTCTCTGAATTCTTTTGGTGCAAACACATCCTATTAATTTCACACCACAGCAGGGCAGGCCAGGGAATAGAAAGAATAACCACATGTTAAAATGGACATAGTGAGTCCTAGAGCATCTGCATATGAAGAAACGGACCCCTGGCCTTCGCCTGTTTGACTCAGAGGACCCACTGAAGGCCATCACAGTTGCTATAGTCTAAGTGTGAGGCTTGGACATTGCCGAAACATTTAAGAACGAGGCCCTGTGTGATCTCCCTTGATCTGGGGATGATCTGCTATCATATGTGTCCATCCCTACCTCACATTGAGAATGGGAAGAAGACACACAGTTGCACACACAATGGGTGATCCAGTGAAAGCAAGGTATTGATGTAGTTCCAGTATGCACCAAATGCAAGCCTTCTTACAAATCTTCCTAAGTCACGAAGTTAAACCTTTCTTGTCTTTAAAACTAATCGACCAATAGAAACAAAAACAACAACAACAAAAAAAGATGTGGGTTTCCGAATGCCCCATGTTCATTACCAGAACCCAGAGCTTGGAGAGCAAACTGTTGAAGGCAAAGCTCCTGCACACTGCAGCATCATCAGACACACCCGTCAGCCATGCCCATTCTGTGGGATGGGGAAACGGACAGGCATTTCTATCAACAGGTTAAATAAAACAAACTTCATTTTAAGTATTGGAAAGAAGCTGCTTGGCAGAAATTCAAATCCCTCCAGGGTTAGCACTGGAAATCAGAGGATGTACGTGCTCATGGTCACATCCTGATCAAAAGTTGCCCTTTGTTAATCTGCTGCCCTGCTTTGAATTAGTGAGCTGGGTAAGAATGCGATGCCAGGGCCCAAAGAAATGGCTCAGTGGTTAAGATCATTGGCTACTCTCCTAGAGGACCTAGGTTCAATTCTCAGCACCCACATGGCAGCTCACAACCATTTTGTTTTAGGGGATCAGATGCCCTCCTCTGACCTCCAAGGGCATTAGGCACAAATGAGGTGCACAGACATTAAAGAAGACAAAACACCCATATGAGAGAGAAGTGTGGGGTCAAACTGGCCACTCAGACTGAGGCACAGGGCACTTTGGTATTATAAATAATCCAGTAATAACCCATGCTGTGTGTCTGTCATCCGAAGTAAAACTTTGTTTGGTTGAAATACTTTGGACTGTGTGGTCATTTTCTTGGGTTTCCAGACCCACTTCTAACATGAGGACCAGTGGGCAAGTGGCATTTACTCATGGAGCCTCCCTTACTCCAGACTGTTAAATGGGAAACTAGGAACACCCAGTGGCTTTGTGCTCACTGAAGGTGGTTTAGTGCTAGGGGAAGGGATGGGGCTGGGTTTGGGTAGTATGAAGGGCAGGACACAGGCCCTGTTTGCTCCTGTGCCTAGGTGCATACTTGTGAGTCTGGAGGTATTTCCTTCCCAGGAACATGATTGTAATAGTAACAAATGACAAAACAAACAAACAAACAAAAAACAGCCAACAAGATGCTAGAACATGCCGGCGTTTGGAATGCTTAAATCAGGAAAAGCAGACAATTATAGTTCTGTGAAAAAGCAACAAGGCACCTGCCTGCAATCCAGCTCTTTGGTTTTCCTCTCTCTAAAGAAGCTGTTGCATGAAGTGTTACAAGCCTTTCATCTGAGTTCCCTTGACCTGACAGGAAACTCTGGGAATATCAAGCCTGGTCATAAAGCTGCATCCCAAGGAAGCACCTGGAACAGATGCAGGTGTGCCAGAATGGAGTACCGATGGAGGTGCCCCCAGCTGAACTCCCCAAGGAAGCGTGTGCATTTTAACAAGTTTGCACATGTCTTAGTTAGGGTTTCCATTGTTGTGAAGAGACACCATGACCAAGGCAACTCTTATAAAGGACAACATTTAATTGGGACTGGCTTACAGGTTCAGAGGTTCAGTCCATTATCATCATGATGGGAAGCACGGCAGCATCCATACAGGCATGGTACAGGAGAAGCTCAGAATTCTAAATCTTGTTCTGAAGGCAAACAGAAGACTGTCTTCCTGGCAGCTAAGAGGAGGGTCTCAAAGCCCAGCCCCACAGTGACACACTTCCTCCAATAAGGCCACACCTATTGCAACAAGGTCACACCTCCTAATAGTGCCACTCCCTGGGCCAAGCGTATTCAAACCGCCACAGCATAATTTTCATATACTTTTTAAAAGGCTTTTATTTTTAACTGTGTGCAGTTGTGTGAGTGTGTGCATTTCCATTTGTGTGTGTGTGTGTGTGTGTGTGTGTGTGGATGCTCACAGAAGTCAAAAGCATCAAGTATGCCTGGAGATGATTAATGGGCAATTGTGAGCCCCCTAATGTGGACTCTGGAATCTGAGCTCAGGTCATCCAGGAGAGCACTGCCTACTTTTTAAAAGAGGGTGGCACTTGATTGAATAGTACCTATCAGGATGAGGCTGACATGTTCCTGCTTTTGTTCAATGGGAAAAAATGCTTTAGAGCCTCAGTGACAATGACAGCAGGGTGTGAAAGCTCACCTGCAGATTTGGGGGCAGGGGTGGCCTGCAGAATCTGTTCCTATTTAAAAGGCTCCACACCTTTCCTGTTGTTTCCTAGACTCCTGGGATTTGAGACCTGTCTTCACCTCACCAGGGACCCAAGTCTAGCCAGACTCAGTGTGAACCATCCTCAGGGGGATTCAGCTCACAGAGACCCTTTCTGGGCTTCTCCTACGAAGTCCTATTTCCTCCATTATCTATTCTGTCAGATTTCTGGAGCAGTCACCATACACTTACAGCTGAAGTGGATAGATAGGGCTTGATGCTGGCAGCCACAGAGTCCCCAAAGCTATGCCTGCAGTTAGACAGGGGTCAGCAGATAGGACCCTCAGGAGCCTGAAGGATCCTGGGAAAGGGTGCACCTCTGCAGAGGACCCTCAGGGGCCTGAAGGACCCCGGGAGAGGGTGCAGCTATGCTGAGGTTTGTTTACATCTTCTGCTCCTAAAGCCACTTTAGCACTCAGGAACAACCCACAGTTTGAAGTTTGTTGTGTGACAGCTCATTAGTGACAGATTTAAATAAAACAAATGTCACAGACGCCTGAGATTACAACTAGAGAGAAACCTTCTATCATGAAGTATGAATGTATGCCAAACTGGAGCAGAATTCATCCACTCTGTGGTCATAAAAGAACAAGGACATCAAGAGAGCCTGAGCTGGCACATACCCTTAGGTAACATTGGACAATTTCTCCCCTTGTCTGTCTGTCTGAATAGAATCAGCCCTGCAGCAGCACCCACTGCCAGAAAAAAGTACTGAGCAGCACCACCTTCTAGTCTCCCTCACAGTTGGGCAATCTGTGCTTTCTTCACTGTGGTTGGGCAACTGGATGAGCCAACAAGATGCTTGCAGAATCGATGCATGAACCTGATTTTAGTCACAGCCATGCAACCGCTTCTGTGCATGATCTTAGACAAGTCATTTCAGCTATAGACCCTTTCCTATGACCCATGGATGTGCTTGGCGCTCACCTTCCCAGGCTCTCCCAGGAGCTGTAATTGACTATGTCATAACTCGAGTCCCTCCTCACCCCAGCATGAAGCTCAGACATAGTCCTCAGCGTGAGAGCATTTGGTGTTTGGCTGAGACATGCAGGGAAAAGGGCAGTGCAGGAATAAAGATAACATACTGTAATAAAATGTATCCCTTTTGCTCAGTTTCAAAAATACAAGAACAGAATTGAAATTAGGAGAACTGTGTCCATATAAGCTCAGCCATGCTGGATACCAAGCCCTTCTATTGTGCTTGCCACCCATGGCTCACTTGGAGTCTCCCCAATTTTTCTCACATGGTCTCAGCAAGATTAATGAAAACATGGTTTACCCCTTTTAAGATAGCCTTCTGTTGGAGCATCCCACACATGCTGGAGTCCTGGTCCAGAAATATACCTCTTGGGTTTCATCTTGAGCTCAGTCTCTAAGACTTTGCAGGTTTAGGACCCTTTACTATGATTTTTGTTTGGCATATTTAATTATGGGCACAGAGTCTCCAAAGCCATGCCTGCAGGTGGACAGGGGTCAGCAGAAAAGACCCTCGGCAGCCTGAAGGATCCCGGGAGAGGGTGCACCTCTGTAGAGGACCCTCAGGGACCTGAAGAAGCCAGGGAGAGAGTGCACATCTGCAGAGGACCCTCAGAGGCCTGAAGGATCCGAGAGAGGGTACACCTCTGCAGAGGACCCTCAGGGGCCTGAAGGATCCCGGGAGAGGGTTCACCTCGCTGAGGACCCTCCGGGGCCTGAAGGATCCCGGGAGAGGGTGCACCTCTACAGAGGACCCTCAGGGGCCTGAAGGACCCCGGGAGAGGTGCACCTCTGCTGAGGTTTGTTGACATCTTCTGCTCCTAAAGCCACTTTAGCACTCAGGAACAACCCAGTTTGAAGTTTGTTGTGTGACAGCTCATTAGTGACAGATTTAAATAAAACAAATGTCGCAGATGCCTGAGATTACAACTAGAGAGAAACCTTCTATCATGAAGTATGAACGTATGCCAAACTGGAGCAGAATTCATTCACTCTGTGGTCCGTGGTCAGGCAAGACATGCTGGAGGTTGGTGAGGAGTTAAGAGACATGGAAGAGATGGATCCGCAGGTTAAGTATTTACCATGAAACTCGGCTTTGGGGCCCTAGTACCCAAGGGAAAAGCTTGGCATGGTGGCATGCATCTGTAATCTAGCAGTGGGGAGGCAGAGATGGGGGGATCCCTGGAGCTCCCTGGCCATCCAGTCTTGCTGAACTTGTGAGCTCTGGGCTTCCTGAGAGATCCTACTTCAAAATACAAAGGTGGACAGTGATGGAGAATGATATTGGATATCAACCTCTGTCCTCTCCATCCACATGTACACATGTAATCACACGTCACACACATGTGCACACACTTATGAATGCATACACATGTACACAACACCCAAGATTTTTAAAGGAACTGAGGATCTGCAGAGATGGCTCAGGGAGTCGAATGCTTGCTGCACAAGTTCAGATCTCTGCATCCATGAGAAGTCCAATGTGGCAGCACACATCTGTAATTTCACGCCTGGGTGGTGGTGGTAAAACAGAAAGGTTGCTGGGGCCAGCTAGCCAGTCAGTCTAGCCAATCAGTGAGCTCCAGGTTCAGTGAGAGACCCTGACTAAAGATAAAATAAGGTAAAAAGCAATGGAAGATGACACCGGACATTGTCTATGTTTATCTCCATACACAAGTGCGGATGCTTGTCCATGCAGGCCCATGCTACATATTTCACTCTGCAGCCATCGTAGCTCACACCAGCTGTCAAAGCTGGAACCCACAGGGATCAAGGGGAATTGTTGACAGAGGACAAGGACTTTGGCCAGTGTCTATACATATCTAGAGCTCCTCTGAGCTAGCTTTCTTAGGGAGACTCACACTGCAGACTGAGCCCTCCGCTGACCACAGCACACGTACCCACAGTGTTCTTGGGCAATCCCAGCAGTTTTCTGTAGATTTTCTTTTCACCACTTCCCAGAATTTGCACCACTTCTCAGTTGAATCCCGTCTGTGAATGTAATCAGCCAACTGCCACCGCAATCTTCCAGACTGTTAATGAAGACTTTGAAAGCAGACCTAACCCTCTCCCCCATCCATCCTTTGGAGACTGCAGTGTGACTCTGAACAGGTGAGTATATTAACCCCATATTATGCGTTCAGTGTGCAAGCCATGTTCCCCAATTGCACTGTTTCAAAACTCAATTTCTCCAGGGAGAGTCTACAAGCCAGCTCGGAAGATATTTTGTCAAAATCCAAACATAAGAAATTGCTCCCAAATGCTGTTGATGCTGCTGCTGTTATCGCTAGGTACTTATAAGAGTGCTGACATGATTCACTGCATTTGTTCATTAGGGGAGTGCATGTACATCAAGATACTGAAAATGATCGCATACTTATTCCTTTGCTGCAGGAAAGAAACATCTAGAAAAGTAGATCAAAAAAAGAAAATCAATGTGAGGAAATGAGTTTTCTGCACATGCATGCGAAGATGATCATCTTTGGTTAGTGGCAAATATTGAACCTATCAATTCAAGAGAATAAATGCATGCCCCTCCTTCCATATCATGGAGCTGTATGCTACCAGTAAGGCCAGAACTGGATCATTGTAAAGAAAGAGCAAGGAAATATATTAAATTGAAAAAAAAAAAAGTTAAAAAAAATACAGCCTACACCAGCGATTCTCAAACTGTGGGCCATGACCCACAGAGGGGTTGCATATCAGATATTTACATTATGATTCATAACAGCAGCAAATTACAGTTGTGAAGAAACAACAAAATAATTTTATCGGGGGGGGGGGGATGTCACCACATGAGGAACGGTATATTAAAGGAGCAGCATTAGGAAGGTTGAGAACCACTGGCCTACATCAATAAAAATAGATCTATACGGCCAAAGATTGTCTTATGATGAAAAAATGGAACTGATCCAGTTGGAGTCAGATGGTGGAAGGTTACAGCGACACATGTGGCTTTAAGTCAGAACAAGAGCAGCAAACACCAGCAAGCCTGCTGTAACTCTAAGGAATTTAGGAATACCTCAGTGTCTGTCTCATGTGACTTGAGGCAAAGAAAGGTTTAGGGCCTCCTGGAACAGCCTCGCACCAGCTCTGAGGTCCTTGCCATTGCTGGAGTTAGCATTTTCTGAGACCTGTTTTTGCAGAAGTCCACATACGCAGATGGAAGAAACAAGAATGGACTTTTTCTCAGGGTGGCCTTCTGTTCTCAGGAGATGCAAGTAGCCCAGCCTCCTCACTTCCCCAGAGTGTATTTTTGAGGTGTGAATTTCACACCTTTTTCTGGACTCTAGCCAAGGACCCATGTATTGAAAGAGAAGAGGTATTTCTGACATTTTCCAGGAGAGGTCATTTGAACACACAACTGGTCAACAGTAAAGTGTGGCAGACACTAAAGAGAGTGTTTTTGAGACTGGTATAAATAACAGTTCCTAGATGGACAATAGGAATCTGGGAAAATAGAGCTGGAAACTGTTTCTTCTAGGGCCTGTGGGTGAGAGCACTTGTCACACAAGCCGCAGGGCTCACCACTGAAAGGGGCTCCTGACCTTTGCAGGGCACCATGGCATGTGTGCACCTCCACACCCACATTCACACACTAATAGTAAAGAAATAGTTTTGTGTGGACAAAGTATCATTAATAAGACAAAATGAAAGCCATAAACTGAGATAAAACATTCCTGAATATACACCTAATGTTCATTAGGAATGTATGAAGGTCTTCTATAACACAAGAATTATATACACACACTCAAGCACAAACCTGTACACACACACACACACACACACACAGAGAGAGAGAGAGAGAGAGCACATTCACATATACATTTTCTTTTTTTATTTATTTTTCACATTTTATTTACATTTCAAATGTTTCCCCCTTTCCAGATCTCCCCTTTGGAACCTCCCCATTCCCTCCCCCCTCCCCTGCCATAATGGGGGTAATCTCACACCCACCCACCCACTCTCATCTTCCCTTCTTGGTATTCTCCTATACTGGGGAATCTAACACCCTCAGGCCCAAGGGCCTCTCCTCCCCCTGATGGCTAACAAGACCCTCCTCTGCCACATTTGTGGCCAGCACCATGGGTCCCTCCATGTGTATTTGGTTGGTGGATCAGTCTCCAGGAGTATCAGGGGGTCAGGCCAGTTGCCACTGTTGTTGCCTCCCTGGGGCTGCAAACTCCCTCAGTTCCTTCAGTCCTTTCTCCAAGTCCTCCATCTGAGACCTCACACTCAGCCCTACTGTTGCTGCGAAGTAACTCTTGGGTATTTCAAACTTTTAGGCTAATAATCACTTAACAGTGAGTATATACCATGTTCATTCTTTTGTGATTGTGTTACCTCGCTCAGGATGTTATTTTCATGATCCATCCATTTGTCTGCGAATTTCATGAAGTCATTGTTTTTAATAGCTGAATAGTATTCCATTGTGTAAATGTACCACATTTTCTGTATCCATTCCTCTGTGGAGGGACATCTGGGTTGTTTCTAGCTTCTGGCTATTATAAATATGGCTGCTATGAACATAGTGGAACATGTGTCTTTATTACGTATTGGAACATCTTCTGGGTATATGCCCAGGAGTGGAATAGCTGGGTCCTCAGGTAGTATTATGTTCATTTTTCTGAGGGTCCGCCAAACTGATTTCCAGAGAGGTTGTATCAACTTGCATTCCCACCAGCAATGGAGGGGTGTTCCTCTTTTTCCACATCCTCACCAACATCTGCTGTCACCTGAGTTTTTGATGGTGTGAGGGGAAATCTCAGAGTTGTTTTGATTTGCATTTCCCTGATGACTAAGGATGTTGAACATTTCTTTAGGTGCTTCTCAGCCATTTGAGTTTCCTCAGTTAAGAATTCTGTTTAGCTCTCTTCCCCATTTTTTGATAGGGTTATTTGGATCTCTTCTTGAGTTGTTTGTATACATTGGATATTAGCCCTCTATCAGATGTAGGATTAGTAAAGATCTTTTCCCAATCTGTAGGTTGCCATTTTGTCCTATTTACAGTGTCCTTTGCCTTACAGAAGCTTTGTAATTTTATGAGGTACCATCTGTTGATTCTTGATCTTAGAGCACAAGCCATTGTTGTTCTGTTCAAGAACTTTCCCCCTGTGCCCATGTATTTGAGACTCTTCCCCACTTTCTCTTCTATTAGATTCAGTGTATCTGGTTTTATGTGGAGGTCCTTGATCCACTTGGACTCGAGCTTTGTACAGGGAGAAAGGAATGGATCAATTCGCAATCTTCTACATGTAGAGTGCCAGTTGAACCAGCACCATTTGTTGAAGATGCCGTCTTTTTTCCACTATATGGTTTTAGCTCCTCTGTCAAAGATCAAGTGACCATAAGTGTGTGGGTTCATTTCTGGGTCTTCGATTCTATTCTATTGATCTACCTCCCTGTCACTGTACCAATACCATGCAGTTTTTATCACTACTGCTCTGTTGTACAGTTTGAAGTCAGGAAAGTTGATTCCCCCAGAAATCCTTTTATTGTTGAGAATAGTTTTTGCTATCCTAGGTTTTTTGTTATTCCATATGAATTTGAGAATTGCTCTTTCTATGTATATGAATAGTTGAGTTGGGATTTTGTTGGGATTGCATTGAATCTATAGATTGCTTTCGGCAGGATGGCCATTTTAACTATATTAATCCTGCCGATCCATAAGCATGGAAGATATTTCCATCTTCTGAGGTCTTCTTCGATTTCTTTCTTCAGAGACTTGAAGTTCTTGTCATACAGATCTTTCACTTGTTTGGTTAGAGTCACACCAAGATATTTTATATTGTTTGTGACAATTGTGAAGGATGTTATTTCCCTAATTTCTTTCTCAGCCTGTTTATCCTTCGAGTATAGGAAGGCTACTGATTTGCGTGAGTTAATTTTGTATCCAGCCACTTTGCTGAAGTTGTTTATCAGCTGTAGCAGATCTCTGGTGGAGTTTTTCAGGTCACTTAAGTATACTATCATATCATCTGTAAATAGTGATATTTTGATTTCTTCCTTTCCAATTTGTATCCATTTGACCTCCTTTTGTTGTCTAATTGCTATAGTCAAGTACTATATTGAACAGGTAGGGAGAGAGAGGGCAGCCTTGTCTAGTCCCTGATTTTAGTGGGAATGCTTCAAGTTTCTCTCCATTTAGTTTGATGTTGGCCACTGGTTTGCTGTATATTGCTTTTACTATGTTTAAGTATACTCCTTGAATTCCCTATCTTTCTAAGACTTTTATCATGAAGGGATGTTGAATGTTGTCAAATGCTTTTTCAGCATCTAATGAAATGACCATGTGGTTATTTTCTTTGAGTTTGTTTGTGTAGTGGATTACATTGATGGATTTCCAGGTATTGAACCATCCCTGCATCCCTGGGGATGCCTACTTGATCATGGTGAATGATCGTTTTGATGTGTTCTTGGATTCGGTTTGCAAGAATTTTATTGAGTATTTTTGCATCGATATTCATAAGGGAAATTGGTCTGAAGTTTTCTTTTATTGTTGGGTCTTTGTGGGGTTTTGGTATCAGTGTAACTGTGGCCTCATAGAATGAATTGGGTAGTGTTCCTTCTGTTTCTATTTTGTGGAATAGATTGAAGAGTATTGGTATTAGGTCTTCTTTGAAGGTCTGATAGAATTCTGCACTGAACTCATCTGGTCCTGGGCTTTTTTTGGTTGGGAGACTCTTAATGACTGCTTCTATTTCTTTGGGGGTTATGGGACTGTTTAGATGGTTTATCTGATCCTGATTTAACTTTGGTAATTGTTATCTGTCTAGAAACTTGTCCATTTCATCCAGATTTTCCAATTTTGTTGAGTATAGGCTTTTGTAGTAGGATTTGATGATTTCTTTTAATTTCCTCAGAGTCTGTTGTTATATCTCCCTTTTCATTTCTACTTTTGTTAATTTGGATCCTTCTCTGTGCCCTCTGGTTAGTCTGACTAAGGGTTTATCTATCTTGTTGATTTTCTCAAAGAACCAGCTCTTGGTTTTGTTGATTCTTGGTATAGTTCTTTTACTTGGTTTCCACTTTGTTGATTTCAGCCCTTAATTTGATTATTTCCTTCCTTCTACTCCTCTTGGGTGTATTAGCTTCTTTTTGTTCTAGAACTTTCAGGCGTGCTGTTAAGCTGCTAGTGTTTGCTCTCTCCAGTTTCTTTTTGGTGGCATTCAGAGCTATGAATTTTCCTCTTAACACTGCTTTCATTGTGTCCCATAGGTTTGGGTAAGTTGTACTTTCATTTTCATTAACTTCTAGGAAGTATTTAATTTCCTTCCTTGAGCATGTTATCATTGAGCAGAGCATTGTTCAGCTTCCATGTGTGTGGGCTTTCTGTTGTTGTTGTTGCCATTGAAGACCAACCTTAATCCATAGTGATCTGATAGGAGGCATGGGATTATTTCAATCTTCTTATATCTGTTGAGGTTTGTTTTGTGACAAATTATATGATCAATATTGGAGAAGATAACATGAGGTGCTGAGAAGAAGGTGTATTCTTTTGATGCAGGATGAAATGTTCTATAGATATCTGTTAAACCCATTTGGTTCATAGCATCTGTTAGTTTCACTGTGTCTCTGTTTAGTTTATGTTTCCAAGATCTGTCCATTGTTGATAGTGGGGTGTTGAAGTCTCCCACTATTATTATGTGAGGTGCAATGTGTGTTTTGAGCTTTCGTAGAGTATCTTTTATGAAAGTGAGAGCTCTTGCATTCAGGGCATAGATGTTCAGAATTGAGAGTTCTTCTGGTAGATTTTTCCTTTGATGAGTAAGAAGTGTCCTTCCTTATCCTTTTTGATGACTTTTGGTTGAAAGTCAATTTTATCTGATATTAGAATGGCTACTTCAGCCTGTTTCTTGGGACCATTTGCCTGGAAAATTGTTTTCCAGCCTTTTACTCTGAAGTAGTGTTTGTCTTTAACACGGAGGTGCATTTCCTGGATGCAGCAAAACACTGGGTCCTGTTTTTGGATCCAGTCTGTCAGTCTATGTTGTTTTATTGGGGAGTTGAGACCATTGATGTTAAGAGATATTAAAGAATAGTGATTGTTATTTCCTGTTATTTTTTATTTTGTTTATATGTTTGTGTGTGTTTGTTTATATGTTTGTTTATATGTTTGTGTGGCCACACCTGAGATTCTCTCTTCCATCTCTTGTATTCTGTTTGTGATGCTTCCATCTATGACTCCTGATTTCTTTCCTAGGTTCTCTAACTCTAGGGTTGTCTCCTTTTGTGATTTCTTTATTGTTTCTATTTCTGTTTTTAATTCCTGAATGGTTTTGTTCATTTGTTTGTGTTTTCCTGTAATTCTTTAAGGGATTTTTATATGTCCTCTTTAAGGGTTTCCAGTTGTTTATCTGTGTTCTCTTGTATTTCTTTAAGGGAGTTATTTATTTCCTTCTTAAAATCTTTTATCATCCTCTTGATAAGTGATTTTAAGTCTGAGTCTTCCTTTTCTGGTGTGTTGGGGTATCCAGGGCTGGCTGTGGTGGGAGAGCTGGGTTCTCATGAAGCCAAGTAGTCTTGGTTTCTGTTCCTTGTGTTCTTGCCCTTGCCTTTTGCCATCTGGTTATCTCTGGTGTTAGCTGGTCTTTCTCTCTCTGTCTGTGGCTTGTCTTTACTTCAAGACCAGATGTCAATATTCCTGGGAGTTCTCTCTCCCAGCTGCTCTTCAGACCCTGTGTCTGGAGCCTTCCTGTTGCTGGCTTTTCCACACAAGTGGGCAGCTTGCTTTCTCCCTGTGCTGTTTGGCTATGGAGGCCTGGTGGCCCAGGCAGAGGTCTCCCGCCACAGGTGGAAGCCTGCAGGTTCTTACCTCCCCACTTTTCCTCAGTTCCTGTGTCTGGAGCCCTCATGTTGCTGACTTTTCCACACAAGTGGGCGACTCCCTTTCTCCCTGCCCTGTTTGGCTATGGAAGCCTGGTGGCCCAGGCAGAGGTCTCCTGGCTTTTCCTCAGTCCCTTCGTCTGGAACCCTCCTGTTGCTGGCTTTTCCACACATGTGGGCGACTCCCTTTCTCCCTGCGCTGTTTGTCTATGGAGGCCTGGTGGCCCTGGCAGGGGTCTCCCACCACAGGTGGAAGTAGGCAGGCACTTACCTCCTGGCTTTTCCTCAGTCCCTTTCACATATACATTTTTACACACAGCATATACACATACTTATACAGACATCACACCACAGTCACACACACAATCATACACATTTATACATAAATATCATAATACACATTCATACACACTCACAATCTCTCTCTCTTTCATACACACACACACACACACACACACACACACACACACACACATCCATACATACAGAAAGCTTGAACGAGCACTTCAGAAAGAAAAATATGTCTCAGCATGTGGATGAGATTATGTCCCCCACAATTAGATCAAAGAAAAGTGCACTAAAAGCACACAGATGTGCCAGCACATTGTAAATGGGATGCCATGAACGAGATTGACAAGGTAGGGATGTGGAGCCAACTGAACCGGGTATGTAGTGTGAACAGTCAAGGTGGCAGAAAAGACTATTCTAAAAGTCCCACAGGACCTTAATGGCCTAAGGGTTTGTGTATAACCCCAAAATATTTGGGGCAGCACAAGAAAAGTTCCAGTCAACACAGTGACACCAGCACAGAAACACCACACTGTGATTTGGGTTGAGTGAATTCTCTTCCCTCGCTCTTGTGCTTACTCTTCTTCCCCGGTCCTTCCTTCCTCTGGTACTCCTTCTGTCTCTCTGCCATTGGTGCTCAGTTCTGGGCTCATCCTAGGACTGTGATCTGTTTATTACTTTCAGTTACTCGGATTCCTTTCTGTTCTTCTGTAGAACCAGTTCTTAGCTGAGGCTTCTTTCTCCACTTGTTTCAGGAGATTCTGTCACTTTTACGAATGCTGCTTCAACCCACCAGATAAGAATATAAACCCACATATCTATGTCCTGGCACACAGTGGCTTCTTGCCTCATATTTATTCAAGAGAAAAATGGTCCAGGACTGGAGCTGTGTGGCTCGGTCAGTAAGGTGTTTATTGCACAAGCATGAGAACACAAGTTCAGTTCCAGACCCCATGTAAAAATGTCAAGTGTGGTGGCACAAGTTTGTAATTCCAGCTGTGGCAAAATGGTGACAGGGAGATCCCTAGGGCTGGATGGCCCCAGCTTAGCCTAATTAGTGAGCTCCAGGTTACTGAGAGACTCTGTCTCAAAAAAACAAGGTGAACAGATCCTGCAAAAATAACACCTAAGGTTGACCTCTCACCTTCACACATACCCATAATACTATATATTAGCATGCATACATGCATGCACATACACAGGGTGTTCCGCATGATTTGTGAGCAAATTCCTGTTCAGCAAGGGAGAGGAAGACACTGTGTTCTCTGCCCCTCCCCCACTCTCCCAGCAGGCTATGCAGCTTGCTGCTGCTCCAAGATGTGACTGAACACATTCTGGCTATAAGAAAGACCACTCAATTAGATGTTGTGACTACTCAGTGAGTGGATGACATAGGTAGGAAATTGTCAATGGCCAAAAGGAGGGAGGGGGGTCAACAATTTGTCAGGGGCAATGAAGTGGAGCGAGTTAGGCCTCCTGTGAAATTACCATATGTGCTAATTGTATGTGTAGCGGGAATGGTGGGCTGCCGCTCATTTACAGTTGATTATTATATTTGCAGGTTTTAATTGCATTTGAATATTTCTGTTGCTAATGCTGTCATTGGTTGTCAACCATGCTTGGCACTGCTTCTGCTGAGGAAATGCAGGTGTCCTGCTGGGGCTCCCTTTCCTACTGAGGTGCTGGGTAAGCCTGGTGACTTGGTTCTGGGAGCTGTCCCGGGTGCTGATTAAGAAATACTCGCTCAGAATTTCCCCAGTCGTCCTCATTCACATCTTCACAACGATGTGATTTCAGGCAAGAGACCAAGCCTCTCTGGTCCTCATTAACATATACTTTAGTGTACAGCTAAAAACCTCAATCAAGAGCTTGATATGAGGCAAGGTACTGTTATTTCTCTCGTCTACTGTCCCCCATGCTCTCTGACTTAGTGAAGGGCCCCTACAAGGGAGCACCAGCCTTCTAACCTGTCTTGTTGCTTTCTTTCTCCATTGACTAGTTGACCTTTAGCCATCCCTCATATAAGGTGCACATCTGTTGCACATTCATGGGCCTTGTCTAGCTCTCCACAGACTGCAGGATCATTGCCAAGCCTCAGACTTTGGCACACAGAGCCTCACAAGCAGGGCCAGGATGTTATGGGAGCTGGCTTATGCTCAGTGCTGAAATTACTGAGGGCAGATGCCTTCACCACTAGCATGTCTAGAATGGCCCCTGCTACAAATAGCAGCAATGGCCAAGTTGTCCCCTTTGCTGGACAGCATAGTGCCTGGCTAGTCAGCATGAACATAGCAAGGCCCAGCCCCTTGCCTGGACTCTGCAGAACTCTCCAGCTTCACTCTGACGGCACTGAGACATACGGCTCCTTCAGGTCCACTCTGCCCCCTTTCTTGTTCTGACCATGCATATAAACACCTTTGTGTCCTCCAGTTAAGCACCCCTCCACTAGTAGACACGTTCTTGGTAATTTTCACTGCTTCTTGGAAACTGTCTTTTAACACAGATCCCTTTACCACATGTGAGTCTTATCCTCTGACACATTAGGGCCTTTCTTCCCAAATGTAGGCTTTCTCCATTTCACTCTGGAACCCAGTAGCCCAGAAAGCCTCAGCTCCCATAGCCAGGGGCAAATTGGAGAAGCCCATGGGGTCTTGACAGAGTTATGGGCTGCGTTCTCTCCTTTTGTGCCTCTTTTAATATTGCTCTCACTTCACTGCCATCTGTTCAGCTGTCTTTTTCTTACACCAGCTTTGTGATCTTTCTGACCACATCTAAATTATTGTGATGCCCAGCCAGGGCCTGGTCCTGCTGGGAGCTTAGCATATTTCTGTTTAATGGTGAAAATCTCATTATAATCAGTGCCAGGAGCCTGGTGGACATTTGGTTATGGTGATGTAGATGTTCATTGTTGGGAAAATTCAGAGGCATTTAGAAGCCTCTCTCTCTCTCTCTCTTTCCCTTCTCTTCCCTTCCCTTCCCTTCCCTTCCCTTCCCTTCCCTTCCCTTCCCTTCTCTCCTCTGCAAATACAATGAAAAACTCAAGAAGCCATGAGTCTTAATGAAAATGGATCTCTGTACAGGGTTGTGCATCTGCTCATGTGTGTGTGCTAGTCGGTTCATGGCTATAATAAAATGCCTGACTCCATTACTTTCGATGTAAAGATGGTACACCAAGTTTACCACTTGGGAGGGCAGAGTTCATGCTTGGTGGCCCATTGGCTGAGTTTCTGGCATGGATTGGAGAATGTCACCCCCACCCTGTTCTGGGAGTGCTGTAGGAGCTAAAAGTAGCATCTTAATAGAAGCAGAGAGAGCTCAATGAGTGGCATCAGGTCAGGATTTTTGTTCTATAACCTTCTCTAGGAAGAACTAACAAAAATTCAAGCTTGTGCTTAGAAGTCTTCCTGTTATACCTCATGAGGCTTTCTGAGAAGTGTCATTGAGGAATGACCTGGAATAGAAAGGGTGATGGCACACAGACCTCAAGGGCAGGGAGCCCATTGAAGGTAGGTATAGTAAGTCTCATGATCCTGGAACAGATGTGTGCCTACTGGTCATGAGGAACAGATATGGTGAGCCTGGAAGGGATAGAGTAGAAATGAATCTAGAGAGAACAAAAGCAAAGCCATGGTGTGTGTGTGTGGGGGGGTGACTTCAGGTATTGGGCTTAGATGGAACTATCTAGGAAAGTTTGAGAGAGGAACTGGAGGGTCTTAATAGGAACCCGGAATCTTCCACTAGGAATTACAGGTTGGGATTGATCAAGGGAGAGATGATCTAGCAGAGGCCTATGACACTTGTCTGAAGAACGATGGTGACAACTGGTGCCAGTCTGGAGCTGAGTAAGTAAGAAGGCTGAGCTCAGGGGATTACTAAGACCTCCTAATGGATAGGTGTAATCTTTGAAAGAAAAGGGAAGTCGGAATTACTCCTGTAGAGCAAAACGAAGCCACTCCATCCAACAGGGGATCTATGAGGCTAGAGGAGGGAGGGAGGGAGGTTGAGAGCTGAAGACATGGAAGCTTCAGATGGGACTCCTTAAGCCTCAATAAGCCTAGAGGCTAATGTACATGAACACACCCAGGGGCAAATGCTGAAAAGTGCACACATGCACCACTGATCAAGCCATCCATTGTTTCTTTCTCACTAAGCATGAGCTATTATCACCCTTATATACTGAGAAAACTGAAAGCCAGGAAGGTTACATCACATCGGTCTATATTTGCATACCCAGCACCTGATAAAGCTAGGACTGTGGCTCAGGTAGTTCGCGGTCATTCAGTACCAGGCTTCGGACAGAGGAGCTGGGATGGGAACTCGAAAAGTAGTTGTACTCTTACCCACTGTTGTTTAAATGATGTGGGAGCCACTGAAGAATTGAGGGCGAATGGATGTGTGAACTAATTCAAAGGGTCTTTCCTGCTGTGCTGAGAAGAGTTTGTAGAGGCAAGGACACCAGCAAGGCTGGCAATGGTGGTAGAGGCAAATGGCTATGTCTGAGAAGCACTGCCACCACACTCAGCAGGGCTCCACCATGTATGTATATGTGTATGTATACATGTGTATTTTTATCAACTTGACGCATGGAGATAGATGGAGAATCATCCAGAAAGGGAGTCTCAGTGAGGTATTGCTTAGATCATCTTGGCCTCTGGGTATGCATATAGGAGATGATCTTGATTACACTTATTGAGATGGGAAGACCCCACCAACTCTGGACAGGCACATTCCTTAGGAAAGAGAGTTTGAACTGTGTGAGAATGCTCAGATAAATTGTCCTCTACTTTCAACTTTAGACGTGATGTGACTGGCTATTTCCGGTTACTTGCACCATGAGTTTTCCACTACCATGGTCTGTAAACTTAAACTGTCGGCCAAATAAATTCTTAAGCCAGTTTTGTCAGGGTATTTGTAGCACAACAAGAGGAAACTACACTAAGACGCATGACCATCACCCATTCACAGGATGCCTGCTCCATGCTACCCCAAAGATCCAGAGGTAGTGGCAGACCCAATTTTTGCCCTCACATGAATGCCACTCAGCCTCAGCGGGTGGTCCTGGGGACAGGCTATCTGACTAAATCCTCAGGTTATAATAGAACTGGGGGAGTATACAGACAGACAGGCAGGGCAGCTAGGCCCTACTTGACTGAGTTTATAGTAAGATAATGGTATGCATCAGCCCAAAGGGTACATCTGGTGACATGGAGGAGGTGTTCCTGGCAGAACTATGGAAGGGACCCTTCGGTGACTGCTCTTCAGAGGCCCCCTTTCACGTATCAAACTTCTTCTGGCTCCACAGCCTCCCTTCAACTGATCACTAGCCATGGAAGCCTGGAATTTGAGGTCTCTTTCCATATTTTATGATGGGACTTTCTGTCAATTATGTTTTAGACTTGACTAAGAGAGGCAGCACCCAGCTTCAAAGACATGTGGTGAAGCATTTGCCAATTCTACACGGCTCTCAGAAGCCACTGAGCACAGCGTAGGTCCTGGGAAGGTCAAATTTTTCTTTTTGAGCTTTGTGTCTTCAACTTTGTCACAGACAGGAGGCTGTGAGATCAAAAGAGACCTCCGGAGCCCATGTCCTACAGTCTCCTCCCTCTGGGACAGAGTGACAGAGGACCATAGCAACTCTACCTTCACAGGGGTGGCAGCACACAGGAGACTGTCATATCTTTGTATATGTGTTATGTATTCTGAATGTTTTACTCTGTTTAAAAAAAAACAAAAAACAAAAAAAACCAAAAAACACCCAGAAACATAGAAATTACCCGAGAAGAGAATGCTTGTGGTGTAAAGAGGCTTCAAAATATTTTATTCACAGAAGCCTCAAATTATAAACACCTCAACCACTCAACACAAATAATCAACTTGGGGAAAACTCAGACAATCAAATGGTATACAACGTTGAAACAGAAAAGCCTATTCATATTCAATAACATAATAGCGATGTTGATATTCTCAAAGACATTAAGTTATGTGTAAGAAGCCTAAAAGAATATAGATACTCTGTGTTCCAGAACGCTGTCCTCTGAGCACAACAGACATTGCTCTGAGAGTAGTCCTGAATTCATGCAAGAGACTCTCAGAAAGGCCATGTCTGTTGACTTTTCCTCTCAGAAAGAGGCATGGGGAAGGTTATTAGACCTTCATCTGAGACCCCAAACCCTCTTGCTTGAACCCCCTCCAAGTTCCATGTAGTACTCTCATATTCATGTGGTCTTAGGTGCAAAAGCACACAGGAGACATAGGGTTAATTGAAGTAGGCACTCCACCATTATGTCTTTCAGGAAACCAGTGTCCATGCTGAGGTGGGACTCTTCAGGAATGCAGCTGTTTAGGGGTCCCCTACAGTCTTGTAGGTAACCCCCTAGCCATCCTGTAAGTACCCAATAACTCACTGGTTCATCAATCTAGATGGGTGGAATCACCCTTTGGTCTGTTGTCAGTGTCCTATCTATGGTGAATAAACATTTGTTCACATCTTCCCAGACTATGTTAATGCCATTTAATGACTATTTATATAAAGACTACATTAATACCTTATGGTAGAGATTGGCATAGCAGTGGCCCCTTGCTGGGGTACAGGAATGAGGGAATCTCCTGGAAGTCAGATATCCTCCACTTCCTGCTTAGAGTGGCTTTCCCAGGCAGTCACATATGAATGACTTTGTAAAGCCATGAAGCTAACATTAATTCACTTTGCAGAACATGTTTCTTCACTTGCAAGTTGATTAAAAAAATCACAAGGTCATTTCAATTTAAAAGCATGTCAGATGATCATGATAGTCTTGAATCACACTAGAATCATGCAAATGCAAACCATTCTCCCTGCAGGTAGAATAAGGCTCATCAGTGTGTTCACCACAAGGACAAAAGACAAGAAGGTGACAGGCCAGCTCTGTTCCACCCTCAGTCTTAAAAGAGAGTCAAGGTTCCTTTGTTATATGCGGTTAGAAGCCCATGCTCTTTCCCCATTCCCCACCACACCACTCTTTTGTAAAACACTACCCCTTCTTTTGTCTAAAATGGTATTAGTGGTCAACCTGACTCTCTGAAGTAAAGCATTGTTTAGATTAACAATTGAATAGAATTCTTGATTACCATTAACCTCTTAGAATATCTTTGAGAGATGGTCTTGATTATGCTGGTAGCTGTTAGAAGACTCACCTTAATTGTGAGTGGAGCCCAGACAATCCCTGAGACAGCCTAGACTGTATGAAACACAGCTAGCAAGCTGTGCACTAGCCTTAAGTATTGATTCACTGCTTTCTGGTCTGGACTGTCGAAGGGGACCAGTTTACTCAAGTCCCTGTTGCAGTGGTTACTGCTATGATGTACTGCAACCTGGAACTGTGGGACAAATAAATCCTTCCATTTGAGCAAGACCTTCAGCCTCTCTGAATCCCCTCAATCTCCAAGGATCTAGCTGACTCTGAATCTCAGGGGTGTGGTGACTTGAGAGGATTCTTGGTGAGAAGGTAACAGCCCAGCTCTAAAGCTGGTGTCTTCCTCAGCTTGCAGTCATATCAACTTTATAGAAATAGACACAGGCATTCTCTTTACCATGCTTGACACAGGTGGGTCTCCACAGTCAGAAGCCTTGGTTTTTGGTGCTGTATGTAGCATCTTCAGTGTGCTGAGGAAACATCCCACATGTAAACATGAAAGGCTTCAGTGAGTCACCTGAGCTAAGAAGGCAAAAAGTTAGCTTCCATCAGCCAGGGTTAGAGGGAATCCATGCAGGCCAGCCCAGCAGGCAAAATACTGTTGCACGGAAGTCTGGAACATTACTTTGAGCCATGCAGAGAAATACAGCATTAGTTCAAGCTGTGTCACTTGAAAACTGGTGATGAGGCTGGAAAACCTTCTGTGACAGTAACAATTATGATAATAAATCTCTCAATTAGCTCTAATATGCAGACACTTTATAATAAACAAAAACCAGTGCTTTCTTCTGTCTGTTTATGGAATACATCACACCCTTCGCTGCCCAGGTCATCTAAACTGTCATCCACCAGAGACCACAGGCTGGGAATCTGGGGGCTGAATTCTGGTTTGTAAAATTTATTCTGTCATAATGTCATTGGCCTCTGCCCTCAAGGAGCTTGGAAGCTGGCACAAATGTCAGGAAAGAGACCTAATCATTTTAAGCCAAGCAATGAGTGACATGACATCCTGTGATATTGAGAGTTTAGGGGACACTGGCTTGGGAAAGAGCTGGTCTCAGAGGTGAAGGTATGTGTAAGAGAGTCCATGAAGACATAGAAGAGGGAGAGTCAGGGCCTAAAGCAGGGGTGTCTGCATCTCTACTGTAGGATCCACAGGGAAATCCTGCAGCAGAGATAGGCAGTGGCTGATCCAAGGGACCTTGGCTGCCAGGCTCAGATCTTGCTGTGTGTCACACAAAGAGAGCTATCTATCTACAAGATATAAAGAATAAAGACAAGGTTGTGGTAAGGATGGCCACTCTGGAGATTTGTGGACATTAAACTCAAGACATTGTGCCACCAGTCTGGGGCTTGGGTGGTCCCAGGGCAGATGTGACTGTAAACTGAGAGGAAAAGATGGCAACACCCTGAGGTCTTCAGAACTTTCTTAAGAGGTTGATGTGTTTAGGGCAAAATCAGGAAAGCAGCTGGCCAGAACACATGAGTCACAGAGACTGGTGTAGGGCTGAGATCCAAAGGAAAGGCTGCCACACAGAAAAGTGGGAAGATGTAGAAAGTGGGCGTGGCCACAGCACTGTCAGCACCACTCCTGCCCGTGCCACTCATGCATTCGGAGAAGAGGAATGTTTAGAGAGCTTAGAAGAGTGGAGACCAAGACCATCTGTGGAATAAGTAACTAATGGGGCCCAAATCCAAGGTCAGTGCGACTCTGAGTCTTGTGCTCAAGAAATTTTGTGGTGTCTGACTGGGGCAGCAGTTCCCAGTTTGTCCTTCTACACCATGTGAGAAATTCCCCTGCAGTGACTTTAGCATGAGCCTGAGAGAGAGCCAGTAGCTGACTACACAAGCCCATGGTTGTGAGCAGGAACAAGGGTGAAAGCCCATCCAGACCCACATTCTGATGCCCCATTCATGAGCTAAACACAGTAGCTACTTTAAGCTTTCCATTTCGGAGAAGTTTGTTTGACAGCAAAGATTTACCAGAGGCCGTTCAGTCAGGTACGTGACTCTCAGCTGGCTCAGTGCTGTGGTGCTTCAGCAATCCTCCCTTGCCCTGTGATAGTCTGGATTAATCTTATTTTAAGAAGTGATTTCTCGAAGATTTTGTGGCTGGGTTTGTGTCTCAAACCTCAGACCTATAATTTTCTCTGCTTACAAGATGTATTGCAGTAAAGATGTATTGGGTCAGAAGTTGTAGGAGTGGACAACCAATGACTGGTTCAGCTTGAAACTTATGCCATGAAAGGGAGCCCCACCCCTGACACTGTCTGCAAGGTTGGGACCTGAGGCTGGAGAGCTCAGAGACCCTGTCATTAGAGAGGCTCCATCCAGCAACTGATAGAAACAGATGTAGAGATTCACACCCAAACATTAGGTGTAGCTCAGAGAATCCTGCAGAAGAGGGGGAAGCAGGATTATAGGAGCCAAAGGGGTCAAGGACACTACAAGAAAACCCATGGAATCAACTAACCCGGGCTTATACGGGCTCAAAGAAACTGAGCTGACAACCAAGGGACCTGCTATATGTTATTGTTGTGTAGCTTGGTCTTCTTGTGGGATTCCTAACAGTGGTAGCAAGAGTTGTCTCTGACTTTTTTGTCTGCTTTTGGGACCCTTTTACTCACACTGGGTTACCTCATCTAGCGTTAATATGAGGGGAGGGGCTTAGTTGTACTGAAACTTGATATGCCATGTTTGGCTGATGTTCATGGGAGGGCTACCTTTTCTGAAGAGAAAAGAGGAAGAGTTGGGAGGGCAGAGGTAAGGATTGGATGGAGAGGAGGGAGAGTTTTCTGCAGTCAGGATGCAAAATATGAGAGAAGAATAAATTTTAAAACTAAGGGATTACCCACAGTGTTTTGAGAGGCAACCTAGTGTCTGGAGAGAAGTGGGGAGTGTTTCCCCGATGATTAGGGAGGCCCCCAATTCCCTGTCAGCTGTTTGCTTTCCTCTAGTGATGACATTGAGAATCTCACTAGCCTCTGCCAGTGACAATGCTCCCAGCTGCAGGCTTTTGTCTAACGGTTCAAGCGAGTACTGCAGTTCCCCTGCCCAGCCCGAGTCATTTGACAAGACTCTGTTTTCCTAAGAATCAAATAAACCCCCAAAGCCCCCTCACCTTGTGTTCTGCAGTGTGTCTGTCTCCATCTGTGTCCACAAAACAAGGGACCCAGCAAGTGCTCAGTACAGGGAACCATAGAAACCATGTCTGCTATCTGAGCTTGCTCCCCTTACATGGACATGGGATGGCACTAAGAGCACCAGCATGTCTACCCTGAGAAGCCTTCAGTGAGAGAGAACACACCAGTGCACTACACACAGAAATAGTTCATTAGGTAACGATTCAGAGTCCAATACGCCACTATGCCTAATCTCAAAGCTGGTCCTCCCATTTAAAATGTGTGTTTCCCTTAATTCTTTCTATTTCTTAGTCCTTCAAATGTAATAGGTGTGACACCTAATACAAAGAATCACCGAAGGGTATAAAGGTAAGCTGGGTAAAAAGTAGAAATAAAAACCACAGTGGACATTGCCTTATATCTGTGAAAGTGGCTGACATAGTGCAAGCATGTGAGAGCACATGAGCACACACACACACACACACACACACACACACGTTGGGCAAGGATATGAACAAGCTTTGGAACCTGCTGGTCAGAATGTGAAATGATGCTGCCACCATGGGTAACAGCCTGGAGGCTCCTCACCAAGGAACGGTAGGATTACCATACCACCCAGCAGTCCCACCACCTGAGAGTGTCCAATGGAATTGAAATCAGGGTTGAGAAGAGGGATGTGAGCATCACCATCACAGCACCAATCATAGCCGAGGGTGGGAAACCAGACAGGCAGGATGCCCTCGCAGTGCAAACCTACTCACTTTAAAAAAAGTAAACAAGCCCCACCACATGCTGCAACACGGATGAGCCCCAAGGATGATGATATCCTTGTAACGTACTTTACCCCAGTACATCTTGTAGGCAGGGTGAATTGTAGGTCTAAGGTTTGAGACACAAACCCAGCCACGAGGCTCAGTGTAATAGTTTGTACATGGTTGGCCCAGGGAGTGGTGGCACTATTAGGGGGTGTGGTCTTGTTGGAGGAAGTGTGTCACTGTGGGTGTGGGCTTAGAGACCTTTATCCTAATTGCTTGGAAGCCAGTCTCCTCCCAGCTGCCTTCGAAACAAGTTGGTGGGACTCTCAGCTCCTCCAGCCCCATGTCTCCCTGGATACTGCCATGCTTCCCACCTTGATGATAATGGACTGAACCTCTGAACTTGAAAGCCAGCCCCAACTAAATGTTGTTTAACAGTTGCCTTGGTCATGGTGTCTGTGCACAGCAGTAAAACCCTAACCAATACACTCAGTGAAGCAACCTATCATAAAAGACTATAGTGAACAAAGCAACCAACAAGAGACCCTATCTCAAGGCAGAAAGATGAGGGTCAATACCTATACATCTGAAGGCATGCATGCATGAGTGTGATATCACACACACACACACACACACACAAAAGCACGCCCACACATGAGCACACACATGGAGGGGAGGTGGGAGGAAAGGAAGAGAGAGGAAGGGGTGGAAGGAAAGAGGGAGACAGAGAGAGGGAGATCTTTTGAAAACTCCATTTTTGGCTGGCAAGCCACCCAAACCTAAGTTTCTCCCTCTGGGCCCCAACCCTCAGCTTTCATCAGCTCTCAACAGTGGCCTAGACTTTAACGCCTCAGCCTTTGGGAAACACTTAGGCTCCAAACCCTAAGGCACTTAAGATTAAATCCCTCAGTCGATGTGCAGCCGTGTGTGGTTAGTATTATAATACTGCAATATAAAGCTTTATATAAAACCTAAATACATGGAGAGAAATGCCATGTCATAGATCCAATAATAAAAATGTCAGCTCCCCCAAAATTAATCTATAAATCCAATAGTTTTCCTGTCAAAAGCTGATAGTTTTAATAGAACTCGACAAATGGATTCGAAAGTCTATCTGGAAGAACAAGGAGAACTTTTGAAAAACGAGGTGAAAGATTAACTCACAAGCACCCAAAACTTGTTAGGAGAGTGAAATCAGTGAGATAGGGATTCTGGGGGAGGGTACCAGACTGGACGTGGGGAGGAGAATTCATACAGACCCAGGGAAATGTGAAGTAAGGCTGGTGGTAGATGTGCTGTCTGTGGGTCATGGAAGAAAGGAACGAAAAACAAAACAAAACAAAACAAAACATAATACTCAAAGGGAAGATGCATGAATGAGGATCTGTCAAAAATAAAACATCTGTGTCAAAAGGCAAAATAGAAAACAGAAATAGAAGCTGCCGATTTGAGGAGGATATTTGCAGGGTGTGTGATTGGCAAGAGTTTGCTATCCATGCTACGTAAAGAACTCTCTCCCTGGGCCGGGAGGGATAGCTTGGGGTTAAGAGGGTGCAATGCTCTTGCAAAAGGCAGCTTTCAGAGCCCAGTCCCCATGTTGAGTGGCTCACAACTAACTGTAACTCTAGCTCCAAGGGGACTTGACAGTCTCTTCTGATCTCTGTGGGTACCTGCTCTCATGTGCATATATCACATGTAAACACACACACACACACAGAGAGAGAGAGAGAGAGAGAGAGAGAGAGAGAGAGAGATCTTAAAGAATTCCATGTGTTAATTTTTTAAAAGCAGAGATTAATAGTAAATTTAGAGTATAAAATGGCCAAGGTCAAAAGAAAGAAACAAAGGAAGGAAGGAAGGAAGGAAGGAAGGAAGGAAGGAAGGAAGGAAGGAGGAAGGAAGGAAGGAAGATACGTACGGTAAATTCCAGAAGTGATAAGTCATGCCTATGAGAGACAAAGAGCAAAGCCTTGCTAGGACCCCAGGAGGAGGAAGATCCTCCATGGATGCAGCAGAGGGAAGCTAGCACAGGCAGATGAACTTAAACAGCAGTAGTTTGTGAGCTGGTGAAAATGAAGAATTCTAAGACAACTATCAGCCTGACAGTAAGAGAGCATCTGCTTGTCTCTTTCCAGGAATCAGGGTATGTCAAATGCTCAGAGATAGTGTGTGAGGTATCATCCAGAAGACACAGGACCTTCCCAACATCACCACACTCACAAGTAGAGAGCAAATGGTAGGCCAGGGGAACTGAGAGAGAGCCCAAGCTTGGGGTTCACCTGCTATAAACTAGGGCTGATGCAAGAGAACTAGACAAAATCCTGTGAAATTTGGGGGAAAAGATAACCCCAACATAAAAGACCTAGGCTGGACAATCCTCCCTCCAGTGGTCCAGAAAGCAGCTAGCCAGGCTGTAAAGCAAAGAGAAAGATCTCCCATGGCCCAGGAACATGGCAACTCAGAGACCCAGCAAAAGAGTTTCAGGAACTTAAAGCACACCGTCTCCATACTCAGACTCAGAGTTAGAACTGGCTCAGTCATGTTAAAGCTGTCTAGAGTGGGGCTACTGAAATTCACATGACTGTCAAGTCCTTCATGAGACTGCAGAGGGCAAAGCTCCAGGGTGCTAATCATGGCAAATTGCTAGGAGAAGGAACTGTTAATGCACTAAGCAAGCATGAGCTGTGACTGCAGCATACCCCATCTTAGCTTCTGAGAATGCTCTGACACAAACACCCTAAGGGAGAAAGGGTTTATTCTTTCACCATTCAAGGCTTTGGTCCATCATGGTGAATAATTCAAGACAGAAAGAGCTTGAACATCTGCTTCCATGACATCCACAACCAGGAAACAGAGAGCCACAAACACTCAGCTTCTATCTATATTTGTACAGTGGAGGTTCCAATAGGAGAGTGGTACCACCCAAAGTGAGTAGGCTTCTCACCTCAATTAATGTAATCAAGATCTCCACAGGAATGTTCAGAGGCCCACCTAGAGTCTGTCAACTTGAGAACACTAACCCTCACAATCCCTTTACCATGTGCAACTAAAAAGGTTTTTTTCGTTTTTTTTAGAATTTCCTTCAGTGCTTTAGCCTATAGTTGGAGCTCATGGGTTTCCATTCCGAAAGGAGTAATATTGGCATCTTTGGCTAGAAGAAGAGATCCTTTAGCTATCCTTGATCCTTTAACTGGACATTGCTAAATACTGCTTATCTGCTGATTTTCTTCTGGAAAGAACAGCACTGACATTTTCACCGAACTATAATTTTTAAATAAAAATTAATAAGCTTGCAGCAAGGCTAAGACCCAAGCCAGGAAGAAGCCAGAGTAATTCACTGCCCTGACTCCAGTGACCTGGCACAAGACGGAGGTATGCTCTTTCAAAACATAAATATTACTTTGCATCTACTACTCATTGATACAAATTCTCCAGACAATGGAAGTAGAACATGGAGAAAATGAAAATATTCATTACTGAGGAAATTGTCACAGTGCACAAAAACATTACTAGAAGTCAGAGTTTCAGAGAGACACTTCAGTGTAATTGTGAGAGCTGTGCTCTACTTTGAAAGAGTTAAAATTTGTGGGGCTGGAGAGCTGTAACATGCATATGAAATACAACCAGGGCGTACAAAGCCTGCACGATGCAATATTGGAAATGAGTACTCATTAAGCAGACTCAAGAGTAGACTTGCCCATGTTTGAGAAGAGTTTGTTTAGACATAAGTAAAATCTACTCAAGCATAATACTGAAATATTCCCCTGTGCAAAAGTGAAACCATGAGATTTCAAGGACAAAAGAATGTGTATGTATGTGTTTATCTATGTGTACACACAGAGAGACAGACAGAAACAGAGAAACAAAGAGAGACAGAGAGAGAGAAAGAGAGAGAGAGAGAGAGATTGATTTAACTCTGGTATGAGTGACAGTTGTCTTCTTACTAAGGACAATGAAACCCAGAGGAGAGTAGAGCCAAGTTTTAACATACTGAAAGAAGAAAAAAAAAAAAACCATTAACACTGTCCTCAGTAAAACATCATTCACAAGAAAGAGAAAATTAAAACATTCCCAAATCAAACACAGAGAACTCTACTCAGCAGATCTGAAAAAGAGATACTAAAATGCTTAGCTAAAGAAGAGCCAAGGTCTCAAAAAACCAAAAGAAGAAGAAGAAGAAGAAGAAGAAGAAGAAGAAGAAGAAGAAGAAGAAGAAGAAGAAGAAGAAGAAGAAGAAGAAGAAGAAGAAGGAAGAGGAGGAGGAGGAGGAGGAGAAGGAGAAGGAGAAGGAGAAGGAGAAGAGCCAAGGTCTACCCCTAGAGGCATTGCAAGTGTGGCTGCTGTATCACATACAGGTCAGTAGGTGGCGGAGAGGAGGGAGGTCATGTCACTGCTCAGTGTTCTGACCTATGAACATCTGAATGATTACTAGCCTAAAATTTCCGGGGGGGGGGGGGGGGGGGGGGATGAGCCTGAGATAACCACTAGTCCGGCACCAGGGCCCTGGACAGGGAGCTAGCCTGAGATGATCATCAGTCATGCACTAGGCAGGCATAGATGGACTCCCAGGATAAGGAACAAGCCAAAGACTAGAAGAACCCTGCCTGGGACTGCAGGCCTCGGACAGGAATGAGCCTTAGACAAACGACCCTCAAATGGGGCCTCTTTGGTGGGCTGTGCTGGGAGCAAGCCCTAGATGATCATCAGACCCATGCACTGAGGCCCAGATAGGGAGCTAGCCTGAGATGGCCACCAGTCCTGTGCCTCACAGTCTGGGGGGAGAAGTGCAGACCATGCCTGAGATGACCCCTGCTCTGCACCATAATGCACAACTAGGGCATAGCACTCCTGAGACCATTCCTGAGATAACCACAGACACTCAGAGACCCCAGGTACCACTAAGAGGAGCAAGTGGTAAGTGATGGAAAAATGGAAGAGAAAGAGAAACAGAAGGGTGTGGGCATAATGAAGAGAGGCAGAACTGGAGACTCAAGGGTAGTGAGGAACAGCCTGATGTGAGTAGCTGATGATGCCACCTGGGACAATGGTGGGGTCCTGGCCTATACTAGCACCTCAGGCCATGTCTGGGACCATAGCCCTTCAGCCACAGGGGTTTCTTACCACCAAAGTCTAGGCAAACATCCCTGGTCTGAGCTGCCACCCAAGAACATGTTGATGCCTGAGGACTGTGCCAAACTGGTCCCCCACCCCTGCACCACTTAAGCACTGTGTGAGAGTATGAACTGGGAACATGAGAACAGGAGAGATGACCACACCCCTAGCCAGCTGCAGTATTTGGGAGAGGAGCCCTGCACATTGCAGGAGTTGTGGATGAGCTAGCCCAGGATACCAGCATGAGAGAGCTGGCCCTACCACCATTTCCCTGAAGTGGTGTGTGTGAGGGAGAAATACCTTCCCTCTCCATCATCCCTCACTACCTACCGAAGGCAGGATACCTGGCTCAGGGGTCAGACAGCAGGAGAGCTGTCCCTCACCAGCTGCGGCACTCAGGAGAGTGGGCCCTGAATCTCACCTAGGCAGCACAGTAGAGCTATTTCTAGTGGAAGAAGCCTGGGAGAACTGTATCTGAGGGCATGAGCGTGGAGAAGCTGTCCCTGCCATTTATCTCCCTCCTCTCACCTCTTGCCACCTACAGCAGGCAGGAGAGCTGGCCCTGCCAATCACCCGCTGCAGCATTTGGGAGAGCAGGCCCTGCACCTCACCTGAACAGCACAGTAGAGCTGGCCCTGAATGGGGGGTGGGTTGCTGGTAAGAGGACCCTGAGGACATGAGAATGGGGGAGCTGGCAGGTTGACCAGCTAAAATACTCTCAGGCTCAGATCCAGGACTTTGAATTGGCCCACCTCAACATCCACCCCTGTGATGAACTGCTGAAGTGCATGAAGGGACTGGGGATCCTACAGATCCAAAACTCAGGATCTCCATGACACAGGGCAACAACAGCATATCTGAGAAGAGTGAGGTTCCAGTATGGATAGAGTAGCAGAAGCCAGAGGTCTAGCACTAGACCAATGAGTCATTGCAATGAACATTTGCAGGTAAAGAAGTGTGGACAACAGGATCTACTGTGGGACAGACTATGACACACTATGGCTTCCACAGTGAGTTATCTTTCTCTGTTGCTGTAGGAAGGTTGCAGGGTGGAGGGTGGATACAAGGGGAGGTGGAGATGGGTGGGATTGGGGTGCATGGTGTGAAAGTCATAAAGAATAAACAAAAACATTTAAAAAGAAGAGGAAGAAAAAGAAGAGGATGAGGAAGGAGGAAGAGGAGAGGGGAGGAAGAGCAGGAGCCTAGGGAAATGATATGAAACTCCAGACCAGACGTTCAGCAAAAGTAAAGAGCTTCCATGCTTATACAGGAGCAAACTGAAGGGATATATCTTTAAGGTTCACCACTGGGGCTGACAGCAGCCAGAACCTATGCATGAAGGCTGCTACAAGGTATTAATAATACTTAAACTAACATGGCCTAAACGTGGAGAATTGCAGCCAGGAAACTCACACAGAATGGCATACTTGAGAAGATTCTGATCAGTGCTATATGAAATACTGTGAGTGCAGAAACATGAAAGCATTGAGAGAGAGAGAGAGAGAGAGAGAGAGAGAGAGAGAGAGAGAGAGAGAGAGA
>JADRCH010000051.1:2824857-2850835 GCA_019843965.1 Rhynchomys soricoides | reverse complement strand
GAGAGAGAGAGAGAGAGAGAGAGAGAGAGAGAGAGAGAGAGAGAGAGAAAGAGTGTGTGTGTGTGTGTGTGTGTGTGTGTGTGTAAGAGTATAGGTGCACATGTGTATGAGGGTGCCTGTGTGGCAAGGGGCATATAGGTCAGAGGTCAATTTGTTTGACCTGAATTTTATTCTCAGGTGCCATTTACCTTGTTTGTTTGTTTGTTGAGACAGGGTCTCTCCCTGGGACCTGGGGCTTCCCTGATTAGACTTTATTGCTAGGCTGACTGGCCACCAAGGCCCAGGAACCCTCCTCTGCCTCTATAGCTCTAGAATTACAGGCATGCAGCCCTGGCTTTTTATGTGGCTCTGGGAATTGAACTCAGATCCTCATGCATGCACAGCTAACACTTTCCTCACTGAGCCATCTCCCCAGCCCAAGTAGCCGAGTAACTGAACTTTTAGGACATCCAATATGTTCTCATTGTGGCAGCTGCCGGGAAACCACTGACATTTTCGTCAGGTCACATCATCGTGTCCTATGAAAGTATCAGTAGCCCAAACTCTCATTTCAAACAAACTAAAACCCCCAAGGCTTGAAGCCAAGCATGGAGCAGCTGTGATGCAGACCTGGCTCTTCCCATTCCTCTCCTATTCTATTGATCCAAGGAGATATTAGAGAGATTGGTCAGAGGAAACAAAGGGAGTGCCACTGAGCCTTTGACAGCAAACCTCATCTAACTATCCCTCCCTCCCAGACACTCCTGGAAGTGAAGGCATGCAGTGCACACTGGCAGCCACCTCGGGAGCAGTTGCCATGGGAAGGGGTACCTGCTAATGTGCCAGTGTCTGACGAGGTCACATGGACTGCCGCCACACACACCCCAGCCCTCATGTGCACACTGTCATCCATTCTCAGTAAGCCTCCGCTCCATCTCCTGCACACACTTCTTTTTCCTATTTTAGCATAACCTTTCCCTCACCGTAGCCCGTTATCTTCATATTTCTGATCAGGCCTCTGAGAAAACATCTGCCAGTTCTTCACCTCCCCACCAATCAAATCCAGCTGGGTCTGGAGACCTCATTTAAGAAGTGAGCTCATCCTTATTAATCTCCTGAGTACAGACATATCATAGTGATGAATGGAGTGGAAGCGGGCTGTTAATAATGGACACTTGCAGTGTTGCTCTTGCTCACAAAGCGTCTTCACATGCAGGTTCTCACTGGAGGTTCCAGACAGTGCCCCACACAGTTGTCAATCACAATACCTCCCTCCCATGGCAGGAGGGAAATGCCTGAACCAGGCTAGTCAATCGCACAGTACCACCCTCCTCACATCTCACCTTAATGAGATGTGGGCATGAGCACATGGCCAGGGCTAGAGAGATGACACGTTTTGCAATATTATAGACATAGCCTCATTCTGTGGGATCTTTGCTTCCTCAAGGGTTGGTTCTAGAACATTCCAGGTAATTTCCTTTCCAAGTTCATCAGAGGGTTTCCTGTGCTACACATTCAGTGAGAAACTGTGCAGAGAATGGCCAAGTCTGGAACAGCTGCTTTGGCAAGCTGTCTGACAACATCTATTCAGACTCAAGAGACATATGCCTGTGGCTCATACATTCCACATCTGGGTTTATACTATCAACAGTATGAGTATCTATACCCAAAGCCTTGCACCCAGTGCTTCTAGCAGATCTCATGGTACCAGCCCTAAATTGTAGGTGACTAGATGGTCTACACAATTGCTAAACATATTGTGGCATATTATCCCTGGAGGACACTATGTAGCAATCAGAGAGACCAGATGTCTACAACAGTCTAGAGGGACCTCACACACACAGTGCCAAACACAATGAGCCAGACACTGCAACTCACCTTGTCAACACAGTGCTGGAGGGATATCTCTCACCTGCTTTGTGGGTGAAGCCATATAAAGCAGACATAGGCAGAGCTGTGGTGCCCACAGTTAAGGGAGAAGCCACCTGGGGGACATGTCTGAATGGGACTCTGGAGGTGTCCTGGGCTCTGGTCCTCTTCCTTCATATGTGTGGGTGCATTGGGTATTGGAACTACCTTCTGGCTAGATATTTATCATAGGTGCACTTTAAGGCATACAGGGTAGCATTTTAAAAGGTAATTTTACAACCAAATAACAAGGTTTGTTTGTACCCCAAGGGGGAGGTGCTTCTATGTGTCTGTAGATCTGACAGTGTCAGGTGGAGACGGTGGCACTTGGAAGAGTGAGACAGTGGAATGAAGACCAGAAGACACACTATTGTTCAGGGATAATGAGATGTCTGTTAATAAGGACTGTTCCAAGCTGTCTCAGGAGGCTGCCTTGTCCACTAACAAGACATCACAGACCCACCTCCACACCATAGCTACCCTGAGTCCATTGCTCTGTTATCTTCAACTTCATTTCCCTGGAAGTGACTCCTGCTTCCAACCCCAGCTGCTGGTGTTCTCGGTGCCCAAGTCACCATTAGTCCCCTGTGCTTTGAGGAACTGGTTTGTGGCAAGAACAAGACCTCTGCTCTCATTGCCACCAAAACGCCATCTTCCTCTCTCGAGGCCTGGTTGCCTCTCGGTCCCCCTGCCTGAAGCTTTGTCTTGAGGAGAAATTGCAAACAATGCCTGACGGTGTTGCCTGTGTTAAGTATCTGAAGTGCAGCTGGGGCGAAAGGTCCACACTGAACACTATTTTTAGCAGACAGCACTGGAGTAGCCTGTGCTGGGAAAACTCCCTCAAGGACAAATTCTCTACCCTGAGAAGTAATCAACTCAGATGATTTTAAATTAGGATGCCACCTTTTCCAGGATGGTCATGATTTTAACATTAGGCTAAAGGAAGTCTGCTTATTTGAAATTCTCTTGACAGAGACCAAATTGCTGGGTTGACTCTGGTGTGCTCTCCAGGCTCGCGATGTAAGGACTTCCCTCTCCTCTGTGCTACTTACAATGGACTCTTGTGACTTTCCCAATACAGTTGGTGCGCATGCCATTGTCATTCCTTTTCAGCATGTAAGCATAAAATCCCCAGGCTGCAAGACTGTAATGACGCTTTTGATCACCATGTCATTGTCTACATGTGCTGCACATGAGGCTTCTGCACAGTGCAACATCCAGGCCCAACAGGCAGTACATGCCCCATTTCACACATGACAAGACTAAAATTGACAGAGATGGAACTTCTGATCCAAGTGACCCAGTACTAAGGTGTGGGGAGGACAAGACTATTTCATTTCTGGATTCATGAGCACTCCGGGAACAGAGAACCCCAATTGATTTAATTTTTATAGCTACCTCAATTGTCAAATGTAAAGTTTCCTGGCACAGGGTTTTAGAAAGTTCTCAGTAAAAGCATTCCTTTATTTCTTCTAAATATGCATTGTTAACACATTCTTTTGGTTCAACCTGGAGGCTGTATTCTGAAGTTATTCAATGACCATGGAGTTAAAGGATTCTGGGAAACTGTATCCATACAAAAATAGTCCCAACTCAACTGTCATTGCACTTTATGTATCATTGGGTGTAAAACACAAGGATGAGAAAGTCCAAACATGTGATATCTCTTTTATGTGGATTACTGAGATCCCAAGACCAGGGCCATTTGAATGTGCTTTGAAACCACAGGCTAACACCTGTAAGAAGAAAATAACCAGCTTATCTACAAGACAGGTACAAAAAGGAAAAAGACTCAAGTCCACAGGGATGCTCTGGCTAGCACTAGTGTGTGACCCATGCTTACTGGTCCCTTTCTGTGTAGCACATGCTGTGCTATGGAACAGAATGGTGACCAGGAGAGGCAGCTGCCCTTTTCAAGGAGCCTCTCTAATCTCTCCCTGGACCAATCTGTAAAAGAGGTGCCATCAGAAACAATAGCTGCCATCCTATAGAGCTCAGCCTATGCTCTAGGCAAGGTGCAATGTGTACTTCGTGCCTCATTAGCTATTTCAGACATGTCCAATATTATTACCATTCTACAAAAGAGAAAACAAGACAGAGTTTTTAACTTGTACCAATTAGAACTAATTCAAAAGATCTTATAGAGGATACCAATAAAAATCTCTATGTGTCATTAAACCATAAATTAATTACTGAGATACCTCAATGAAGTGAATTTCAGATAATCAGGCTTCTTCAGAATTTATTTTATGACATATAGTTAGAAGCATTGCTCCTGGGGAAGCTCTGTAATTTTACTAAACTGTGGAAAAGGTTCAGGGCACATATGTTTAGAAATTTCAAGGGCCGAGAGGTGATCCTGTTCGTCCCAATTGCATCTCAAGCAACCAGTGTAGTCCATGCATGAAAGGCACCCTGTCAATATTTGTTGAATGAACAAATGGCTGAATGGATGCTTACCATCTTCATTAGAAGAAGTCTTCCCCCACATGCCTTTGTCTTCTCTCTCTTCCTACTCTTGTCTAAGTATATAACTCTGCTAATCCTTCTTCCCATGAGATATGTTCTCTATCCCCAGACCCTCGTGTGGACATAGATTTCTCTCTCTTCTACATCTCACAGATATGTTTCTTAGAAGCTTTGTTTATAGAGATTGCTCTTCTTCTTCCCTAACCATCAGCCATAACTCATGTTTCCTCTGTCCTATCCATAATTATTCCATGTGGAATTGCTCCTTCTAAAGCCAAGTCCATGCATTCATTTGGCCACTGACATTTACTGAGTGTCTACTATATGAGAGAGAAGTAGCCAGAGCATGGAGAGACATGTATAGATTTCCCTTCTTGGGGCACCAGGAAAACAGACAAAAAAGAAATTAGTAGTCAGCATGGTGAGTGTCTAGATGAGGACATAAGGTCCTGTGGGTGTGGCATCTTGTGGGTTCTCTCTCTGGCAGGTGATATCAGCCACTCCGCACAGCTGGACGTGGAACCATGAGGACCTTACTGAAGTCTTGTGCATATCTCCTAACTTTCACCAGGAGTTCCATTTTCACGGACTCTACCCGTGTTTGCCTGAATTCCCCACCCATGACTTAGGCACCGAACACTCGTCCCTACACCTCCGTCTCTATCACCACATGAATTTCTTTCTAGTTTTTCCCTGGGAACCTTAGAGTTCACAAGACTCCCATATCTTACACCGGAAAGCTTTCCATAAGTTCATTGGCTCTCTGCAATGATGGCAGCTGCACATCCTTTCTGCCTTGATCTACCACCTGCTCTCTCAATGTCACACAGACACATGTGCACAGATGCTTCTTGAATACATCATCAGCCCACAGTGAGTACTAGGAGAGACTAAGATTCAATATGGGGCCTTAGGAAGATCTCATCGCTGTTTTAGGGTTTGCACAGGTTGGAATTGCTTTTGTAACAGTTAGGTTTCATTTGTTAAACTCACCTCCCCTCTTGAGAGTAGAGTGCAGTTCTCCAAAGGCTACCTATGACACATGACATGTAGGGATGAAGATAGAGTGAAGCTTCTGTATTATGGAGTCTCTTAGGTTTTCTAGTATAGTAAGTTTGGGATAAACACAGTGATTTTCAAAGATAATCTCAGTTTGCTCTCAGGACTTCTCCCTCGTTCTTGTTTAGGCTTCTGGTATTTCCTGCTTATTGTTTGTGAACTCATTATTATCAGCAAACCATCCACTTGAAATTCAAGCTTTCCTTACACCCACTCAGATTTAAAAAAAAGCAGCCACACTCCACCATCTTGTTTGTGATGTAAAAAAAATAATATCTAGAAAATAAAATATAAAATCTTTCTGAAGTCCACTAATATTTACTGACTTGCTCAAATGTCATCTTCAGCAGAAAACCTTATTTGACCTCTTCAGGCCAATGCAATATTGTCACCGATGGCCATAGTTGTGGGACTTCTTGCCAATCATCAGGAAAACCATAAGCTCATAGACAGCTG
The DNA here is from genome assembly GCA_019843965.1 of Rhynchomys soricoides. Classification (NCBI taxonomy): domain Eukaryota; kingdom Metazoa; phylum Chordata; class Mammalia; order Rodentia; family Muridae; genus Rhynchomys; species Rhynchomys soricoides. The sequence goes on along the minus strand of JADRCH010000051.1, from coordinate 2,844,964 downwards.
GTACCGGACCTACCGATCATTGTCTTCCTGGTATTATTATCTGTCAGTTCCTTGAACAAAGAACAAAAGCAGATTCAAGGAAGATGGGTCCATGAATGAATGTTTGCATAGATGGATAGGTTCAAAGATGGATAAATACGTAAGTATAGGGGGTTTATATGGATGTATGGATACACGGATGGCTGCATAGAAGCAGAATGATGACTTCAGGGTCTATAAGATACAGAGTCTCTACTCTGATGGCTTCTGAGTTGCTTGGCTTAGCTTCATGTTATCTTAGGAGCTCTCAAATGTTGAGAGTCCTTCCGATTCTTTAGACTAGCCTTTGTAATTCTTACCCTAGGTACTCATTGATTTACAGGAAAACCCTCAAATCCATCCACTTTCTCTCCATTTCTTCCAAGCATAATCTACTAGCCACTATGAAACCCACGACGTGGGGGCTTCCTTCCACACCTCAATCTATCTGACTCAGGGGTCAGGACCAACATTTACAATGATCAAGCAGCTTGGTGGACTAAAGATGCACTCCAGATTCATGTGCACTACTCCAAGAGGAGGTGAGATCCCTTCTTCTCTTGGCACGTCTACTGCTAAGCTGACAGCATGTAAACTGTGTGTGTGATGGTCAAAGCTGTGTCTGGAACAATATTCACATACATACAAGCAATTTGCTGAGTGATGAGTCTCTTGAGACACTGGTATAGAACACGGAAAAACGAAGTAATAATGGTCGCAGTGATAGCAGCTGTTAGGAAGAGTTTTTAGAAAACTCGAGAGCTTTTTATACAGAAATTTCCCAATTTCAAAATTCCATGATGCTGGACCAACTAGTCATCTCATGTGAGCTCTGGAAGACTGACTTGGTAAATCAGGGGCCAGTATTCAAATCTGGGACTCACAGTTACCAACATTCGTCCTCTCTGCCTCGATACTGAGTGAGAAATATCTGCTCTCCCATTTCTGTCAGGGGACGGCACCCACCCTTCCCTGTGTGTCTAGGTAGTAAAGCCAAAGGCTAAGTCAAGCTGTTGCTGCAATCTTATTTTCTCCAAATTATTAAAGCAATCAGTCAGATGACCCCTGGAAGCCACATTGTATAGCTGTGACATTTGTCCAGCCCTGAGAATCTCCACAAACACAAGTGCAGAATCTTGTGATTAAAGTCATATGTTACTCACTATGCTCCTAACACTTTGCACCCCTTTTCTTTCCAGACCCCACTGATCTTTGGAATATCTAAGCAACGTAATCAAGGACCCTCATTCCTGCATCACTTCAGTAGCATTTGGTTGATGTCTCGTTTCACGATCCCTCCCCGTTTCCTCCGTCATCTGCTCTGCCCCCACCCACGCCAGATCTCCTTTTTCATAAAATGTAGAATGACCTCCTGCCAGGGGAGAGCTGAACATATTTCAGTTCTGGAAGTCAGCATTCTCTTTATGGGCCTTAAATTGTATTAGTCAATCATAATCTTGCTTAATCAGTGTGGAAGAATGTAAAATTATGCCTTCCAATCAATTTAAAATTATGCACTGTGTAAGAGGGCCAGCACTGGTGTTACTCACAAGGCAACACATAATCAGCCACAGGGAAGCTGAGCATCTAGATTCCATGATACCAGAGTTGGCTTTGCTGGGTTTCAGGTACTTCTTTACTAGGTCAGTGGCACACACATATGCATAGATGTCTATAAAGATGCAGTGTTTAATACACACACACACACACACACACACACACACACACACACACACGACTCTTAGGGAATCTAGGGTTCTCTATGCACTCTTACACCCAAACAAAATTACCTTATTATATATCTGCATACTCAGCCCACAAGCTTTAAACCTTCACAGGGTTTTGGTGTTGTCCTGTTAAGCTGGAGATACTAACTAACCTTCAGCTGGTCCAGAAGGGACCAGCATGTTCTCAACATCCCCCTCCTCTACGTAAACCCATTACTTTGGCTGTGTGCATGTTCTTACGTGGACTATGCTTTGTGTCCATTCTTTCTGGGCTCTATTTGCACTTCTTTACCTCTCCCTCTTCCCAACCCTTTATCTTTGCAGCCTTAGGTACTCTGATCTAATTTTCAGGCCATAGCTCAAAATCTACAAAACCTACTACAAAGAGGCTCCCGTTAGTGTGACTCTGGCCAGATGAAGGTCTTCCTCTTTGACAGTCTCATTTCTTGATTTTTGTCAGAAGAACCACCTCGCCTTGTCACTTTTAGGCCAGGAAGCTTCACTGAACTATAAACTGTTGAGAGGAAGGGCTACCTGCCTGGCTCACCTACTTCCTCAGCTAGGCAAAAGCACAAGGCTCTTGGTCTTTAAAAATAATCCTGGAAGCATGATTCTCAGACCAGCAGGATCCAGATTTGCAAGAAGCAGAGTCTCTGCTCTCAGCCCAGCCCTGACTGCAGGGCAGGGCAGGGCAGGGCACAGCAATGTAAGTGATAACTCCTTAAATCTGTTGCCTGCCTGTGAAACCTTCCCTCAACTGGGCTGCCTTGTCTGGTCTCAAGGGGAGAAGATGAACCTAGTCCTGCAGAGACATGATGTGCCAGGGTTTGGGGATAAGGGGGGGGCACCCTCTCAGAGGAGAAGGGGAAGGGGGATAGAGGGAAGAGCTGTGTGAGGTGGGGACTGGGAAGAGGGAGGGAATAGATCTGGATGTAAAGTGAAAAAGTAAATTAATGGGGAGAAAGCCATAAGGTGACCCCAACACACTAAAGTTTGGAAACCCTTGGTATATACCAGCATGGCAAGACTCATACCCCAACAGTAATGACTGCACTGCCAGCTCTGATACACAGTCTAGGACCAACTGGTAGACATACTGTACAGACTGACTCTGGATAAGGGACCGGCAGGGCTTTCCCACAGCAAGGAAGGACTTAAGAATAAGAGAAATACAGGTGCCTGCCTGTGCGGACCCACACATTCTGCTTGAAGGCAGCTCTCACTAGATGTTGCTTTGAACCCCAGAAAGAGCTTCTGAGCCAGGTAAGGCAAGCCGTTTCTAGGTTTTCATTCACGCCTAAGCCTCCCAGAGACACGGCAGTTCTGCCTGCTCTGAGAGGTACAGAAGAATGGCAGGGACCTGGAGAGGCAGCTCAGTGAGTAACATGGTTGCTACAGAGGTATGAGCACCTGGTTCATATCCCCAGAACATATAAAGCCAGCAGCTCACATCTGTAATCTTAGCATCCCTGCATCAAGATGGGAGCTGGAGAGAAGAGAATCCCCAGAAACGTGTGGGATGGGTAACTTGGTGTGCACAGTGGTGAAAACAAAAGACCCTTGTCAGGTGTCACCTTTACTCTAACCACTTGGGAAGCAGATGCAAGCAAGTGGATCGCTGTGAGTTCTGAGTTCAAGGCCAGCCTAATCTACATAGCAAACTTCAGCTGAGCCAGGGCTATATAGTGAGACCCTGTCTCAATAAATGAATGAATGAATGAATGAATGAATGAATAACAAAAGATCATTTCTCAAAGAAATTAGGTGGTGTGGAGTGGTACTACATGCACTTGTGTGTGTGCATGTGCTTGTGTGTATGTGTGTGTCCGTGCAGAACATGCACACACAGAGAGAGAAATAATGCATGGAGCAACATTTAATGTTGACTAAATAAAACAAATTCATTAAATCTTCCTTACTCTGGAAGAAGCTAAGCACAGAATATTTTGTTAAGGACTATACACAAGGAACTCAATTAAATCCAAGCAGGAAGCTGACAGAGCAAAGAGGTCCTTGTCACTGGGACACTGAGCACTGAGCTGAGAAACTGCCTGCTCTGGAACAAAGGGCACTGGCTGCCCCGCAAAAGGTGGGCTGCTTAACTGCATGCTCTTAATTGGAGCTATACAATAGACAATCATGGTGACAAGTGCAGGCAAAGTCCTGCAGTCGAATTCGAGGAAGATGCAGCATCTAATGAAGTGACTATAATCTTTCAAGTGCCTCCCTGACAAGAATTGCTGCGTTAGGCAATGCTGCTCACACTGCTGTCCACTCACACTGCTGTCCCCACAGATGCCAGGATGTGTACCTCCCTTTCACTAAGAATCATACTGCACACCATGTCCTTATAGCTCTTGATACATTGCAGAAAGGTCTTGTGGGACTTATGTGTCATTTGTTTCTGAGATAAATAGTTCAGTAGTGGCTTCATAGAACAAGTAGCTTGCTTCCCTAGAAAGAAAAGCACTGAAAATCAATGTGAGCCCCTGAGTGCACCCATCACTCCTGGGTGTCTTTGTGTCAGATCCTCCAGTGGATGGTCTTACTTTTTCCAGTGGTGTTCAGCTGAACTAGCATCAGAAGCCAGCAGATATAACTGAGCAGTTGAGAGATATGAAGTCTTTAATGTCTGCCAAGATGCTATGCTGCTTTCTCTTTGAGTCTTAATATCCTGCCCATACCTCTCACACAATAAAAACACAAATATCAAATATTGAATGCTATGCACGGAAATGTGAAGGAGAAATGCAGAGTCACACCTGTGCCTACAGTGTCCTGAACAGGAAAAAAAAAGATAAAAATGTGTATAAGTGAAAGAGCAGAAGCTAATGCTCAGGTAATCGTGGGCTCACAGGGGACTTTTCATTTCTCTTAAATTTCCTTGTCCTAGTTTGCTTTCTATTACTGTGATAAACACCATGATGGAGAGCAACATGGGAAAGAAAGAGCAGGGACCTGGAGGCAGGAGCTGATGTAGAAGCCATGGAGGAGTGCTGCTTACTGGTTCCTCTCCTTGGATTGCTTTCTCATAGCACACCTGGCCAGGGATGACAAAGTCCACAGTGAGCAGGGCCCTGCCACATCAATCATTAATCAAGAAAATGACCCATAGACTTTCCCACTGATGAAGGCGTTTTCTGTCCCAAGATCTCTTTCCCAGATGATTTCAGTTTATGTCAAGTTGATAAAAAGAAGGCAAAAAACAAACAAACAAACAAAAACCCTAACAAGCACATTCCTCCTGCTATTATCAAGTTCTGCTGATTAAGGTGTGGCACCGCAGAGCAGACCTGGACATAGAGGACAGGACCAGTGCACAGAGGGAAGGAAGTGGTGTGGCCTTGACTATCCCTCAGGATTGGTACCTTCTGGCTTTGAGTGACTATAAATAGATATTTGGCTACAGGGTTCTCTAGAAAGAACAAACTGAGTCTGGACCAAAATGTCACTGTGTGCAAAAGCTTACATCACTTACCACACACAGACATTGCTTAAATTGGAATATCAAGTATGAGAAGCTGCATTTCCAACTGCCAAAAGAAAACAGGAAGAAATATTACTGAGGCTTTGAAGCTAGAAAGCAATTTTCAAAACAGAAGTTACATACAACTTCAGAAGAGAAAGAGTAGACTCTGAATTGGATTAAAACTAAACCCTTCTTTCAAGTTACCATAAAATAGAAATCGCATGCTTCAAACTGCAGAAGATGATGCTCATGTATAACACCCGCCCGTATATTAATGACCACCTCCTCAAACACTCGAAAACAGCCCAAGCACAGATAAAGGGGTAAATCAGGAAACAGGAAGGTTTCTTAGAGGGGAGATGGTGATTTCAAAGAGGCGGCTTCTTTTCCAGGGGCAGAACCCTTTAAATCAAGGGGTGTGTTGGAGCCTACTTGTGGAGGAGACACAAGCCACATCTTGCAAGCATTATTTTATCAGAAATAAACATGGAAGTTTGACTTCCTTCTGGCTTCATTCCTCAACTAAGTCTAAGCTGAGGCAGACAATGGGGGGGGGGGACAGTGCTGTTCACGTTAGCCTCAGATCCTGGCAGAAAAGAATGGAGATTTGATTCTGATGTTTTTGCACAAGGAGGAGATGATCATACTAAAGCTTGCAGGAAGTTGCCTGGTGGCTGTACAGTTGACACGGGCTACCAGCTGAGGATGAAAGAGCAAGGCCATTAGTTGGCTTTTGCCATAACCTGAAGTAGGGAGGAGGGTGGCTCAGCCACAGGAGCAGAGATGTGAAGTCCTGAAGACAGAGGCCCTAGCACACAGCAGTGCCTCATTGTGTCCTGCCAATCATAGTGGCGCTGAACAACTGCCATCTAGTGATGTCATAGCTCATGATGGCACATTGTATCACACTGCTCCAATGGTTGTGCTGAGTGTGTGAACAAGCCCACTGTGCTATCAGCATATGCAAGCACAGCCCACGTGGTTGTGTAAAGCATGTAGCTCCGGGGATAGCCACAAATGGTTGTGCTAGGTTTTTGCTATGCTAAGCTTTTCTTTATTATTTTAGGATAGAATCTTTCTCATGCCAAAGGGTTTATAGTCAAACATCATGCTGTGTTGTATAATGCTGACAGCCATTGTCTACTTCTCATGCCTTCAGAGTCTCTCAACTACAACAAGACCCCATGCTTCTGGATTGACCTACACCCTGCATCCACCAAGCTCTGTGATATCTGCACACTGGTGAAATCATCTGGCCATATGTTTCTCAGAAGGCATCTGTCTTAGTTTCTTTTTCTGTTGCTATGATAAAATACTCTGACAAATGAAACATAAGAGAGAAAGGTTTACTTGGCTCACCGTTGCAGGGCACACAGTCCATCGTGGAGAAGTCACAGCATTGGGAACTTGATGCTGCTTGTCCCCTTACATTCACAGGCAAGAAGCAGACAGACCAGCATTGATAATCAATCTACTCTCTCCCTTTTATTCAATCCAGGGTCCCCTGCTCAGGGAATGATCCTGCTCAAAATTAAGATGCCTCTTCTATATCATTAAGACATACAATTAAGACAATACCTCACAGATGAGACCATTACTCAGATGACCCTAGATTCTGTCAAGCTGACAGTTAACACTGACATCGTAGGTTCTTTACCATTTTAAGCAAAGCATGAGTGTGTATATAAATATATTTTTCCATTAATGTATGTATTTATTCACTTTACATCCAGATCACAGCCTCCACAACCCCTCCCAGTTTCCCCACACACGATCCCTCCCCCAATCCCTCCCCTTTTATCTGAAAAGGGGGAGGCCCCCCTAGGTACCAACCCACCCTGGCACATCAAGTCACTGCAGGACTAGGTACATCCTCTCCCACTGAGGCCAAACAAGGTAGCCCAGTTGGGAGACAGGATCCATACGCAGGCAACAGAGTCAGGGACAGCCCCCATTTCAATTGTTGGGGGATTGGCATGAAGACCAAAGCTGCACATCTGCTACATATTTCCAGGAGAGACTAGATCCAGCCCATGTATGCTCTTTGGTTGATGGTTCAGTCTCTGGGGGCTCCCAAGGGTCCAGGTCAGTTGACTCTGTTGGTCTTCCCACGGAGCTCCTAGTCCCCTCTTGTCCCTTAATCCTTCCCCCAATTCTTCCACAAGACTCCCTGAGCTCCATCTGATGTTTGGCTGTGAGACTCTACATCTGTTTTGGTCAGCTGCTGAGTGGAGCCTCTCAGAGGACAGTTATGCTAGGCTCCTGTCTGCAAGCATGATGGAGTAGCATTAATAGTGTCAAGGATTGGTTCTTATACACGGGATTGGTCTCAAGTTTGGCCAGTCTCATATAACTCATGACAATCAGGACTCACCTAGAGAGTGTGTTTTACAGAGACAGAACAAGCAGGTCAACATGAAAACAGGTATTCTAGAGGGATGGTGAGGACCTGCCTGCAGCCCTAGTCCTCCTCTCTGCCACAGTCGTGAGAAGCCAACTTTTCTTGTAGTCTAACCCCTTCATAAGGCTTCTCCCAAACACTTCTTACAAACACTTACATCCAGTCCACCTGAGGGAAAAATCACACTATGTTCAAAATGAACAGATGTAACACAATGCCATCGATCCTCAGCCGACACAGCAGCTTCCAATTACATCACACTTTAAGGGGGCAAATGACAGACATGGAGGAGAGTGCCTGGTGACCTTTGACCAGATATCACCAGATATCAAAATTGGAAAGTTGGTGTGACCACTGAACTGGATGCAGAGAGTGAGTGAGACTCCAGGGTGCTCAGTAGCTCTGCTTAGGCAGCCAGTAGGGGCTTCTTTGCAGTACCCCAGGGAACTAGGTCTCATTGGTGTTTCCTAAACTTGCTGCATGGCTACTGTCACCTAGAGCTTTGGAGAGCTCTTTATACACCAGAAAGGTCAGGGTCTCTCAGAAATCACTCGATTTGAGAACTGTCACCCATGAGCATTGCTGCAACAGAACATTCTGGTTCTTTCCCTCAGTAGCCAACTCATGTCAAGAAGGTTTTTATGCACCAAGTGCCTCCATTTCTCCATGTGAAATGTTAATAATAATAATAATAATAATAATAATAATAATAATAATAATAATAATATATAATAGGTACTAGCTGTGGGTTTCCAAGATAAAAGCCAGTGTACAGCAAAGTCAGCACCCAATGCCCGATGTGTCCTCCGTGACAGCAGGTGATGATGACAAAACTAGAGCCACCCTTGTCACACTCTATTATAGTACCTGTGCCCAGAAGAGCTGAGAGATTATTCTTACCTGAGTGACAGTCAGTTCTCAACACCTCTAAAGAAGACATTTAAAAACACAGAGGTTATGACAGCACTGAACCAGTATGTCAGCTGCCCATCAACAGCAGTTTATAGAATGAAGGGTAAAGGCCTAGTCACTGAGTTAACAGTGAGAGAAACTTGCAGCTGGGGCACTGTAGAGTTTAATGCAGGTGTGATTACTGTGCAATGAACAAGCTTGTGAAACAAAACTGTTAGCTTTGTCTCCTGGGAACAGATGAGGCCTCTCTCCAAGAATGAATTAACACCAGAGCAAAGGCCAGCAGGCAGGAATTCCACTGCCCATGTTGACTTGACTATCCAAAGTAGCCATGATGTAGAGTCATCCTAGACACCCATCAACAGAAGAATAGAAACATAAAAAGCATATGTGCAGAGTGGAATATTACACAGTTATAAGAAAGCCATGAATGCCTGTACTTTATGGTTAAATAGATGTGAAATACACCAGATACAGAAGGCAGGACACGAGTTCTCATTCATAAGTAGAAATGAAAGGAGAAATTTTATAGATATAGGTAGAATATTGTTTCCCAGAGGCTATGGAAGAAAAGGAGGAGAAGGAGGAAGAAGAAGAGGAGAAAGCTGGGTAAGGACCCAAATACACCCAGACAGGAAAAGGAGGCTCTAGTGCATCAGAGCTCAAAAGGCTGACCTCTGCTCACAACAATCTATGACATTTATACAAAGCAAATTTATATTTCATAGTTATCATCTTCATACATAATCTATTTAATAAGCACACATTTTATATGTTTAAATATATGTAAGGAAATGGGGAGGAGTAGATGGAGAGAGGAGAGGAGACTGAGAAGCTGCTGGGACAATCACATGGATCTAAGTGTTGCTTCTGGACCTACAAGATGGCTCAGCAGGTAAAGGGGCTTGTTGCCAAGCATGATAAGTTCAGCTGGATCCCTGGGACCTGTGCAGTAGAAGGAGAAAGCTGACTCCTGCAAATCGTTTTTTGACCTCTGAATGTTGCCATGACCTGTGATGCCCCATACATGCATGAGCACAAAATAAAATCCAGTAGAGACTCAAAGTGCTGCACTATAACTTGGATCTGCTGTGTTCCAACCTCCATAGCAAACATTTGGCAGGGTTCAGATCGTATATGAACCCCATAGAACTCTGAGGACTTTGGAGGTAGCAGTCCCTGAGCTAACTCCTGGTTCCACCACTCACTGATGGTGTAACGCAGGTACTTTGCCTGTGTCTGCTGAAGCTGTCTCTCACCTATGGAAGGAGGCTCTGCAATTCATCTGCTGTCATTTCTGAGTGATGGAAATGCTTCTGTTGGCAATCACTTTGCATCTGACTTTAGGAAAGATCTAAATACTCAACAGACTGGGAGAGATGAATTGCCTAAGGCTAAGTGACAGCACAAGGCTTCCAATGGTAGGTTCCTGGACTCCACAGTTAGCCCTTCAGTGGGTTAAGTGCATGATACTGGGGATGGCTGTGGACAGCTACTACCTTGTAAGGCTTGTGTGTTAATGGAGCTCCTTATATGCATTATTAATTAATCTCTACAGCAACCGGTGCTTGGAAGTGCCAGTGTGTTATATTTATTTAACAAATAGATAAACTGAGGTCCAGGCTGATGTGACCTTGGGAACAGCTTAGATCTCCTCCCATCTTGCAAAGAATGGCTCATGCAGAGTGATTAGGTAGCCAGTGCCTGCCTTGTTGATATGTGTCTCTGAACCTGGCCCTATCCCTGGTGGCCCAGAGCCCATGCCTTAGAAAAAAGTTTCAGCCCCTGAGCTCTGAGTGGCCCTGACTATGTTCCAGGGTTTTTTTTTCAAATACACTTATGGAGCCTGTACTTACATTCATAAACTGGAGACCTGGCCTGCAACATGAAGATACAGTGGAGGCCCAATGCTACTTTGGGGGGAATGTCTGTGCTGCATACATGCCAAGCTGACATTCTAATTTCCAACAGAGAAATTTTAGTGGTGCATGACTTCTAGGAACTGTGCTGCTATATCCAATGTAGGCAGCCATACTCGAGACTTGCAGGCATCTGACCTAAATCCTTGTCTGTACACAAGAGCCTTACCCTTGGAAATGCTGGGAAGAGGAAGTCCCACTCCTTCCCTCCTTGCATCTATCCATCTGGACATGGCCCAGACCAACATCCATTTTCTGCATCCCATGTGCAGAAGGAGCAGTGAATGGGATGGAGCAGGAGAGAATGAACTGCACCAGAGGAATGCCTGAAAGACCACAGTACCTGATAGGGAGGACTTGGCAGATATAACAGAAATTTACACCTTCTCCCAGAGGTCCTAAGGTACATCTCACTGAGGAGAGAAAATGGCTCCTAAACAACTCAGGTTAACTAGGAGACATGGTGGTCATCCACCAACTGACACCAGTCAAAGCAGTCATATTTACCACATAGGCTTGATTTGTGTAAAATCAATACACAATTACAATCTTTCATCTTCCGCCTACCACAGGGCTAATCAGTTTTCTTTAGCAAAGAAAAAAGTTCTTAAGACAACTTGAAAGACAGGAAGACATCCTGACTCCCAATTTCAGAGCTCTTTATCCACAGTTGCATGTCCCTTCTGTTTTGGAACTGTATGGAGACAGAGAATCATGATGGCAAGCAAAGCTGCATGCCTCTTGATGGACTGGAAGGAGGGAAAGAGAGGAAGATGAAAGAGAGAGGGAAGGAGCTCTCATAATCCCCTTCAAGGACATTGGTGCAACTTCCTTATACTAGGCTTCACCTCAGAGAGGTTGCATAACTTCAAGATGGTACCATCACCTGGGGATCAAACTTTGGATATGTGAGCCTCTGGGGACATTTAAGTTTCCAAACACAGTTTCCATGTGGAGCCATCTGTAAGGTCTTAACTGGATCTTCTCCCCTATCTTGTCTGGAATTCTTAGTAGACCCAGAAGTGCTTCACTGACCAGTGGTGCTGGGGCCATCACAATGTGGCTGTATTTGATATATTTTGACTCAGAATATTTTCAACTTACAGTGGGTTTATTTGGATGTGACTCTGTCCAAAACTGGAAACTTATAGATGGGGAAAGAAGTGGGGATAAAATAAGAGAGGAACGACAGATATGTTCACAAGAGAGACAGCGATACTGATTCAGGGCTCCAGCCTCCATGCTTGGACTTCATGGTGTACGGTACAAACTGGGTGCAGCTGATGAGGACCCTTCACTTTACCAGACAGTCTCATATCTGTCTTCTATGTAGCATCTCTTAAGCATTTTCCTCTGGGATAACCGAAGGCCCATTTCTCTCCTACTCTAGCCTGAGCTGGAATCAGGTGATAGGACAGTTGGATCTCTGGAGTGGTATGTCTTATGAATCAGCTTTCAGAACAATGGAGAGGATGGAACATGGGAACCTGAGGGAGAAGAAGTTGAGACCATTGCCATAGGGAGGACTGACTGATATGTCAGAAGTCATGGTGTTCCCAACACAATGACTCTGCCAGCTACTGCAGCATTAAAACACCCTCCCCAGAACATTGTGAATGGCTGTGTTTGTGTTGCCAACAAGTTATATTCAGAGAAACAGAAGGTGCCCAATAGATCGTAAGGCATAATGGGCCAGACCCAACAAGATTAAAAGTCTGAAACCTCCCAAGCAGTTTAGAACTACCCAGGTCAAGAAAGAGTCAGTACTGAAGTAGCATCTTGAACAGAGTGAGAGGAAGGAAACAAAGAGAATTAAGGGGCAGGCAAACAATGGTCTACAGAGAGCAAATCAATAATGAGATGGATATTCCAGGTCAGGGCCTCAATCCCATCACTCAAACTCAGCATCAGGCCCCTTTGCTGATGTGTGTCTTTTCCCATGAGTGTAGAGTGGCTCTACACTCTAGAGACAGCATCTTGTCATAGCATAAATAGGTCTGGGCTTTATGATGAGCAGTGCAATTAATCTTCATGATGATAAGTACAAATTGGCCAGAGTTCAAATTTTTTCAAACACTTTCATCCTTTCGTAGCTACACACACACACATCCTTGTGCACAGTTCATGATGGGGGCTTCTCAATTATATGCACACGTCTTCAACATCCCATATGCTGAGATGCCCTGTCAGGCCACCAATCACTGTTGCCCAGATGAGAGGTAATCATTGTCATGTTGGTAAGACACAGTTTATTTATTTACAATTTGTTTCTCTTTGGTAGCCATGATGATAAAAGAATATATTTTACCACAATCCATAGCTAGCTCTGCCACTGTAATAAACTTAAGAAGGAAATAGCCAAGGACAGTGTAGATTACATCTGTGGATTTAGTATGACAAAAGAGTTGATGACTACTAAGCTAGTTCTATGGGGAATACTAAAAAAATACTTTAGACTGAAGAGAAGGATGAATACACCCAAGAATCCACAGAGGAAAGCATGTAATATCAGGATAGTTAACCAAAAAGGTCTAAGAAAACAACACACACTAATACCAAGATAGGAACTACTATAACTCTGAATATCAATATTCTCAATCCCCCACTAAAACAACACAGACTAGTAGACTTGATTAGAAAACAGAATCCTTTTTTTTTTTACTGACCCTAGGAAACACATTCTACTGTCAAAGACAGACACTGCCTTAGAGTGAAAAGATGGAAAAATATTTCAAAGAAATGGAACTCAAAAAAAAAAAAAAAGGCTGTGTAGCTATTCTGATAGCTTTCATATCAAAACTTTTCTGAAGAAAAAAGATCACTTTATAGTCATTAAGCTGACAATCTAGCAAGAGGATACTAAATATATACACACCAAACACATGTGCATCAAATTTCATAAAACAAATACTGCATAATGCTACACATTAACACAAGACAATAATAATGGGTGATTTCAACACCACACTCTCACCTATAGACAGGACATTCAGACAAAAACTAAATAGAGAAACACTGAAATTAAATGATATCAGAAATCAAATGTACCTAACAAGTATCTAGAGAATATTCCACCCAAACACTAAAGAATGCATGGTCTTCTAAGAAGTTCATAGAACTTTATTTAAACTAGACCATTTACTTGAATTCAAGGAAAGTCCCAACATAGGAAAATTAAAATAACTTCCTGTATTCTATCTGACTATAATGGAATATCAAAAGATATCAACACCAAGAGAAACACAAACTCATGAAGATTAGCACATTACTGAATGGTAAATTGGTTACTAAAGAAATAAAGAAGGAAATAAAAACTTAAATTAACCTAGAACACAATATATCAAAATTTGTTGGACACAATCAAAGCAGTCCTGAGAGTAAAGTTTATAGTGCCAAGTATCTACATAAAACAAATGGAATACAAATAAATAACTTAATGATGCACCTTAAGGTCTTGCAAAAAACAAAACAAAAAAACCCTGAATCCAAAGGCAGCAGGTAGAAACTAAGGTAGCCAATTTAGAAATCAGTCTGAAAGTTTCCCAGAAAGGTGGAACTAGAACTACCATATGTCACAGCTATATTACTGCTGGGCATATGCCTAAAGATACTAGATTCCATTCCATAGACACATGTTGATCTACATTCATAGCTATTCTATACACAATAGCTAGGAAATGGAATCAATCTAGGTGCCCATGAGCGTATGAAATTATTTCAAAATTCATCCATTTGCTTACAGAATTAATAATTTCATTTTCTTTAAGACCACACACAATTCTATTGTGAATATATACAACATTTCATTATCCATTCATAAAAATAAAAAGAAATCAAGCTGGCCGAGCTGTAAGTGTCCTCCCTGCTAGCTAGCTTTCATGGTACTTGGAGGTGCTATGTAGGTTGCAGCAGGGGAAAAGTGACTAATAGTCTTACCCAGCTGTGAACCCCTGAACTGAAATACCAACCTACCAGACAAGATGAGTCCACTGTGCAACAATGGCATAGCTGTCATAGGGATAACCAACAACTCTCTACTTAGACTTGAGGCCTAATCCACAGGAAGGCATATATGAAAAATATATAAATATATAAAATATACATATATATGTATACATACATATATAATATATATAAAATATAACTATAATATATTTTAATGTATTATATAATTTAGCTATATATGTATATATACTATAGAAATTTATATTTATATGTTTATATTTATTTTATATATATTATATAGTATAAGTATATTACATTATAGCATGTATAATATATTATGTAATTATATAATATTCATTAATATATAATATAATATATTACTATATTATATACATTACATATTATATATAAACATATATATTATAAACACCCATGTGTGAAATAAATATAAATATACATTTATATATTATATATGTATATACACATAATTATGTAGCTAAATTGAAAGAGTATCAAACTGCCTTCTAAATAATTATGTTCATGTCCCTAGACAAATGCTATGTTCTGTCTTATTCACAGAAACCTCTCTTTGTATTTGAATGACAGTAAATACAGAGGATGGATGCTGAGAATAAATGTCGGTTAAGTACTCAGCCTTAAGACAATTATACCATAACACCATCTCTAAGGCAGGTAATATCAACAAAGAGAGGGTGAAAAGAATGTAGGAGCTGAAAGACAGGGGAAAGGGCTACAACATGATACCTTCTGGGCATGGCACATCCATTGCAATCATCCATTTACAGTAGCTGTGGTTTCATGCACCGGGCCTGTACAAGAGTGGTTGGTTATACCGAGGACTCAATGGGCTGAATTCCTCTGAGAAGCAGGGGAGTCATTATCTTCAACTGCACACCCACTGTTGAGCCTACCAGACTCCAGTAGCTAGTTCCAAAGCCATGGTCACACAGATGGCACTGGTTAAACTCAGTGAGTCATAAAACATAAGAAAGATACATAAAGAAATAATCTCTAGTGGTAGAGAGGGGGAGTTGGCAGGAGTTGTCACTATAGCAACAGCAGATGCAAGGGCACAGATACAGTTGGGAAGGAGACAAAAGACAGCAGTAGTGAGAGTAATCAGAATGAATTACATACACTAGGTAACTGATTTAATTAATAAAGTATTAAGAACATTAACGAACATATAGAATTTCTAGGTTGTAATGAAAAAATTCTTTCATTCCTTACTGTGTGCCACATACAAAATTCCACGATGTAATTGCTCAGAGCTTAAAAATATCACTAGAAGGCAGACTAAGGCGATGCATTCGGGGACACTGGGATGGATAGATGGTGTTTGTTGAGCTTCTGTGTCCTGAATGGTGTATAATAAATAATATAATCACAGTCACCAGAAAGCATATCTTTTCTAAGATTAGTGATATGAGCTGTCTGAGACTGACTTACTTGTTTAAGACTCTACCTCTAGTTTTTCTCATTTACTAAAGCCCAAAGTTTTCCCATACTGTGGGGTCTGGTGAGAAATGTCCCCCATAGGCTCCAATATTTGGGACCTTAATGTCCAGTTGGTGGCGCTCTTTGGGGGATTTAATGGTGCCCTTTTGCTGGAGGGTATACATCACTGGGAGTGAGCTTTGATCAAAAGCTCCCTGATATTTCTGGTTTGCACTCTCTGCTTTGTGCTTGTGGTTGAAAATGTGAGCTCTCAGCTTCTTGCTCCTGCTGCCAATGCCTGCTGCTTGCTGCATGCTGCTCTGCCATGATGGATGGATTCCTCTGGAACCAGCCACCAACATAAACTCTTTCTTCCGTGAGTTGCACTTGGCCATGCTATTTTATTACAGCCACAGAAAGCAACTGTTCCATTTGCCTAGCGAAGGCTCTGTAGCCCCTGGGTGCATGCTGAGCTGAGGTTAAGCAACTAGCCGGGTCTGTCAATACCCACTGTGTGGCTGGCACCACACACAAGCTGTCACTGCCAAGACACACATCAGCAGCTGAATCTTACCTAAGGTTTCCAGGGGTTTCCTAAAAATCACAGATAATAGAAGATTAAAGTTTGGAAGTATGCCTTGCAGATCACCAGGTCTTGGGGACCCCAAATGCCACAGGAGGTGATGGTTCATGCTTCTTGCCCATCAGATCAAGCGGCAGAAAAGGAAGCTGTTCCAGCCTTATCTAGAGCAATACTTTATACCTATGATCACCCCCCCCATACATTAATATGATGTACATATAAGTTGTTGGGCTGTATACAGATCTCAAGTGGGATTTTCCTAAAGCAAGACAGGCTTATGTTTTTATCAAGGATATCCTGCTCATTCAACCTTTTAGTGGGGATAGACTCAGGTCTGTGAGGCTAGGTGAGGAGCAGTTACACACTATAGCAACAGAAGATACAAGAACATAGACAGTTGGGAATATGGACTTAGGCAGGGACATGGGTGCCCCTAGAGGTGAAGCTGATTTTTTCCAAGGAGTATCTCCTACCTGCTCCTTCCTCCATCATCCTGCCTTCCTCCACTATCCTGCTAAGGATATCCGTGCCTCATCTCACCCCATCCATAAGGGATGCCATCCACTTGCTGACCTAATGTCCTAGAGGATGAGGCCACAACCTTGAAAGAGCAAACCTTGGTGCACTTTCTCACCACCTGGCTCAGTAGTTTGTGACCTCAGAGTCACCTCAGGAGTCTGATGACTGGTGTCTGCTCTCATGGCTCAGAGCAATGCAACCTAGGGTCAGGTTCCAGGAGCACAGTTTGAGAGCTACCCCAGTGCTCAGGGGAGCGCATAGGGAGGGGGGATCTGGATGAGTGCTTACTCCAGATCTCTATTCTTATGGCTCTGTAAGAACTCATGCATCTCCTCAATTGGTCCTGACTTAGAGAAAAGAGGCCTGCTCCAGCTTTGGGGCCACACCAAGTCCTCCAGATTTATTACTGGCAGGCAATCACAATGAGGTGTGGGGCGTTCGCTGATACCTTAATAAAGAACTCTCTCCCATCTGCCTTGGGAGCCCTGAGGACCTGCTCATCACCCAAGCCCTCTAGAGGAGTGACATGTGGGTGGAATTGGGCACCAAGGCTGCTTCATAAACAACTCCTCACACTTGCAACCATTTTAAAAATAGAGCCATCGTGTCCAGCTCTCTTGGCAAATTCATAAATGACTGTGGGTGGCTCTCAACATCACCTATAAACAAATTAATGTTAAAAATAGATATAGCAAAATCAGAGCAAGGAATCATAATTCTAAATAGGAGAAGCCAGGGGAGGGAGAGCAGGACGTGTACCCAGAAGCATTCAGTAAGTAAGGGGCACTTCCGCTGGCCAAGTGGCAGAATCCGTCAGGCACTGGCACCTTAGTCTGAGAACTGGACATGATTCCTATTTCATACATTCTGCAAATGAGACTCAGTACATTGTCTAAAGTCTTGAGGTTGGTGACCTGAGATTCCGATCAGAGCCTCTCATCTGCAGTTCTCTACTGCAGGGCACCAGGCAGCCTCCCAGCTGTGGCTTGCTCCTTCCTTGCAGCTTCCTTGCAGCCAGAAGGCAGAGAGGACGACTAAATGGATCAACATTCTGTTACTATAGCAAAGGCCAAGGTGCTTGGAGAAGAAAGGGGAAAGGGTTGTTTTGGAGGCTCCTGTGCATGATAAATCAGTCCTGTTGCTTTGGGGCAGGAGCAACATGGGAGTCCAAGGCACTGAAAAAAGCCCAGTTCTCGAGGAGGAAGAGACATAGTAAAGGCAGGGACTAGGGTCCCACAGTCCTATCAAGACTTTGTCCTGGTAACCCAAAGGCATCTCACCTGGCCCCACCTCTTGTAGGTTCCTCGATCCCTTTGGAGACCTGGACCTGAGTTTGGCTCCCAGCACCCACATAAGAAGCCAGGCATGGAGATCAGAGGATCCCTGGGGCTCATTGGCCAGGTAGTCTAGCTGAACTGGAAATTTCAATAAAAGATTGTCTCAAAAAGGAAAGTAAGGCAGAAATAAATAAAAGAAGATACCTGACATGTACTTCTGACCTCCAGAGTTCACACACACACACACACACACACACACAGCACACATACTATAGACCACCTATAACCCGTACAGTTTCAGTTTCCTAAGAACTATAGATTTTCTCCCCCCACCCCAAGAACTAAATTCCTTGGCATCCTTGGGTGAACTGGGAAGCTTTGCAAATGGGGCATTGGGCAGGGTTTTCTGGTACAAATAGGAGCTCGTGGGTGGACGGCAGTGGAAGGAAATCCTATTGAGTATAGGGACCGGGACAACCCTATGAAGCAGCTGGGTTTGGAGGCTGTGAGGAGGGGCCTGACTGTGGAATGCTGTGCCAAACTACCTGGCTTAATAATGTCTTAAAGCTTGGACCATTGGAAAAGCAATGAGAAGGGGAAAGAAAACTGAATTTAAAGAGTAAAATCTTCTTTAAGCCATTTCCAGTAATTTGGGGCATGCCAGAGAGGTATTGGATGCATTTGAGGGGTAGGTTTACAGAGTGAGTGAAACTGGAGATGCCAGCTCGACATCACATGCAGTTTCAGTGCGCCTTCAGATGGTCAAGAGTGCGTGGTCATGTAGAGATGATGTTGTAATGTCAGACACTTACTATACTTGCTATACTCTGTAAACCAGGTCCCTGAGGTACCTGCTCTGTCTACACCTTATTGGACTCTGCTTCCTGTTCAGTACTGAGAACACAAGCCCTCCGCATGTAGGTTGTTTCTGCAGAAATAACCACTTTAATTAAAACCCTGTTCATTTCCTCTGCCTGCCTCTAGCTGGACCTTTGGTGGATATAGCCCAAGCCCAGGATGTGCTTCGTAATGTCACATAGAGGATGCCTGTAAGCCCAGAGGTCCCTTGAGATTGACATCCAGACCCACACCCTGGTCCTGCACATGGCTTATCAGAATCTCATTACTCCTGCTGTGCAGACCTGGCAGGTGTGGACAGGATGGAAATTTCCAGAATCAGGTAGGCTGATTTTCCTTCTCACTGAACCTCACACAAAAGTACATAATTAGGAGGGAAAGACAGGAGTGACCCATCTCCTAGAACTGCTGTACCTGGCAGAACACACAGACCAGCTATTGTCTCCAAACAACCAGAGTCACATACCTGCCAAGTGGGCACATGGTGTGAAGGCCAAGCTCTGACATCTGAACATATCACATCACTACCTCCGCCTGATCCTTCCTTCCTTCTCTCTGTCTGTGGGGCACAGAGTGTGACATCAACACCCTGTAGATCATCAAGTGTAAATGTAGAGCTGCAGGTTAAATGTTCATGGCAGATCAGGAGGGATATTCTCCCCCTCTGTCCTTCCTGATGGACTACTTTCCCCAGGGTGACACACAGCAGCTTCTCTTCTGCGTCCCCAGGGACTGTCTTAGGGTTTCTAACACTGTGAAGAGACACCATAATCATGGCAACTCTTACAGAGGAAAATATTTAATTAGGGCTGCCTTACAGTTCAAAGGTTTAGTCCATTATGGTCATGGCAGAAACATGGCAGTGTGCTGGCAGACATGGTGCTGGAGAAAGAGTTAAGAGTTGTACATCTGGATCTGTAGGGCACCGGAAGTGAACTGAGCACACTAATCCCTCAAAGCCCACCCCTAGCTATACACCTCCTCCAACAAAGCCACACCTCCTCCAACAAAGCCACACCTC
>JADRCH010000051.1:2744377-2824847 GCA_019843965.1 Rhynchomys soricoides | reverse complement strand
CACACCTCCTCCAACAAAGCCACACCTCCTCCAACAAAGCCACACCTTCCCCAACAGGGACACACCTACTCCAACAAGATCACACCTCCTAAGAGTGTCACTTCCTGGTAACCAAGCATTGAAACACATGAGTCTACGGGTCCATTTCTATTCTAACCACTGCGGGGACCCAACTCAGATATCTACTGACCTCATGGTCTGAAGGCTGGAACTCTGCTAAGAATTCCCACTGAGGCTGGGAATCAAAGAAAAGGAAAACAACTTTTAAAGTCTCTTCCTTCCTTACCCAGAAGCTGGCAACAGAGGTGTCCCTACAGGGGGCTCTTAAGGCAGATTCTGACATGCGGTTTCACAGTGTGCTTCAAAAGCTGCTCATTGCAGACTGTGACTGACACCTAAGGATTTGCACCAAATCACACCAGGGCCTTTGAAATGCACCCATGGTTGGCTCACATACTCCCCTGGCATTGACTTCATGAGGGCCCTTCTGGGGTGGCTTGCTGGACACAGGTCAGTCACTCCAAGCATAAAAGGGAGAAACTGACACATGGAAGGAGGGAAGAGAGCTCCAGGCACTGTGATAAAGAATATGCTCTGTCACCAAGCCCACCTATACCACTCCATGGGAAACATGCACAGGTACCCAGCAGCACTGTAGTTCTTGCACCCTCAATCACTCTTGCACCTTGTCAAAAAAATTGCATCAATAGCTTCAAGTTGCAAAAGAAAAGTATTGGATAAGAAAGAAATGGAAACAAAAAGAAAGGAATGAAGAGATAGTTAAGAGCACTCTGGAGGATGATAACCAGCCCCTAATAACTGGTGTTATATGGACTGCCAGGGTTCTGCCTGTGCCACCAGCAAGATGGCAGCTGAGCCCCAATTGCCTTTGACACATCAAATGCTACTGAATGCAAGGACAAGCCCTCTCACTCCCATTTGAATCACATGTCTGTCTGATTACAGGAGGGGACAGTCTTTGATGGATGTTGGCCTGGTCCAATCACCTTCCTGTTCCATGTTAGTCTTCATGTCAGCAAGTGAGTGAACTTGGCTCAGAACTGTGACAGGTGGGAGAACTGAATGACACCATGCCATTCTGTGGGGAATGAGTTTATAATTGCCTTCAGTTGAAGACAATGGAAGCTGCTTCCTCACCTATGGGTTCCTATAGATAAGGATGACATCAATAATGATCTTGTGATGTCCCTAACAGCGCACACAATTCATGTTGCAAAACAGAGCTTATGCAGGCAAGTGAGATCCCTGTGCCATCAGGTCATCTCACAGCCTGCCCTTAGGCGTTATGGAGTCAGTCATAATGATTGCAGTGGAGCATCATTTCACAAGCTCATTCTGCCACTCTGCTGGTGGGAACATGTCTGGGAATAGCTGGTGACTGGCATCAGAAGGAATAAGAAGAGAGGGTGCTGAAGGAATGAGGAAAGTGGGATCTGCCAGGGCATTTTATAAGTGCTATTTCCTATTTCTTGGTGAGTACCTAGCCAAGACCGGTCTAGGACATTGACAGACCAAAGTCTACATGCTGCTAATGAGAACAGACATCTATATGAAGAACGGATGAAAGAATTACAAGGGAGACAGAAGAATTCCTGAGATGGGGATACATCAAAGTTCTTCAGTCAGTTGCCCTGGGACTTGCATTGTAAGAAAAAATTTCACCTCCGTCTAAAGCGGTCTTGGACTGGAGCTAAGAATGAGGCTAGCAAAGCCAAGATTCTGTCTTTCCTGAGTCACCCAGCCCTCTGGAAAAATCAGATCCCACTTCCTTCTGGGCTTTCTAAATGCCTATATCCCAAGCCAGGGGTCACATGCAAGAATGTGATTCAGTATGACAAGTACAGTCAGTTGCTCACATGTGACAGATACTGTTTCAGGTCCTGGGAACACGTAGGGACAAGACAAGCAGACCATTGCTCCAGGAGCTCACATCTCCTCTGGTGATGAGAAGTGCCCTTAAGGAAATGAGTGGGCACATGAGCCTACAACATAGCATGGGCTGTGCTGGACCAAACAGTGTTTCCAGAATTCCTTTCCTGGGGAGATGTAAAAAGAACCATGGAGGATTCTACAAGAAACATAGCACTTGTAAAATATCCTGTCAGATTCTGGCTTGCCTCGGCTCTACATTATAGAAACATCCATCCCTTCTTATAAAGGCCTGACAACAAACCTAAAAAATGATTCCTCAAAGGTCTCCCTGGGAGACCAATGAGTTTGTTTGGGTTACTTATACAGATGCACTGGAAAGTCTTCTCCTAGCGTTACCATGCAGATGGAGCCCCTTCAGCTGTCATCCACAGTCTACATACTTTTGCCCTTCCCTCATGTAATTAGGGCAGAATTACATACAAATAGCTGGGAGGAGCAGCTGGAATCTCAGGTGAGGTTCCAATGCCTCCCCCTGCCCCTCTTATGAAGGAAATTAATAAATGGACCTAATCATGATGGACTCTTGAAAGCAGGCACAGATGATCTAATGAAGACAATGGCTATTTTGCTTAGAGGACACCATTCTACAACACAGGGCAACATGATGGGGGATGCCCAGGAACTGAATGAAGCCAAGTGGTTCTCATGAATCCAAAGCCAAGTGGCCCCACAGAGGAACAGGCTGACTGTTGGCTCTCCTTTAAGATCTTCTGCAGTCTGTCAGGGACCAAGAGTCAGAGTGTACATACATGGAGTCCAAGAGGGAGCAAGGAGGGACATGCCTAGTGCACATCTTGCTTCAGAATCAGCAAACATCCTGAAGCCCTCACATATTACTGGTGACAATGACCCTCATGTTACCATCTACGAAGAGTCTTCTCATTTACATGTGATCACTGATAAGTTTTAAAATAAGAACCTAAGCCCAGCAGTGAGGTCCCCTGAGGCACTTGTAGCTGTTCCATGCAGGGCAGAGCCCAGTGTGATAATGCCAGGGATAAATCCAGTCACTGAAGATGCCATGGAATAACCCCATGCACCTGCTACAATCAAGTCTGCAAGCTGCTGGGTGAGAGGCTTCTATAGACCCGTGAGGTAGAGCCTTCTCAGAGTTGGGAATCTGACAGAAGCATGACAATGGAGTCATCCATGGAATGACTTAAACATGCCAGGCTCTGTTTTCATCTAAGGCAACTCAAGTGTGTTCACTATGTTTTTCTTTCAGCTTGCATGGGTATAAGGATGGAGAAGGAGAGCTGAGACATGGTACAGAGGAGCAATCCAAGTCTGCAGACACAAGGTGATGGAGAGGGAGAGCCCATTGTGTTCAGAGAGGAAGCACTGAAGAGACCCTGCAAAGTTCTGGGCAGTGCTCACCCATGCACCTGTTTGCCAGGTCACAGCATACCTCACTATTTCTCAGGAAGGGGCAGCTAAGCCTCGAAAGGAGCAGAGGCTGACATCACATTGTTCACAATCAACAATGCAGGAAGAAAAGGGTGCAGGAACTATCCTGCTGAGAGCAGGAGGGTAAGGAAATCCAAAGACTGGATCTTGGCATATCCCATCGGATGCTGCTGTGTTGAGTGGCTCCCTCAAAGTCATGGGTTAAAGATCAGCCTCCAGATCTGCCTTAGTGGGGTAGGGAGCAGGGGCCTTTGGGAGGTAATTAAGTTAGGTGAGGGCTGCCTGTGATGTCATGAGAGAAACATATATAAGAAGGAAGGGAGATCTGAGCCAGTAGCTTCCTCTCACTTCACAGTGTCCTCTATCAGAGCCCAGCACCCCTCAGTAGCTCTGGCGCCATCAGAGATAAAGATCTGTGGGAGGAGGGTATATGGATGTGGGCATGGAGGAGGAGGTCACATGATTTTGAAACACAGAGATCCAGGACCCTACTGTCCCCGTGTAATTGCACTGGTTCAAGCAGGTGAGGGCTTCTTGTTAAAATGTACTACATTCTAGTATAATTTTGGTGCTTCTTGGCCCATGCGCGTAACATAAAATCTCTTGGTTGCTGAACATCCATGGACTTTATCTATACATTTGCTGCCTCCTGCCAGCAACTTCATGCATATAAATTGTCAGCAAATATATAGATTGTTATCAATGCTTCATGCTTTCTCAAAGGAAGTGTAAAATATACATGGCAATGGCACTTTAGAACTTCCAAAAGGCTGTCATCCCCAGGATCTCAGTTGGCCTGTGCCTTGTAGAACACAGGAGAAGCTGGGTGCTCTCCCCATTTTACAGGTGAGGAAACAGGCCTTTGAAAGGATATGCACCCATCAAGACCATGGACCATTTCCTGCCTCTGCTACCCTGCTCAGCACCTATTCATCATCTCTTCACTCTTGTGTTAAAACTTATTCCTCTCTCATCTTGATATTTTAGAGGCTTAGCTATGAGCCAACTTGCAGAGAGAAGCTGAGACATCCTAGGCTATCGTGTAAGATATGATCCCAGCAGGATATTCAGGAGCCAGCTTGTATTAACACCAAAAATCAACTGTAACTTTTTTCAGAAAATTTTCAAGCTGTCTGACACCAGCTTGTTAGATTTAAATAAACAATGGGTGCCTCTGTTCCTCAGAGAATAGAAAACACTAGGAACCAGGGCTCGTCCCCTTTCCCCACCCCAGGAGAGCTGGTTAAAAATTTACTATTGTACTCTGGCTTCTCATCTCAGTTCTGCCTTGGGGGAGCTTGTAATCTTGTGTGAATAATTCAAACCCCTGTCCTCGGCCTCTCCAACTGTAAGCTGGGGATAGAAATGTCCAACTCATAAGATAGTACTGAGGATGCTCTGAGATAAAAGAGAAAGAACCTCACTCCGTAAGTGATGACAAATCACTGTCACTACAATGGTAGAAAAAAGCATGGTGGTGTGATTTCAGTGTGAAGTGATCTCAGTGTGAAGTGTCACCACAGGTCCATGTGCTTTCCCACTGGGTCCTCAGTTGATGGTGCTGTTTGGAGAAATTATGGGGTTTTTGGATGTTGATCCCGAGCTAGAGCAAGAGAGAGACTTGGGGGCGGGGGGGTAGGATGTATGGGCTATAGCCTGTCCCTGGATGCCACAGAATTCTCTGCTTCCTGATCTGCTTAGATATAACAAGTCATGTCATTAGTGCCCACTGCCTCAGACAGAGCCCCCATTCCCATCCTTCCATCCAACCCTAGACTGTAATTCCTCAAACTGTGAGCCCAAACTAATCCCTCCCCCTTTTGGTTCCTATTTAAGGAGGAAAGTAACAAATACATACATGAGGCAATATTAATTCTGAGATTTAGTTACAGAAGAACACATGGGAAACACAGAAAGTAGTCAGAGAAAGCTGCATGAAGGTGCCATAGCATGGCATCTCAACAGAGCCAGGGGATCCTGGGAGTCCTGGCTTGTGCACATGACTCTTGTATTGCTCCTTGGTGGCTATTGGGACCCTCGGTAATCTCCTGACATACCAGCCAATCCCCCAGGTCCAGCTATACCATTCCTGGGTCTTGATTTGCAGTGTGATCACTGGTTTCTCACACATCTGAGTGTCAAGGTGCACCTTGTGAGCCATGTGACTCACACTTAGAGCCTCCCTCCCCATTCAGAATAAAAGCCCCTGACCATCACAACAAGAATGAAAACCTGGAATCCTCACAGCTTGACTCAAAGACACCAAGGACAGTGCACATTCCAGGACAGTTCAAGATGAGAAAGTACCCTAGGCAAGGCAGCACAGCCTCTTCCTCTGATGTGAGAGGTTAGCATGGTGATGAGAGTGTCTTCGATAAATAGAACCCAATGACATCACAGTTAGAGTTGTAAAAACCTCACCAGCAA
Organism: Rhynchomys soricoides; assembly: GCA_019843965.1. Lineage (NCBI taxonomy): Eukaryota > Metazoa > Chordata > Mammalia > Rodentia > Muridae > Rhynchomys > Rhynchomys soricoides. The sequence goes on along the minus strand of JADRCH010000051.1, from coordinate 2,819,060 downwards.
TGTCCTTCTATGTGTCAGGGCTTGCCTGGGATGCCCAGTCCCCAGGACATAGTGGGTGTTTGGGATCTCACTATTTTAGCAATCATAGGGATACCAGAGAGAGTGAGAGTCACTGAGGGAGTGGAGTTGTAACACAGTGCTTCCAGTGTGAGACTGACTGCTCTCCTCTGCCAGGAAGATAGGGTTGATGATTGGACTCAGTTCTGCCACTTTTATCTATGATAGCACCTAGCAACATAGCAATCCTTAATAACTGAATTTCCTTTGTACCAGACATTGGAGGCACAATGAAGGATGCCTGGGTTCCCCCAGGAGTAGGACGCTGCTAGTGGAGAAGGCAGGTGAACTAATATTGCTGCCCTGTCCTTGAACAGCTGAGCATCCTTGGGAAGATGCAGAGCTATACCTCTCTGGATGCTTGGAAATAGGACAGTGCCTGGCTTCTACCAGGAGTCCAGTGAACACTTGCCTATTAAATGGAGGCTTGCAGGAGAAAGAGCAGGCATTCTCTGGAAACCCTGACTAGTGGAGTTCCAGCAGAGGGGTAGGAGTGTGAGGGACAGAAGAGGTGAGCAAAGCGGTCTCAGTTACCACTTAGAGACCACTCAGGACAGCTGTAGTAAAATATACCAAGACAGTAGTGAGGTCACAAGTGGGAGATAGACTGGACACTGTACCAGAGCCCAGCCTTAGTAGACATCATTCTTTGGGCTTTGGGGAGCCACAGCAATGCTTCATCCACAAGTCAGATCTGTATTTTGGTAAGATTTGCCCTGTCAGACAAACTGGTAGTTGTTGAATTAATCATTTAAATAAATTAAATAGCAGGTTTGCTACCCACCTCAATGGTTTACATTCCTGAATGAAACACACACACACACACACACACACACACACACACACAGCCTTTTTGATATACCTTAAACAGTGCAATGGCTGGCCCACTTCCTAATCTCCCTGTGGTTAATTCACCTCCCACCGATAATCCCAAGTTGTTACTAACTAAATTCTATATTCTACCTTGGCTACTCTGGACCCAGAGGGCCACCCCACTGGGCCACACTCTCCTGGCTCCTTCACATGCTGGCTATGACTCCCTGTCCTTCTTAGGCATAGCGTCTCTCCTCTCCTTCTCCTTCCTCCTTCCTCTCCCAGTCCCAAGCCTGGGAATCCTAAAAGTCCCACTTCTGTTTGCCCTGCCCCAGCCATTGGCTGCTGGCATCTTTATTTACCAGTCAGAACCAACTAGGGGCAGGGTCCCTCAGTGGGCATACTGACTCTCTCATGCAAACAATTTTGGGGACCTAAACTAACATCAGAATACAAGCAACATTAGGCCAAACCCATTATAGGCAGTAGCTGACTATGGTGTGTGTGCACATGCCTGTTTGTGAGCTGTTTGGGATTGCTTCTGAGAAAATCATGGCAGTCTTCTGTAAGGAGCAGATTCTTTGTAACAGGTTCTTGGGGGCTTCCAGTCCTCTCATCAACTGAATCTCCCTGCTTTGCTCAGAACAGCTCTGTCTTTAAATGACTCTCATAATCTTGTTTTAATAAAAGATCTTAGGGTGGCATATCTGTGTCTTGGCTTGTCTTACGCCTACTCATAGAAGGTTCCAGAAACATTGTAATGACACATTAACACTAAGTTCAGTACCTGTCCCCTTCCTAGGTTGTAAGGTGCTCATCAGTAGGGTAAAACTAACCTGTCTCACCACAGTCTAAATCCAGCTCACATTCCCTATTAATGGGTAAACAATCCAACACTTGGTGAATTCTGTTTCACAATGACAAGAAGAGCAGACACCAAAGGATCAAAAATCGATGTCATCGATATGAACGCTTGGCCACCACAAATCAGTTAACCCTGTTGTAACTTTTCTGATACCTGCTTAAAACCCAAAAGGTCAGGATTGTGAGGCCCCACTTTCACAGTCTGTATTTGTACTAAAAATCAAGATCAAGCACGCTTTTGCCCTTCTGCTCAATGGGAGGTTTCTTTTCTCAATTCTACAATGCATTGTAACAGTAAGTCTAGTAAATAAATACAGTCAATGAAGTTGATGTAAACAAACTTCAAACACATTATGAAAATGCAAATGAATTGCCTACCTACTAACCTTTACTCAAGCCAACAACAGCCTGGTACTCAAGATTCAACGTATATCTTTCAAAGTCTTCATGCCCAATGCTGGAGGAGAGGGGATGACGTGAAGCCATGCGTGAAGATAGGAAGTAACCCAATGGAGGGATGCTCAGCCAGAGCCAGCCCGGAGGGAGGAACCCTGGTAATCATGGAGACTAGTCATGGAAGGGGTACCCTTGTCAAATACTGAGCAAGTTGCTTGTTTCTGATCACTTAATTTGGTCTGTAAACAACACCATGACATCACCATCCTATCCCTGTGACTTTACAGATGAGAATAGAGATGCAGAAAGACAAGAGGGCTTGCTTTCAAAGCCTGTGCCTTCCCCAGCCAAGCTGCCACACAAGTGCTATATACAGGGTTGCTTAATGCTCCCAGCTCTAGAGAATGGAATTCCAGGGTCAGGCAGCCAGCATGCTCAGTTCTGGTAAGGATGATGGCTTCCTTCCTGGCTTATAGACAGTATCAGCATCATGTTTCATGTTCCCTGTCCCTTCTTCCCCTCCCACCATTCTCATTCCTCCTCTACCTCCCTCTTCTTCCCCCCTCTCTTTTCTCCTCCCTTCCCCTCTCTTGTGACTCATTCTCTTCTTTCTGGAAGCACACAATTTTGTCAGGTTATGATATACTTCGTCTATCTCTTGATCCTCCATGTCTTCATCAAAGTTGGTGTCTAGATTGGGACCCCTTGATGCACAACTCCTCCTTGGTGATATTTGTAGGGGATTAGATCCACTGAGGTCAGGCTTGGAGGAAGAGCATTAAGCAGCCTTATCCCCTGCCTTCATTTTGTCCCTACTTGGGGCTCCCCCAGACACCGGACTACCCCCACTCTCTATCTTGCAATTTTTCTTCCTCTTTCTCCTTCAGTGGGGTTGTCTTCATCCCAGGAGAGCACCGCACCTTCACTTTACACAGGTGAAAATATTGCACTTGACAGCTCAGCTTGGGTTATCACAGCTCAGGAGCACAGATCATTCATTCCACAGAGGCAAAGCTGTCATGGAAACTAATCAATGCTATGCTTCCACTGGTGCCAATCACAGAGCCTGTCAGTGGGGAAGAGCGATGAGAACAAGACTTCTCAAGGCTGCAATAATTTATCCTCCACGAAATGAACTCTGGAGCTGGCATGCAGGTAATACAAAGCACAGTGTCCTTATGAACCCAGCAAGCACCTCCATGCTACTCAGACTCCTAGGAGAGCAAGAAGGCCACACAGGATAGCTAGAAGGAAGTAATGTGCCAAGGAGAAGGTTGGAAGGGAAACTGTCAGGCCTGTCAGGGTGTTAGGTAGAGGCCATGAAGGCAGATAGCCTGCCTTCAAGTCCCTTCTGTCTGCTCACTAATAACATGAGTCAGCAATCCAGTCTGTAAGATGGGGATAATAGAGTAATAGGAAGAAATTTATGAGGGTGCTTAGAATGCACAAGTGAAGTCTTGGGGACAGTGGAGGCCTTTGGGGTGCCTAACTAACTTAGCAAAAGGAGGTGGTATTTACAAAGGCCCAGAAGCAGAGAACCATCAGCAGGTTGGCATTGCTAGGATGCAAATTTAAAGTGGAAATAATGATCAGGGATGGGGATGAAGAGAAAGTTCCAGAAACATGGATTATAGTAGACTGGGTGTCAGATTCAAATGATGGAATTGAGCATCTCCATTCAGGGAAACCAAGCTATACAGAATGAAACAAGAGCTCCAAGCCCTTCTTGCCATTACGATGATGTGTGGGACTTTCTAAAATACTGGATTCTGGATGCCATTTAGCACTCCATGAAACCTGCTACGTTATGTCCTCAAATACACAGAAACAAATTTGTCTTCAATTCTGAATCATTTAATCAGAGCACAGGGTAAAAATGAATCCCTGAAGGTTCATTAGTGAACATACCCTACAGAATACATGGGAGGTTATGAACCCAGACATCTGGATCCTTTCCCTTGTAGCAGTGCCAGGACACCATGCTGGCACTTAGGGGCCATGTCACTTCCCACTCACCATAGGTTCACCAGGAAGGGGTGTTCTAATCCCTGCATGATCTGTAGCTCCCGGAACACGTTCCGCACCTCATCCCTCTCCACACACTTTTGTTTGTTCATGTACTTCATAGCGTACATCTTCTTTGTGTCTCGCTTCTGCACGATGCACACCTGCAAGACAGCCAGAGGGAAAGACACTCAGGACAAGGGGAGAGTGAAGTGGAGGAGAAGAAGGAGGAAGAAAAGGAGTGTCAACCCCTCACTGACACTCCATTCCACGCCTGAGTTTTATTTATTCTAACCACTTGCTAGCAAAGCATCTTGGCTAAGCCTCTCTGAATCTACAAAAGAGATATGAGACCAGATTTAGCACTTAAATGTGGATGGTGAATAATGGCTGTGGACTCAACACTGAAAATGCAGCCATAGATTCAGAAGATGGAAGGAGCAGCCTGGCCTCTAGATGCTCACAGCCCAATAAAGGCACTAGTGACTGCAGTTTTCAACCATGACCCTGAGATGCATGCACACATGCTGTGGGCCCCCTCAGATTCCAGAAGCTACAACCCCAAGGCACATCATGCACTGACAGTAAAATCCTTACCCTCTCAGAAAATACATCCATGGGACACACTTGGGCATGCATGCTTTGACCCTGTCCTGGGATTACACCATTGATATTTGTGTGTACATGTTGCTCCCGTGACCTCATTCCTGGGACACTTGAGGAAACTTGGAAGGACAGAGTGGAGCAAACCTAAGAAGTTCTCTGTGCCACAGGCAGCAGAACTGAAGAGGCTGGGAAACCCAAGCCTGCTAGAGCCCACACGATGACAGCACCAGCCTCATGTGGTTCATGTAGATCTGCAGGACTCAGTGTTTGCCATGAACGCTTTCCATCTTGCTTTGGTTCAGTATTTCCTTGCTGCCCTCCAGTTCTTCTCTTTTTGGAATAGAAATGTCTGTTCTGACCCTTGTGTATTATAAGTATGGGGTTTGATTTTTGTCTTTAATTTATATAGGTTTACAGTTAGATTGTGTTGAGTTTCAGAAGAAACTTTGGACTTCTGAATAATGTGGGAAGAGATAAGAACTATGGAGACATCTGAAGTTTGGATGAACGGATTTTGCTCTATGAGATAGCTATGACAGTGTGGGGGCCAAGGATAGAGTGCTTTGAATGTGGAATGCCATGTTTGAACATTTGGTCCCCAGTTGGTGCTGTTTTGGAATATCTTAGAACCTTTAGGTGGTAGAGGCTTGCTGGGAGAAGTGGTTTATTAGGACAGGACCTTGAGGTTTTATAGCCCAGTTATACTTCCCATTCCCTTTCTGCTTCCTGTTCCTCTAAAATGTGAGGTGCCCCAGCTACTCTTGCCAGCATAGAGCCATTTGCCTCCAGATCTTGGTGTCTATGGTGCACTATATTATCTTAAACTCTAAGCCAGAGAGAGCCATGCCTTGATAAGGTGCTTCTTGAGGGGCATTTAGCTACCTCAAGAAGAAAATCAACAGCTACACTTGGTTTCAGTTACCCACAGTCAACAGTGGCCTGAAAATATTAAACCTTCATAGATAAACCACTCACAAATTCTAAACTGCCCATCATTTCTCTATACTACCATTCCACACTTGCCTACTCCACCCTGTCCAGAGTATCCACACTGTATGTGCTATACTACCAATAATATTCACAAATCCTTTTTCCTTTTATATTCTTTGAGAATTTCCTACATGCACATAATGTATTTCTTCAAATCCATCCCATTTTCTTCTCTCTAACTTCTCCTTTATCTCAACCACCACTATTCTATCTCAGCTTCCTGTGCTCCTTTTTAAACTCACTGACTTCACTTACTGTATATGGTTATAAAACAGTTTACTGGAGCACAATAGCATCCAAGAACCACATTCTTGAAGAAAACTGACTCTTCTTTTCCCAATAGCACCATTACTTGCTAATCACTTCCCAGAGATGGGTGGGGTTTTATGGACCCCTCCCACATCCATGCTGGGGGTTTGATTACCTTGATCTTGTGCTGGTCTTCAATATGCAGTCACAGGTGCCGTGAGTTCATGAGTGCAGCAGTACTATCTGGCTTTGGAAATATTGTTTCCCTGATGATGTCCACTGCCTCTAGTTATTAAAAACCTTCTACCAAGTCCTCAAACCTGAAAACACTTCCAAATTCCTTCTACAAAGCCAATATTGCCCTGATACCAAACTATATAAAGATCCAACAAAGAAAGTGAATTATAAGTCAAGCTTCCTGGTAAATATAGACACAAAAAATTCTCAATGAAATGCTTGCAAACCACATTTAAGAAACATCTAAAAGATTGCTCAGTATCATGAAGCTGATGTCATCCCAGAGATTCAAGGATGGTTGGGCATATGTAAATGAATGATTACAATCCACTATATAAATAATCTTAAAGACAACATAAACCATATTATCATTTCACTGGGTGCAGAAATGTCTTGACAAAACTCAACATCTCCTCATGATAAAAGTTCTGGAGAAATTAAGGATCTGAGGGATGTATGTCAATGAAATAAGGGCAATTTACAACAAGCTCACAGCCAACATCATGTTAAGCTGGGAAAAACTCAAAGCATTTTCACTACAATTAGGAACAAGACCCCCCCCACACACACACACTTTTCCTCAATGTAGTGCTGGAAGTCTTAGCTAGAACAGTAAGACAAGTTGAAGAAGATATAGAGAATACAAATACTCATTCCAAGATTGGTGACATAAAAATGGTCATCCTATCAAAAGCAATCTATAGATGTAATTTCAACCCCCATCAAAATTACAACACAATTCTTCTCAGAAACTGAAAAACAACCTCAAAACTCAAATGGAAACAATCCCAAGCAATAAAAAACGTTGTTGGAGATATCTCTGTGTCTGGTTTCAAATTACAGCATAGAACTATGGTGATAAAAATAGCGTGGTAATGGTCTCCCTTGCACAAAACTCAACTTCAAATGGATGAAAGACCTCTACATAAGATCTGATACACTCAACCTGATAGAGGATTAGGTGTGGAAACAGTTTGATGATAATTACAGAAAAAAAAAAAAAAAACCTTTCTGAAAGGGACCTCAACCTGCTGCAGGCATTAAGAACAGTAATTGATAATCGGGCCTCATGAAACTAAATAGCTTCTATTCACAAAGGACACCATCTTTCAGGTGAAGTAGCAGCCTGTAATAGAATGGGGAAAAGACTTTATCAGCTAGAATATCTAGAATATACAAAGAGCTCAAAAAATTAAACAGCAAGAAAACAAACAGCCCAATTAAAAATTAGAGCAAGGCCGAGCTGAACCTGTACCACGGCTCTCCAAACCCAAATTCCTCTCAGGGAGAACTGATCTTCAAGGAGTATTGATACCTAGGCTTGCAGGAAAGATAAGCCACAGTCAGAGAGAGTAAGACCAGCTAACACCAGAGATCACCAGATGGTGAAAGGCAAGGCCAAGAATATCAGGAACAGAAACCAAAGCTACTTGGCATCATCAGAACCCAGCTCTCCCACCACAGCAAGCCCTGGACACCCCAACACAACAGAAAAGCAAGACTCAGACTTAAAATCACATCTCGTGATGATGATAGAAGATTTTAAGAAGTAAATAAATAACTCCCTTAAAAAAATACAAGAGAACACAGGTAAACAAGTAGAAGCCCTTAAAGAGGAATCACAAAAACCCCTTAAAGAAATATAGGAAAACACAATCAAATGGGCAGAATTACAGGAAAACACAATCAAACAGACGAAGGAAATGAACAAAACTATCCAGGAACTATAAATAGAAACAATAAAGAAATCACAAAGGGAGACAACCCTGGAGTTAGAAAACCTAGGAAAGAGATCAGGAGTCATAGATGCATGCATAACCAACAGAAAACAAGAGATAGAAGAGAGAATCTCAGATGCGGAAGATACCATAGAAAACACAGGCACAACAGTCAAAGAAAACAGAAAATGCAAAAAGCTCCTAACCCAAATCATCCAAGATATCCAGGATACAATGAGAAGACAGAACCTGAAGATAATAGATATAGAAGAGAGTGAAGATTCCCAACTTAAAGGACCAGCAACAAAATTATAGAAGAAAACTTCCCTAACCTAAAGAAAGATATGAACATAAATGTACAAGAAGCCTACAGAACTCCAAATAGATTGGACCAGAAAAGAAATTCCTCCCAACACATTATAGTCAAAACACAAAATACACAAAATAACGAAAGAATATTAAAAACAGTAAGGGAAAAGAGGTCAAGTAACATATAAAGGCAGACCTATCAGAATTACACCAGACTTCTCACCAGAGACTATGAAAGCTAGAAGATCCTGGGCAGATCTCATACAGACTCTAAGAGAACACAAATGCCAGCCCAGGCTGCTATACCCAGCAAAACTCTCAATTGTCATAGATGGTGAAACCAAAATATTCTATGACAAATCCAAATTTGCACAGTATGTTTCCACAAACCCAGCCCTACAAAGAATAATACATGGAAAACGCCAACTCAAGGAGGGAAACTACACCCTAGAAAAAGCAAGAGAGTAATCTTTCAACAAACTCAAAAGAAGATAGCCACACAAACATTAAAATAATATTGAAAATAACAGGAAGCAACAATCACTATTCCGTAATATCTCTTAACATCAATGGACTCAATTCTCCAATAAAAAGACATGGACTGACAGACTGGATCCATAAACAGGACCCAGCATTTTGCTGCATCCAGGAAATGCACCTCCGTGTTAAAGACAAACACTACTTCAGAGTAAAGGGATGGAAAACAATTTTCCAGGCAAATAGTCTGAAGAAACAGGCTGGAGTAGCCATTCTAATACTGGATAAAATCAACTTTCAACCAAAAGTCATCAAAAAGGATAAGGAAGGGCACTTCATACTCATCAAAGGAAAAAATCTACCAAGAAGAACACTCAATTCTGAACATCTATGCCCAAATACAAGGGCACCCACATTCATAAAAGAAACTTTACTAAAGCTCAAAGCACACATTGTACCTCACACAATAATAGTGGGAGACTTCAACACCTCACTATAATTAATCGACAGATCTTGGAAACACAAACTAAACAGAGACACAGTAAAACTAACAGATGTTATGAACGAAATGGATTTAACAGATATCTATAGAACACTTCATCCTACATCAAAAGAATATACCTTTTTCTCAGCACCTCATGGTACCTTCTCTAAGATTGATCATATAATTGGTCACAAAACAAACCTCACCAGATATAAGAAGATTGAAATAATCCCATGCCTCCTATCAGATCACTACAGATTAAGGTTGGTCTTCAATGGCAACAACAACGACACAAAGCCCACATACACATGGAAGCTGAACAATGCTCTGCTCAATGATAACTTGGTCAGGGAAGAAATAAAGAAGGAAATTAAAGACTTCCTAGAATTTAATGGAAATGAAAGTACAACTTACCTAATCCGATGGGACACAATGAAAGCAGTGTTAAGAGGAAAACTTGTGGGGAGCCGCCTGAGTCACACCCACATTCGCCATTACAAGATGGCGCCTACATTCGGCCGAGGACAAGTTGTAAACAGGCTAGTGCGCATGCACCTGGTAATTTTCCACCTCGGAGTCTCAGCCTCTCTTGTGGCGGCATCTGGCCTGGTGTGCGGGAGCCAATGGGGAAGCTCCATGCCCAGGCAAGCGCTGTGACCTATATAAGGGACGGGTGTTCTATTGTTTGGGGTCTCCACTCGTGGCAAGCTTATGCTCTCCCTCTCAAGATGCATTAAAGCTTTACTGCAGAAGGATCCTATGTGTGCCGCGTCGTTCTTGCTGGCGAGACGGTAGCGCGGGACATCTGGTGCCGAAACCCGGGAAACTTTGTCATCATCAAGCACCTTTGGAGACCCCCTGGAAACAGGGAGGATTCAGAACTGCAGGGAGGTAGGTTCGGATAGGCATGTTGACCCTGGATATTGATTTGGGGTTGCCCCCTTTTTGGTCTAACGCTGTTGAAGTTTTGCTAATTGTGTTAAGTGCCCTCATTTTGGTTTTACTGTCTTTGTATTGCGGCAAACAAGGTGGGGCCTGTGTAGATGCTGTAAGGGAGGGGCAAATCACCCCTGATAGGGTCCAGGACACCATGTCAGAATCCGAACGGAGTGAGAGGATGGGTACCCAAAATCTTAGCAAAGGAAACGGACCTCCTGGTAAGTCTAAAGACGAGGGAGAGATTAAAGATAAAATGGGAAACTGTCCCTCCGACAGGGCTGTGGGCAGAAAAACGATTCTCATACCCAAGAAAAAAGCAAAAAGAAAGGGGGAGAGCCTCTACCCAGTTCAAGACCTTGAGGCTCTTCCATTGGAAACTTCAGACACTGACCCCCTTAGCTCTAGTGAGGAGTCAGAGCTAGAAGAGGAAGCGGCGCGGTATGAGGAAGATTGGCCGCCCTGTAATGGGCAGATGAAGCGGCCGCCTTCTTTGGCCCCTACGTGGACCATGCCTTCCGCTCCTCCCCCTTATGAGATGTGTCCCAACTCCTTTTCTTTTCTCTCTGATAAGGTTAGGAGAAAGGTACAAGCCGCTTTTCCAGTTTTCGAGGCAGATGGTGGAGGGCGAGTTCATGCCCCTGTAGAGTACAGCCAAATTAAAGACCTGGCTGAAGTGGTCCGAAAGTATGGGGTAAATGCTAATTTTACTATAGTAATGTTAGAGAGATTTGCCGGGGCGTCCATGACTCCCACCGATTGGCAGATGCTGGCCAAGGCTGCGCTCCCTACAATGGGCCAATATGGAGTGGAAGGCTTTATGGCATGAAGCTGCACAAGCTCAAGCCAGAGCCAATGCTACAGCACCGACCCCTGGACAGAGAGATTGGACCTTTGATATGTTAACTGGCCAAGGTCCTTTTGCGGCAGATCAGACCGTATTCAGGCAAAAAAGAGACTTTGGTATCTCTGCCATTATCATAGGCGTGGTGGCAGCGGCTGCGCTTACAGGGGCCGTCACCGTCACTGCATCGGCCCTTGCGCTCTCTGGAACGATGCAGACTGCCAATACCATTAATGAGTTGTCTGCAGCTGCCACCTTAGCTCTAGACAGACAGGTATCCGCCAATACTCAAGTCCAGGGGGACCTAATGCTGGTTAACCAACACATTGATCTTATTCAAAAATAACTGGATGTCCTTTGACAGCTAGCACAATTGGGCTGTGAACAAAAGTTGCCAGGACTCTGTGTTACTTCCATACAATATGACAGATTTACAAAAGCAGCTAACCTGTCTAAAAGTCTTTCACAGTATATGTTACAGAATTGGACCCTTAAATTTGATGACACCCTGCGGGAATTGGCAACAGCAATTATTCAGATTGACTCCACCCGTCTTGACCTGTCCTTGCCTCGGCAATTTCTTATTTCAAGGAATGGGTGGGGGTGAGATTGTTTGGAGCAGCGCTCTGCTGTGGGTTGGTGTTCCTCCTATGGCTCATCTGCAAACTCAGGGCCCAGACTAAAAGAGACAAGGTGGTCATTGCGCAGGTGCTTGTTGCCTTAGAACAAGGAGCCCCGGCCGGTGTTTGGCTGTCCATGCTTAAACAATAGCGGTAGGTCGCCAGCCAGCCAGTTCTTGCACACCCGCGAGTCTAGTCTCATTGCACTGGGTAGAATGTTTGGTCTGAGCAGCTCTTGAGGGATGTCGAGCAAAGCATCGCACAAGGCAGCCATCGTTGTGGGCCACCTTGGGAGATATGTCATCTGCATGAGGGTTGAGTGCCCTAGTTTCCCTCCCTCTAAAAAACCGCACTGGGCGGGTCAGGAAGACCTCGGGCGCGCATGAGCTTAGGGGTCTTCTCCTGTACAAGGCCCAACCTTTTGGTCAGGGGATTTGACCTCTGTCTTCGCCCTCTTAAGAGTGTCCTACTTTGCTTACAGAAATGAAAAGGGGGAGATGTGGGGAGCCGCCTGAGTCACACCCACATTCGCCATTAAAAGATGGCGCCTACATTCGGCTGAGGACAAGTTGTAAACAGGCTAGTGCGCATGCACCTGGTAATTTTCCACCTCGGAGTCTCAGCCTCTCTCGTGGCGGCATCTGGCCTGGTGTGCGGGAGCCAATGGGGGAAGCTCCATGTCCCAGGCAAGCGCTGTGACCTATATAAGGGATGGGTGTTCTATTGTTCGGGGTCTCCACTCGTGGCAAGCTTATGCTCTCCCTCTCAAGATGCATTAAAGCTTTACTGCAGAAGGATCCTATGTGTGCCGCGTCGTTCTTGCTGGCGAGACGGTAGCGTGGGACAAAAACTCATAGCTCTGAATGCCTCCAAAAAGAAACTGGACAGAGCATATACTAACAGCCTAACTGTACACCTGAAAGGTCTAGAACAAGAAGAAGCTAATACACCCAAGAGGAGTAGAAGGCAGGAAATAATCAAATTAAGGGCTGAAATCAACCAAGTGGAAACTAAAAGAACTATATAAAGAATCAACAAAATCAGGAGCTAGTTCTTTGAGAAAAACAACAAGATAGATAAAACCTTAGCCAGACTAACCAGAGGGCACAGAAACAGTATCCAAATTAACAAAATTAGAAATGAAAAGGGAGATATAACAACAGATTCTGAGGAAATTCAAAAAATCATCAGATCCTTCTACAAAAGCCTATACTCAACAAAATTGGAAAATCTGGATGAAATGGACAAGTTTCTAGACAGATAAGAAATACCAAAGTTAAATCAGGATCAGATAAACCATCTAAACAGTCCCATAACCCCTAAAGAAACAGAAGCAGTCATTAAAAGTCTCCCAACCAAAAAAGCCCAGGACCAGATGAGTTCAGTGCAGACTTCTATCAGACCTTCAAAGAAGACTTAATACCAATACTCTTCAAGCTATTCCAGAAAATAGAAACAGAAAGAACACTACTCAATTCATTCTATGAGGCCACACTTACACTGATACCAAAACCCCACAAAGACCCAACAATAAAAGAAAACTTCAGACCAATTTCCCTTATGAATATCAATGCAAAAATACTCAATAAAATTCTTGCAAACCAAATCTAAGAACACATCACAACGATCATTCACCATGATCAAGTAGGCTTCATCCCAGGGATGCAGGGATGGTTCAATACCCAGAAAACCATCAATGTAATCCACTACACAAACAAACTCAAAGAAAAAAACCACATGGTCATTTCATTAGATGCCTTAAAAGCATTTGACAAAGTTCAACATCCCTTCATGATAAAAGTCTTGGAAAGATCAGGAATTCAAGGGCCACGCATAAAAATAGTAAAAGCAATATACAGCAAACCAGTGGCCAACATCAAACTAAATGGAGAGAAACTCGAAGCAATCACACTAAAATCAGGGACTAGACAAGGCTGCCCTCTCTTTCCCTATCTATTCAATATAATATTTCAAGTTCTAGCTAGAGCAATTAGACAATAAAAGGAGGTCAAAGGGATACAAATTGGAAAGGAAGAAATCAAAATATCACTATTTGCAGATGATATGATGGTATACTTAAGTGACCTGAAAAACTCCACCAGAGATCTGCTACAGCTGATAAACACCTTCAGCAAAGTGGCTGGATACAAAATTAACTCAAGCAAATCAGTAACCTTCCTATACTCGAAGGATAAACAGTCTGAGAAAGAAATTAGGGAAATGACACCCTTCACAATTGTCACAAACAATATAAAGTATCTTGGTGTGACTCTAACAACACAAATGAAAGAACTGTATGACAAGAACTTCAAGTCTCTAAAGAAAGAAATTGAAGAAGACCTCAGAAGATGGAAAGATCTCCCACATTCATGGATTGGCAGGATTAATATAGTTAAAATGGCCATCCTGCCAAAAGCAATCTACAGATTCAATGCAATCCTCATCAAAATTCCAACTCAATTCTTCATAGACTTAGAAAGAGCAATTCTCAAATTCATATGGAATAACAAAAACCCAGGATAGCAAAAACTATTCTCAACAATAAAAGGACTTCTGGGGGAATCAGCCTCCCTGACCTCAAGCTGTACTATAGAGCAGTAGTGATAAAAACTGCATGGTATTGGTACAGTGACAGGCAGGTAGACCAATGGAATAGAATTGAAGACCCAGAAATGAACCCACACACTTATGGTCACTTGATCTTTGACAAAGGAGCTAAAACCATACAATGGAAAAAAGACAGCATTTTCAACAAATGGTGCTGGTTCAACTGGCGGTCTACATATAGAAGATTGTGAATTCATCCATTCCTATCTCCCCGTACAAAGCTCAAGTCCAAGTGGATCAAGGACCTCCACATAAAACCAGATACACTGAATCTAATAGAAGAGAAAGTAGGGAAAAGTCTTGAACAAATGGGCACAGGGGAAAAGTTCCTGAACAGAACACCAATGGCTTATGGTCTAAGGTCAAGAAACAACAAATGGGACCTCATGAAATGACAAAGCTTCTGTAAGGCAAAGGACATTGTAAATAGGACAAGATGGCAACCAACATATTGGGAAAAGATCTTTACCAATCCTATATCTAATAGAGGGCTAATATCCAATATATACAAAGAACTCAAGAATTTAGACTCCAAAGAACCAAATAACCCTATCAAAAAATGGGGAATTCAGGGAATAATCAGAGAATTCTCAACTGAGGAAACTCGAAGGGCTGAGAAGCACCTAAAGAAATGTTCAACATCCTTCGTCATTAGGGAAATGCAAATCAAAACAACCCTGAGATTCCATCTCATACCACTAAGAATGGCTAAGATCAAAAACTCAGGTGACAGCAGATGTTGGCGAGGATGTGGAGAAAGAGGAACACTCCTCCATTGCTGGTGGGATTGCAAGCTGATACAACCTCTCTGGAAATCAGTTTGGTGGACACTCAGAAAAAATGAACATAATACTACCTGAGGACCCAGGTATTCCACTCCTCGGCATATACCCAGAAGATGCTCCAACATGTAATAAAGACACATGCTCCACTATGTTCATAGCAGCCATATTTATAATAGCCAGAAACTGGAAACAACCCAGATGTCCCTCAACAGAGGATACAGAAAATGTGGTACATTTACACAATGGAATACTACTCAGCTATTAAAAACAATGGCTTCATGAAATTCGCAGGCAAGTGGATGGAACTTGAAATTATCATCCTGAGTGAGGTAACTCAGTCACAAAAGAATGAACACGGTATGTACTCACTGATAAGTGGATATTATCCCAAAAGTTCTGAATACCCAAGAGTCACTTCACAGCAACCATTGGGCTAAGCATGAGGTCCCAGAGGGAGGAGTTGGAGAAGGGACTGAAGGAGGTGAAGGAGTTGGCAACCCCATGGAGGGAGCAACAGTGTCTACTGGCCTGACCCCTCGATGTTCCCAGAGACTGGATCACCAATCAAAGAATACACATGGAGAAACCCATGGTGCTGGCCACATATGTGGCAGAAGAGGGTCTTGTTAGCCAATGGGGGGAGGAGAGGCCCTTCAGCCTGAGGGTGTTAGATGCCCCAGTATAAGAGAATGGCAAGGAGGGAAGATGAGAGTGGGTGGGTGGGTGGGTGGGTAAATACCCCCATAGAGGCAAGGGAAGGTGGGAAGGTATAGGGAGGTTGCAAAGGGAAAATCTGGAAAGGGGGAAACATTTGAAATGTAAATAAAGTATCCAAAAAAATTTAGAGCATGGAACCAAAAGTGTTTTCAAAAGATGAAATACAAATGGCTTAGAAATAGTTTGTAAATTTTTCAGCATCATTAACCATCAGGGAAATGCAAATTAAACCTATGAGATTTTGTCTTATTTGAGTCAGAATAGCTAAGATTAAAACAAACACACACAAACAAAAACAAAAGCCAAATGTTGGTGTGGATGTGGGAACCAGGAACACATTCATTTATGATGGCAGTAAAAGCCGGTCATCCAGTATGGAAATGATTGTGCAGGTTCCTAACAAAGGTAGAAGTGGATTTACCACATGGTCCAGCTATACCACTCCTGGAAATATACCCCAAGGACTTTATAACTTACTACAGAGATACTTACATATCCATGTTCATTGATGCTTTATTCACAAAATCCAGGAACAATAAATAACAAATGTTTTTCATCAACTAACAAATCAATAAAGAAAGAAATGTGATTCTATGTGTGTGTGTGTTATTTAGTGTGAAGAAAAACAAAATTATAGAGCTTAGAAGTAAATGGATGGAGTTGAAAATAATCGTTCTGATGGAGGAACCAGACCCTAAAAGACAAGTGTCACACATTCTCATATGTGAAAGCTAGCTTTAAATATTTAAATATATGTGTTTAAACTGGAATACCCATAGGATCCAGGAAACCTGTAAGGGTTTGTGGGTAGGGGTTCAATTAAAAAAAGTTCAAATGCAGGTGGTGTGAAAAGGAAAATGGAAATTAAGGAACAGGAAGGGCTAATACGGTGAGAGTGGGAGACAAAGGTAGATGAGGGAGTGTCTAGGGGATAATCAGAGGCCTCTTGGTGATGAGGTAGATCATCTGACCCCTACGGACCACCAGGCATCACAACATCTGTGTCAGTTCCCTCACATAATATCATCCAAATACAACACACAAATGCACTTTAGAAGAGAAAGACTTCATTCACATACCTTCTACTACTGAACGTTCCTAGAATTGTTCTGTTTTATCACTGCTGCTAATTTCATGCTGCATTGGCTTCACATAGCAAACTATTACAGGCAGGTTTGCGTGTATGTACATATAAGGTTTAATTCTGAGTTTTCAGATACCAAGTAGGTGTCTTGAAATGTTGCCCCAGGAATGGGGTTGTTAGTGTATTCCAAATAAGGTTCTATTCTAAAGATCAGGAAAACATAATTTAGGAGTTGCTATTTAACCTACCATGGCTACGATTTCCACCCCACCTGTGCAGATACAGGAAATGAAGCACAAGCAGGTTTCAGTTATTTCTTCAGATTCAAAACTCAAACCCCATCTCTCCACCTCTCCATCTGTTAATCACTGCTGATACTGCCTCCCAGGGGAAATTATGTAGTAAAAGATGCTAGCAATAAGACAGTGGGCCAGGGAAGTGGGCTAAAGAGCTCTGGTTTTCTCCTGAGACCTCCAGATGCTCTTCTGTTAGAAATTAAACCCCTTTCTGCTGCCACACACTCTATCTGTTCAAGGCAGATACAGAACAGTGGGGGAAAGCCTGAATGTGCTTCTCTTCCTCTATCTGAACAGAGTCATTTGAAGTTCACCTGCACCCAAGGAGAGAATCTACATGATATCAAAGAAGTGGAGCATCCAAAGACAATAAATGGCTTCTAAATCTCAATGGACTACATAGGGAGGGCTTGCTGTTAAACCTTCCAAATATTATCTTCCAGGCAGTGTAATCAATGACATAAAGTTATAGGATTGAAATTCTTCAGTGTGCAGTAAATTTGAGACACAAAGTATGAGGAAGCAATTGTGCAGTACACAAAGGCCTTCAGGGGCTCTGCCTGTGGGAATTCAAGCAGGCTCCTGAAGCCTTGAGACCACGTCTGAAGGCAGACAGCAGTGGGTGGATAATGTCACCAATCAGAGCCTCTTGTTTCTGTTGCTTCTCATTTGCATTCTCAGAAGAGGACTGGGAACCAAACCGGAGATGGGAAGATGGTAGATTGGAGCCAGCACGATTCTGCATCTCAACAAATCTAAAACAAGTTGCCAGCCAGATGTATGGTTTCAGAAAGAACCTTTCCTCTGCTGACTAATTTAGCAGTCACTTCTGTAAACCTGTGGAGTTCCACAGGAGGGAGAAGAGGTGTGGATTCTGTCTCATGAATGCTGTAGTACAACAAACCACTCAACAGAAGTAAGGTGGGAGGAAGACCAGCAGTCTCAACTAACCCAGACCCCTGAGATCTCTCAGACACTGAACCACCAACCAGGCAGCATACACGAGCTGGCCCGAGGTACCCAACACATATACAGCAGAGGACTGCCTGGTCTGGCCTCGATGGGAGAAGATGTACCTAACCCTGAGAGTCTTGAGGCCCCAGGGAGTCCAGAAGCCTGGTGGGGGGTGCAGCGTGGGGGTGGGGACCACCTCTTGGAGACGGGAAGGGGGAGAAGGGATGGAATGAGAAACTGTGGAAGGGCAGACCACCAGGATGGGGTGGGGGCATGCATAACAACTGGACTCTAGAAAGAAAAAATAGACTAATAACAAAAAGAAGTGAGGTGGGAGGTGGGCTGTCTCCCTCGGAGCCTCCCAATTTTAATTTATCAATTTCAAAACAGAAATACATGACTTACATATGAAAAACAAAAACATTATGACTGATCTTGAAAGTTATCACTTCTCAATAGCTCAAACTAAAGATAATAAAATGACGAAAATGCCAAAGGATTTGAAAGTATACTTTAAAAATCATGAGTAAGTTCAAAGAGGGTGCAAACAAGTAAACTAATAAAGTAAGAAAGTCAGTTCAGGATCTGAGTAACAAGACTACCATTGTGGATAGGAAATTAAGCAAGAAAATTAAAATTCTGAAACAAAAGAACAAACAGCAAAATTCAGAAATGTTGTAAATGAAAAAAATCAATAAGCCAACAAAAAAATAGTGGAAATCATTACAGACTAGCAGACTCGTTCAAGAAGAAGAAAGAATACCAGTATTGTAAAAAAGAAAAAGAAAAAAAGGGAGGGGGCTTAGGAACTATTATATTCAACCAGCAACCAAGAAAAAAATTAAGTGTGGCCACAACATTCAGGAACTCTGAAACATGAACAAAAGATTAAGGAATCGCAGGGTATAAGGGAGCTGAGTTTTAAACTAAAGGCACATAAAACCTTCTCTTTAAACTAAAGGCACATAAAACCTTCTCTTTAAACTAAAGGCACATAAAACCTTCTCAATGACATTACAAAAGAGAAAATCACAAACCAAAGGAAAGATCTGAACCACAATACAGGAAGTATTTAAAATCTCTAACATTCATGACCAGAAAAGAATCTTTCCATATTATTACAGAATGAAGACACAGTATTAATAGCCACAAGAGAAAAATACCAATTACAACAGAAAACTCATCAAAATGACCTTAGACCTCTCAGCAGAATTCTAAAACCCAGAAAAGCACAGATTGACAAGTTCTAAGAGTAAATAGCTACCAATTAACAATGGTATGTCCAGCAAAGCTATCTTTCAAAGTTGATGAAGAAATAACTTAAATAAAAAGCACAACTTAAACATCCATGAATACTGAGCTCAGGCTGTGAAAAATACCTGAAATAATTCTACACAGAGAGAAAGAAGATGGTCACAAGCAAAATTCATAGGAAAACAAAACAAAGAAAAACCAATGAGACAAATAACCGAACACATAACTATGAAAGAATCAAACTTGCCCAACTCAGTCATCCAGGAGTCTCCTGAGATGAAGAAGAGAGAAAGAAAAAACAAACAGTAGTTCAACAGATAAAAAAATTAAAGGAATCAGCAAAAGTCTCTTGATAAAAACTGTAAATATAAATGGCCTCAACTATGAAATTAAACGATGAAGACTAACTCACTGGATCAATACATTCAGTTTGCTGTCTGAAAGAAACATGCATCACTGACAAAATACAGACTGAGAGTCAACAGATAGAAAACTACATACCAAGCAAGCAGGAGTCTATAAAAAAGGATGATAAGAAAGTCTGGACAAAATATTAAGGGGTGGTTTCAACACCCCATTTTCAATAGGTAGGTCATCTAGACCCAAAAGTAGTGGGACTGCAGAGATGGCTTAGCAGTTAAGAACATTTGTTGCTCTTGCAGAAAGCTTGAGTTTGGTTCCCAGCACCCACGTGGTGGCTCACAACATCCACAACTTCCAGTTCTAGGGGATCTGAAGTCCTTGTCTGACCTCTGCAGCACCAGACAAGCATAGTGCACTTGCATTCATGTGTAACAATAAAATGGAAGCAGTAATCATCTCCTAATTCAAAAAAGTCCAGGACTCAATAGATTTAATGTTGAATTCTACCATACCTTTAGAGAAAAACATCAATGCTCTTGAATTTTTTCCATAAATAGAAAGATAGGAAATACTACTGTCTTAGTCAGGGTTTCTATTCCTGCACAAACATCATGACCAATAAGCAAGTTGGGGAGGAAAGGGTTTATTGAGCTTACTCTTCCACATTGCTGTTCATCATTAAAGGAAGTCTGGACTGGAACTCAAGCAGGTCAGGAAGCAGGAGCTGCTGCACAGGCCATGGAGGGATGTTACTTACTGGCTTGCTTCTCCTGGCTTGCTCAGCCTGCTTTCTTACAGAACCCAAGACTACCAGCCCACAGATGGTACCACCCACAAGGGGCCCTCCCCCCTTGATCACTAATTGAGAAAATGCCTTACAGCTGGATCTCATGGAGGCATTTCCTCAAGGGAGGCTCCTTGCTCTGTGATAACTCCAGCTTGTGTTGAGTTGACACAAAACCAGCCAGTACAACTACCTAACTCATTCTATGAAACCAGTATCACTATGATTTAGGCATAGCAGCCAACAATTAAGGACACAACAAAAAGGAGCTATGATTAATTTTCCCAATGTTTAGAAAAGTAGAAAACTATCAATAAAATTCTCGAGAACCAATTTCAATAACCTGTCTGAAAAAAAAATTTGTACACCACCATGCAGTTGGTTTCATCATAGGAGTTCAAGGATGTTTCAACATGCATAAATCAGTAAGTATAATGTAACATGTAAATATAATCAAAGATAAAAACCATGAGATTATCTTGGTAGATGCAGAAAGGGCTTTGAAAAGTCCCTGGAGAAATTATAGATAGAAAAAGCATAACTCAACGTAATCAAGGCTATACATGAAAAACTTACAGCCATCATTATGCTAAATAGGGAAATACCACAAACATTCATCCTAAAATCAAGAGCCAGGCACGGGTGTTCACTGCCTTCAATCTCATTCAACATAATGCTAGAATTCTTATATAATAATAAAGCAAGAGAAAGAAATGTAATTCAAACAGTTAAAAGATAAACTAAAAGTTTTTTTATGGTTTCTTTGTTGGGTGTGGGTGTGGGTGTGTGTACTTACATGTGTGTGGAGCCTACAGGCAACCTTAGGTTGTTGTTCCTAATGTGGAAGCTTACTGGTTCTTTGGAAAGCTGGTTGGATGGTGCTTTGCTGGGGCAAACACAGGAAGGAATGTTTAGCTGAAGCAGACACAGGAGAAAGAATGTTCTGCTAAAGCAAGCACAGGAAAGGACATGCAATAAAAGATTCCTTGCTAATGACATGCATGCATTGGTTCACCCTACATTACATTACATGGTTGAGTGGCATTTGTTGGGACTCCATAAAGAGAAACACCCTGAAAAACTTCTGGTGGTGTGCTGCAGTTTCTTGCTGCTTCCTCTGACTGGGGCTGGTTGGCAGAGTGATGTCAGCTGAGACAGGCCCATGTGCTAAGGCAAGACCTGTGCTGAGGCAAGACCCATGGAGGACTCTTGATGTTTGGAGGGCTTATAAATAGGACTCAGTGGGCAGTAACGGAGACTGAGCTAGGCTTGCTTATAGAGCTAGTGGGTCTAGACTCTTCGATGATCTTCACTTCCCTGAGAGAGACACAGCTGAGAACTTCTCCTGGCGTTCCTCCTGGCCCCTCCTGCTGACTCATACTGAGGCTGAGACCTAGCTGTCTTCACTAGATCATGTCACCACTGTTGCTAACCCGTCTATACTGAACTGGACTGCTGGTGTATCGTGAAGTGGATCAAGCTGCCTCTGCCTGCTAACCTGTGACCTGAACTGCTAATTTCCAGACATCACAGGCAGGAGTTGCTCCAGAGAACCTTTCTAAGCAGGTCCACTCCCCCAGTATCCTTTCTTTTCCAGTATCTCTGGGGGAGGAGAGCTAAAAGGGAGATGAAAGCACTTAACAATCATCATTAAAAAATGGGTTTTGAACAAATTAAAGGTGCATTCCTCAGCTTCTATCAACCTTTTCCTTTTCAGACAAGATCTTCCTTTGGCTGGGCCCATGTAGGCCAGCCTGCCTAGTCAGAAAGCCCCAGAGATCCACCTGTCTTGTCTCTCTATTGCAAGGATTACAAGCCCATACCACCATGCTCAGTACTTTTGTAAAATGTGGGTTCTAGAGAAGCTCTTTACAGACTGACCTGTATTCCCACCCCCTCAAATGATCTCTATTTACAGACAATCTCTCCCTGCACTTAAAGCACCATAAGAACACGACCAGAAAACTCTTGGATTTGATCAACACTTTAGCAAAGTTTCAAGATATAAAAGCAACACACAAAAATAATCAGTTTTTCTACATAGTGATGAATGTGCTGAGGTAAAATCAGGAAAACAAGCCAATCCTTCTCACAGTAGCACAAACCAGATGCCAAGGACGGTGAAAGACCCCCTACAATAAAACGTCAGAATATGGAATATAGAATGTTAGAATATTAAAATGAAACTAAAGTAAGCCCATTGTGTCAGGAAGGGAGAGGCTCTAGAGACAGGTGTGACCCTCCTATTGGCTGTTAAAACAATGGTCCCCGTGGCATTGGAATTTCTCCAACAGTCTCATACAGGGAGAAGAAAAAGGCTGGTATCAGACAGGGCTAGGATTTGTCTCCCATAAAATGATCTCATATGGTTCTGACATTTCAGACCAGAAGATAGTAGAGCCAAGAGAATCAGTGAAGAGCAGGTCCACATCTTGACCATGGCTGCTTAGTAATATATACCTCTGTCTATTTGAGCCTAAACCTCATGTCAGAACCTTAAAATGGACTTGGGTGTATTACTTTATTTCTTCTTCTTACCAACATGGCCACTATGAATAAATGTCCTTATTTTGATGTTTAGTTGCCTGTTGGCTTCATTGGCCTTCTGAGAATGAGTGCCCCTAACTACTTGGTTAGGGTTGCCAGGACCATGCCAAGACCCTAACAGCTCCAATAACAGCTGCACAGAAGCATTGTCAGGTGATGGACCGATCAGTGCCTGGAAATCAGCCCTGGAGACCTATTAGCTCTAAACCTCAAGACAGCCATGCTATAGAGGAATCGACAGCACGTGGCTGTGTGTAGCTTCCATGACAGGCAGGTGACCAGGAGTGAAGATCAGCATTGTGGCTTATAGACAATCTGCCTAGGTCCTGGAAGTACCTGTCATGAAACTCTAAAAATAGGCCTTAAGAGGCACTGACCCGCCTCAGTAAGGCTGCCCCAAGCCTTGTCCTCAGGAAATCATAGCTAATGAGGCAAGAACAAGCGATCTGACCGAAGCTACCCTAAGCTGCCCACAAGGGAAGGCCCCATTTAACTTCTCATTAGTAGAAATCAATTAGGCTTTGAGGTTATCATCAGTCACTGTGATGTGTTGGGACAATAAACAAACACTAACTGGTGTAGAACACAGCATTTGCTAAGGAAAGTGTGGGCCAAGAGTGTGCAACTCCAGCAAGGCAGAAAAGGCTCCCAAACCACCAAAAGGAGGATGTCCATGAGGAATCCGCACAGTACCAGCATCCCTTGGGCATCATGATCTACTTCATACCCCCAGCACTGACAGCCTTGACCCAGGAGCATCCCAGAGATCCCAGAGGACATATTAATTTTGTGGTGGTTTTGTTGGTTTGTTTGGTTGGTTGGGGTTTTTGGAGGAGGAGGTATCATAGTGAACACTGATGTGCAGCCAAAGTCAGGTAGATACATAAGAACTTTCTAGAAGCTACTTGTTTGGCTACCTCTTAGTGACCCTTTTTCTAGCCAGGGCTCTCATTACCCTTTTGGCAGCTTAGCCATTACAGGCTCCTGGGAGGACTGGTGTGGTTACAGCAGAAGGCAGCATTAGCTGGGAACTGAGGATGCATCTCCTGTTGCATCCTCAGAGCCTAAGCTGTCCCTTCCTACCTGGGTCCCAAGGCTGGGCCCTAACCATTAGTGTCTTCCTTTTGAGATCCACCTCCAGCCACCCTGAATGAAAAGTGGAGCACCTCAGTGTCTCATCTCACTACGTGGGTGCCACCATTTACCAGTCCCTATAGCTGTGTCTGGTTCCTGGTGTGTTTCCATTTATTGACTTTCTTAATCCTGTGAACAAGCTCCTTTGCTGGGAGCCACCTAGCAAGGAGCAGTGCTCTGAAAAGAATGCTGATTACTATCTTAGGCAAATACCTAAATACTTCCCCATTCTCAGGTTTTACAACTTTAAGATATTTCTCTATCCTTAGGTTTTACGATTTTAGATACTGCCCCATTCTTAGGTTTTACATTAATTCTAAGTCAACTGCTTCAGGAGAATTGAAACCTATACTATAGACCCTCCACCTGCTGACATCTGTGCTGCCATGGCTACAAGGAATTTCGGTTGTGGATTTTTGCTTAAAAACTCATGCTGTTGTCCGCACTAAACGGAGCTTGATCAGAATCCTGTCTTGCTCTCCTTCTTCATGTCTCTTGTCCCCCATACTCTTTCTCCAGGTTTGAGGCCCCTGCTGACTGCCCTGCAGGTCGGGGCACTCCTTGATTAACCTTTCTGTGTGTGCCACACCTAATTAATTCTATATCTCTGGAGAACCCCAACAAATGTGCTGTCCTTGTGTGTCCTTGTAGGAGCAATGGGTGGTCCTTGCAAATGTGGCAGGACACAATCTTCTGACCCTTGAGCTTGTTCATTGAGTCCTCCTCCTCCTGGCAGACCTTTGAACTCAGCCTTTGAATCCTAGTCTCCAATGTGCCTGTGGAGTTATGGAGGCCATTTCTGCTAGCAGCTGCTATTTTTCCATTACCCCCTAAAGAGAGAGCAATCAAGCTTACATAGGTTTGTACTTATACTGTTGTGATGAACAGTTTTATGTCATCTTAATACAAGCTACAGTTAGATAGGAAGAAGAACCTCAAATGAAAAAATGTCCCTAGTGCAGTGGTCTCTAGGCAAGTCTATGGGGTGTTTTCTTAATTGATGATTGATATGTTAGGGCCCACTGTAGGTGGTGCCAACCCTGGGTGGATGGTCTTAGGTGCTATAAGAAAGCAGGCTGAGCAAGTCATAAGGAGCAAGCCAGTATGTCAGGTTCTACCAGGTCTCTGCTTCAGTTCCTGCCTTCAGGTGCCTACCTTGAGTTCCTGCCCTGCCTTCCCTCCATAATAGACTCTAATCTGTAAGAAGAAATGGGCTTTTTCTTTCCCAAGCTGTTTTTGGTCGTTGTATTTAGCACATCAATAAGAAACTGACTAGGACAATTGTAAAACATTGGTCCCTAGTCACTGTATTCAAGGGCACCAGTGTGGGAATTGAACCCTGTGGTTCAAGAATTCTTAAGGTGGCCTCCATGGTGTGGCTGAAACACCAACACTACCTGCCATGGCCTGGCACCCCTTAGCCTGAATCATCTGACTTTTCCTGGTGTTTACATAAGATACTCTTCAACTAACATCATGGAGATTTTGTGTCAAAGGTGACAGAGATGGGTTATATATTGCCTTGGGTGATCTGTTTCAAGAGTTGATGTAATGGGCTAAATTATAATCTCCCAAATTCATATGCTGAAATCTTAAAGCCAGGCTGTAAAATGTGACTCTTTAAAAAGAAGTCTGTGATAAGGACATGGGGAAAATAAAGTCACAGGTGGCCTTCACCCAGTCTTCCCCGAGGTCCTCATTCAGAGAGGTTGAGAACTTAGGCACACACTGAGACATGACTATTTGACGAGCCTGTCTGCAAACCAAGGAGAGAAGAAGCAGTCCTGGCCATGCCTTGATTTCAGTCATGACCTCCAGAGCTGTCATGTCTTGAATGTAAAATGTCCCCAAAGACTCATTTATCAAATCTTACTCTCCATTTGGCAATGCAACGGTGAGTGAGTCAACTCAGAGGGTCTCACTTCATCAGCAGGTTAACCTATGTGTGAGCTCATAGATGAATGTGCTATTGACAGATGGGGGCTGATTGGAGGTAGTGGATGATCAATGAGGGTTTACCTCTGATGTCTGTAGCTCCACCATCCCCTGTCTCTGACAAAGATGAGAAGTCCAGGGTTAGCTATGATGGAAGCAGAGACCAAAGACTGCTCACTGTAGAAGAAACTGAAGATGTGGATGAGCAGGGAGACCTGCCTTCTGGTTGGAGAAGCAAGCATCTTTGACAGGGAAGTGTCCTTGGCCCTAGCCAGAGCTTGGAGGCATCGTAAGGGAGCATGCATCTCCTGTGGCAATTAGCGATTTATTAAGTCATTTTCTGGAGCCACAATGTCCTCCAAGAATGCCTCCAACCAAATGCACTAATTAATATGAAAGGAATAAATATTTCATTGCAAACAAATGGATCTCATCCTTCCTTGCTGTGTCTGGGAGAACAAGGGTAGCTCATAAACACATCTCCTTTAAGCTTTCTAAAAAAGGATTCTGACATAAGAGCAGCAGCCGGGGAAGTCCGGCAACGTGCCCAGAGGCTTGTGGTTGGGCCAAAATTGCAAGCCAAATCTCATACACAAAATCTTGCTTCACAACTTAATTAACTGACATAGTTTCATAAACAGATCAACCACATTCTGAGTCCTGCCTGGCAGAAATGATGCTTTGCGTCAGGCAGACATGGGTGACCACATGCCCACAGGGACCTTGGTGCTTACCACAGGGCCTTTGCACCTGCAGTATCCTCTCAACAGAACTCCTGGATAGACCTGTTATTGTCTGGATACTAAGCTTCTAAACAAGCGCTTTTCCACACCGCATTTATACGCAGCTGTACAGACCTGGCAGCTTGGGACAAGACAGCTGACCTGGACTTGTGTATAGGGAATACCTGTCTCTCTGCATAACAAGGTAATACTGAGTCTGGGCTATCACCTGGGCAATGCCAGCTCAGTTTTATTCAGAATTGTCCTGTGAGAAACATGGAGGGTTATTATCATGTAACACCAGGCTACAGTCTGTGATTTTTACGCACACGCTGCCTCTGGCCAGTGGAAGAAGTTCCATTTCTTTTATTTCAACCCTGCAGTCCTCATACAGAGGGTCCCATCAAGAACGACACTGCCAGGGTAACCCCTGAGTTGGTTTGCCTACAGGCCCTCTCCACCCTCTCCTGAAAAGGACTCATCCCTGTTGCAGCTCAAGTTCATGCCAAGGGACTACCTCCCCCTGGATTCACTTCTGCTGCTCTGCCATGAAAGGTCAAAGGGTGTCCACAGGGTCTAGAGCCATCAGCAGCTCCCAGACTGGGGTATGCCAATTTGGTGCTAATTTGCCCACCTGACTCACAGCACCTCAGCCACCACTTGCATCTGTCTCTTTGCTTAGAACCTCATCATTTCCTCCTGTTAGACAAGCCTTCGATGTCAGCCACTATGGGGAAAATGGCCACCCACAGACTCAGCCTGTTCTCTGATACTTAAGGGACAGTTCCACTCACTGAAGGTGGATAGTGTTGCTTGTGTCATGCAACCAACCCCTTGAGCCTTCCACAAATTGCTAGGTCAAACCATGTCACATCACATGCCCATCTTTGGGGATACATGACAAAGATAGTGAGTGACAGCCACCTTGGACTCCAGTGAATGGTTGATGCATCCTCTGAAGAAAGGGATATCATTACCATAGGAAGAAGTGGGCGGAACAGCAATGGGAGTCCAGGACGCTCTGTGACTTTCCATTCCCAATCTATATTAGAAATGTGCACCCACATTGAATGTCAATTCACTCACTGGCCCAACTACCTAGAGCTGATACACACTAGAACTGCCCAAAATCTGAAGTACTTTCTCTCACCAAGTGTCCAGAATCCTATCTGCGGTATTTCAACTACCCCAGAACACAGACCCAAAAGGGTTTATTGTTTAAGGCTATTTCGTCCTCAATTCAGTCATCGGAAGCTATTTACATTGATGGCACATGGGAAGTGAGACTGCTCCCAGAATGCACAGGAAACATGATTACTGCAGGTCCCGTGTGTACCTGCCAAGAGTCAGACTATTGTCACCCTTCACAAGGAACTCTTAATAAACGCTGACAGGCAGCCTGCCCAAGGCAGAGAGCAAAGCTCCCAGCATTCACTTCCTATTAAAAGAGGTCTCGCCTGGCTCCACTATAGCTAAGAGCAGCCTTTAGAGTTAATCAGAGACAAAGGCAGCCATTATTTGGTAGTTCAATCAAAACAGAGCTACCTGGTCCCAGAATGCAAGCTAACCACACCCCAGGCACCTGACATAAATGTATAATTCCCAAGACTCTTAGGATCTTTATGACATTGCTACATGGTGGCTTACCAATAGATGCCAGGAAGCTTGGGACTTCAAAAAGATCAACAATGACAATAAATTTCTAAGACATCAGTACTCTAGATAGCTGATACCAAGAGCAGATCATGTGCCGGATAGCAGGACAGGATGAAGCAGAAAAGGCAGACAACATTGCCAAGGGATAGCGACAGGATAAAGCCAATGTAAAAGAACGCAGTCAAACACGATGTCACTAAGAGATGCAGAGGGGTCAGGACCCAAACTGTCAGTGACAGGAGGGCACAGAAGAAAGCTATGAGACCCTGTCTTAGTCAGGGTTTCTATTTCTGCACAAACATCATGACCAAGAAGCAAGTTGGGGAGGAAAGGGTTTATTCAGCTTACACTTCCACGTTGCTGTTCATCACCAAAGGAAGTCTGGACTGGAACTCAAGCAGGGCAGGAAGCAGGAGCTGATGCAGAAGCCATGGAGGATGTTACTTACTGGCTTGCTTCCCCTGGCTTGCTCAGCCTGCTTTCTTATAGAACCCAAGACTACCAGCCCACAGATGGTACCACTCACAAGGGGCCCTCCCCCTTGATCACTAATTGAGAAAATTCCTCACAGCTGGATCTCATGGAGGCATTTTCTCAACTGAAGCTCCTTTCTCTGTGATAACTCCTGCCTGTGTCAAGTTGACACACAAAACTAGCCAGTACAATTGACCCCTTGTCAACTTGACACACAACACATCACCATTAAGCCTCGACCCTTACATTCTTATTCATCCCCAAGATCTAAATAACTTTAAAAGTCCCACAGTCTTCGCAAATTCTTACATATTAACATTTCAGTCCCTTTTAAACATCCAATCTCTTAAAATTAAACATATTTTAAAAATTCAAAGTCTCTTAACTGTGGCCTTCTTTCTTCAAGAGGGAAAAATACCAGGCCACAGTCACTATCAAAAGCAAATCAAACTCAAACCATTCAATGTCTGGGATCCATTCATGATCTTCTAGATTCCTCCAAGGGCTTGAGTCACTTCTCCAGCTCTGCCCTTTGTAGCACACACCTTGTCTTCTAGGCTTCAGATGCCTGTACTCCACTGCTGCTGCTGTTCTTGGTGGTCATCTCATGGTACTGGCATCTCTAAAACACTGCTGTCTTTTGCTGCAACTAGGTTTACCAACAGCCTCTCATAGGCTCTCTTCATGGTTCCAAGCCTCACCTCCTTTGCATGACCCCTTCAGTCCTGGGCTGTCAATTGCAACTGAAGCTGCACCTTCACCAATGACCTTCCACGGCCTCTCACAGTGCCCAGGCCTCAGCTGTTCTTCACGATTCCTTCATGCCTTCAAAACC
Source organism: Rhynchomys soricoides (assembly GCA_019843965.1). Lineage (NCBI taxonomy): Eukaryota > Metazoa > Chordata > Mammalia > Rodentia > Muridae > Rhynchomys > Rhynchomys soricoides. The sequence continues at coordinate 2,789,309 of JADRCH010000051.1, read as the reverse complement.
AGTACCACCTGGGTGACTCTTACACATTACCAAGTCCAGCCACAGCACAAGGTACAACCCTGGCTATATCTGGAACGCAGCCTCTGTGCTCTCAGAAAACACTTCTCGGGAGATTTCATCCCAATGATGCTGGTCTCTTCTTAATCACAGCTAATATCTTAGCTCTAGCTAACCAGCATCAATAGTAATGCAATGGTTTTGCTTCAGTAGTTCTGGTATCTTGTTAATCACAGCTGATTTCTTCATCCCCAGCTAACCAAAACCACAGAATCTTAAATCAAACTAGCAATGGCCCTGATAAGAGTCTTTAATCTTCCCTCTGAAATTTCACAAGCCAGGCCTCCATCTTCTGCACTGTTCTCAACATTATCTTTCAAGCTTCTACAGAACATTCCACAGAGGTCTTAACATCCCAATGACTCTTCTAACTCAAAGTTCCAAAGTCCTTCCACAGTCCTCCTCAAAACATGGTCAGGTTGTGACAGGAATACCCCACTCCTGGTACCAATTTGTCTTAGTCAGGGTTTCTATTCCTGCACAAACATCATGACCAAGAAGCAAGTTGGGGAGGAAAGGGTTTATTCAGCTTACACTTCCAATCCTGTTCATCACAAAAAGAAGTCAGGGCTGGAACTCAAGCAGGTCAGGAAGCAGGAGCTGATGCAGAGGCCATGGAGGGATGTAACTTACTGGCTTGCTTCTCCTGGCTTGCCCAGGCTGCTTTCTTATAGAACCCAAGACTACCAGCCCACAGATGGTACCACCCACAAGGGGCACTCTCCTCTTGATCACTAATAGAGAAAATTCCTTACAGCTGGATCTCATGGAGGTATTTTCTCAAGTGATGCTCCTTTCTCTGTGATAACTCCAGCTTGTGTCGAGTTGACACACAAAACCAGCCAATACAGACCCCCAATTGTGATGTAGCTTGGAAGAGGTTCTGCAAGGTTCTCTAAGCCATTGAATTAATGCATTGGGTGGAAATGTGCAAGGTTCTTACATGCTGCGCTGTGTTCTTGATGTTAAGTTCAGCTACCATCACTGGGATCAAGGACAGGCTTCCTAGGTTTCTAGGTCATAGCTCTTCTGAGAAATACAGAGATGTAGAACTTCTGGTATACCCCAAGATTTGCCCCAGGTCTTCAGACCCCTTAGGAAAACATAATGTGGGTAGACAGCAAGAAGTCTAGCTGAGAAATACCGAGGATGGGAACATCATGCCCACATAAGGAACTGAAGCTCTAGGACTTACCAAGCTAACTCTCTACTGAAAATATACTTAAAAGCTGGGACACATCTGTCATCCCAGCATCTGGGAGACAGGGAGCAGGGGTCCTCAGTCATCAGACTACAGAGCAAGTCTGAAGGTAACTTATTACCCGAGACTTTGCCACAAAGGCAAAACAATAAGGGGGACTGAAACACAGGTTTATAAAAAATTTGAATCAATGCAAACTTCTATGGCATATCATTCATCATGTCCTGGACATACTTCATGCATAGGGAAGCTGTAGGTGTAGCCATGCTCAGTACAGAAATAAGTAACATGAAGATACAATCCCCAGCATTTATCACTCAGCAGACCACGTGGATGTTAAGGATTTGTATTCTAACCCCTAGAGTGGCGATGTAAAAATATTGGGAAGTACGATCATAACACAGCTAGAAAAAATTGAAAAGAGTTAAAGATATAAAATTGATCTTAAAAAGAGAGAGGAGGAATGAAAAAATAAAGAGATAAGGAAACCCGAGCTAATGAGAGCAGCTGTTGCAACATCGCTGCATGACATAAAGGCCAGTGTGGTCCAAAGCAATGAAACGAGGGCGTATAAAAAGCACGGAAGAAGTTACTCTTAAAGCAAAGGTTCCACATAGATAGGATTTATCACAGCCTCCCAAAAGTTAATAAAATATTTAAAACTAAACTTTATGAAAGGTAAGAGACAAGACTAGTGTATATTTTAAATAAAAACCCTCTAATATCATCTTTAGATTTAAATGTTAAGAAACCACAATGAATTTGACAACTACAGTAGGAAGGCGGACAGGGTGGGGACTGGGCTGTGCAATCTCTGTGTCCCTGTATCTTGGGGAAACAATATGAAACGAAGTAAACATTCGAGTCCCTAGAGCAACAATTTAAAAATACAGCACAGGAATGTGTAACTATTACCTTGCTAGAGAAATGAAAAGGAAGTTCTGAATATTCAGTCTGAAACACACAAACGAGGATAAATAGAAGAACAAAACTAGGATTAATAAATACAATAATAAAAACACACTAGACATAAGCCAAATAGTAGTGTGGTAGTTTGAGTAGGTATGACCCCCATAGACTTATGTGTGTGAATGCTTGGCCCCTAGGGAGTGGCACTATTAGGAGGTGTGGTCTTGCTAAAGAAAGTGTGACACTGCTGGCGGTCATCTTTGAGGTCTCCTGTGCTCAAGCTCTGCCCAGTATGGTACACAGTCTCCTGCTGTCTGTAGATCAAGATGTAGAACTCTGGGCTCCTCCAGCACCATGTCTGTCTGCACACTGCCATGATTCTCATCAAAATGATAATGGAATAAACTTCTAAACTATAAACCAGCCCCAATTAAATGTTTTTCTTTATTAAGAGTTGCCTTGGTCATGGTGTCTCTTCACAGCAATGAACCTTAAGACAAGTACCAAGAATTATATCCACCACAAATCAAATGGACAATCCAACTAAAAAGGCAGAGTTTGTAGAGTGAATCATTTTAAAGCTGTCTTTACAATATTATTTAAATACTGTCTTTAAATACTGTCTTTACAGTATTTCTTTTTAATGTAAAGCGAATAATAAAAATAAGTAGAATATATGCCACATAAACAGTAGCTTAAGTACATGACAATGGTTGTGTTGATCCCAGAGAAAATATAAATTAAAATGAGAGTATTGGCAGATGGAAAAGGCATTTCATAATAATGGGATCCATTCATCCTGAGAAAGTAACAGTGAGAAAGGTGTGTGCTTCAGACCTCCAATAGCAAGGTACACACACAGGCAGACTTATGGAAAGAAGTGACAACCCCATAGTCTTGTTGGAGTTTGGACACAACTGTCTCAAATGGATGAACAACATCTCCAAATCATTGAAGACACAGATCTGAATATCATCATTGTGTGACTTCTTTTCTCTCTCTGTGACAAAATACCTACAAATACTCACTGAAGCATTTGCTTTGATTTAGAGTTTGTGTATACACAGCTGATTGTAGTAGATAAGGCGTGGCGGTAGGAGCATGAGGCAAATGGTCACACTGCATCCACAGTCTGGAAGCAGAGCACTGAATGCTATTGCTCAGCTAATATTTTGTCTTTCATTCATTGCAGACCAAAACATGGTGATCTCTAATGAACAAGTGAAATTCAATGATAATATGAAAAGGTTAAACCAAAGTATCCAATTGGGATTTGCCTGATGTATACAAAGTTGCTTCAGAATTTGAAAGCCAGACAATGTAACTCTCAAAACAATGAGAGACACAGTAGCTATATCAATGGACACAAGAAAAGCATGTGACCACTCAACAAGCAGATGACAAACACTACCATGGTCCTTGAAACTGTGAACACTGGCCTAGAGTGGGTGGCTGTACTGAGAAGTTGCAGCCTCAGAACAAGGCTGTTTGGCCTCATAGCAGATTGGGGTCAGGGCAAGGCTCCTGCCTCCTCCACATAGGACTATTTTATGTCCATGGGAAAAGTCGGCATAGCAAACTCCAGTGATGATCTGACTTTGGTCAGTGACATGCTACTGAAAAAAAATCCACCTTAATAAGGAAACTCTGACCACCTAAAGTCAAATGTTCACACAGATAGCCATTTCCCTGAAGAAACATCCTCATGGATGCCTCTCTGACGAGATCTGACTACCTACTTTCCTTTTAACAATCTACAAAAAAAGCTTTCCAGCCTCCAGGTCACCATCTTTTCTCTGAGAACTGGCTGCATCTGCCTTCCTAGAGACTCACATTAAGTCCTTCTTTTTCCATCAGTCTGGTCTTTGAGGAACTCACTCACAGTCCATGTGACATGGGCCTGTCACAGCACTGTGCCGTAACAAGAAGGGGAATTCTTGATCTAGTAGAGGAAGCCTCAGGAAAACTTAGAGAGAACTTTTCTTCAGAGTGAAATGGTAACTTATTCTCCTCTCAGCTCAGGAACAAAGCCAGGGAAGGAAAGGGAAGGGGTTTGGCAGTTCCAGCATCATAGAGAACTTGCATGAGGGCTGTAGTTGGGATCCCCAGAACCCACAAAAAAGGTGGGTGGTCAGAGCAACCCACCAGTACTTTTAGCACATAGAAGGTGTAGACATGGGATCCCCAAAGCAAGCTAGCTGTCACATTAGACTTATATCCATGAGCTCTGGGTTCAATTGAGAGACCCTGCCCCTGTGAATAAGGTCAAGTGATCAATGAAGACTCCTGATTACAGCCACAAGTCTTGACATACATGTGGACACACCTGCACATGCACGCACCTGCCCACGTATGCATATATACTACACACACACACACACACACACACACACACACACACACGAGCAAAGAAAATCCTCCAGAATAAACAGAGCTTCTTATCCTTATGACTACTCAGTCGATAATGGAATGTTTACCCATGTCAGTAAGACAAGGACCCTGGAAGTACAAGATGGGTAATATATATAAAATTACCTGCCCTAACTTTATGAAACACTGGCCAAAGCCAACGAGGGAAGGAAAAGGCTTATTCCATCATCCAGAGAAATCAAGGAAAGAACTAGAGCAGGAACCAGGAGGCAGGAACTGAAGCAGAGACTGTAAAGGAATGCTGCTTACTGGCTTGCTCACCTATATAACCCAGGGCCACCTGATTGGGGGTTGAACTGTCCACAGTGTGCTGGAACCTGTCACATCAATCAAGATAATGCTCATGGGCCAATCAGATGGAGGCAATTCCTCAGGGGAGGTTCCCTCTTCCCAGGTGATTCCAGTTTGTGTCAAGTTGACAAACACTAACCAGCTCCAAGCAGATGGAAGACTTTCTGATAAAATCTGGAAGCTACAAACCAACTTTCACAACTAGCTATTTAAAGAGCAGTGTTTCAGGGGCAGTGCTTGTCCATCAATGAGAAAAGCCCTCACCACCTGTCCCTGCCACCACTTGACAATGAGCTGAATATCCAGAAACTATGAGCCAAGATAAATCTTTTTTTCTTTAAGGTTTTTTATATCAGGCATCCTGTCTCAGCTTTTAAAAAAACGTAATGTGCAGCTACTAGGTACTGGTTCTAACTTTTTGAGTCTAAGTCACTTCATCCATAAAAAGTAAATCGTAGCAATTGAGAATAACAGGGTATCTGGCTTTTCAAAAGTCCTTAGAATAGATTAGGGCTTATGTGGGGAAACTTTTTCCCCTAAAATTTTACTTTCTCCTAATTTTTTTCCCTTTATCCCCACATAGTCAAGAATTACCAATGTGAATTTTCTAAAAAATAAATAAAACAAATGTTCAAGAGCTGGAAAGAGCCAGCTGGGGTTAAGTTTGGAGAGAAGGAATCCACTCTGCTCATTTACATCTTCGAAGAAGACCTGACATTAGCAATATTGAAGCAACTGCCACCATAAGCCGCCTAAGCCCAGACTCTGTTCCATTTTCAGAGTAAAATAGCCCAGAGTCCAAGGAAACCATTACGGCTTCCTTTCATGTCTCAGATTTATCAAATTGAAATATTCTCTCACCCGAAAATGCCCAGCAAGCAGCACAAAAGCAGACCCACAGGATACACACATGCTCAAGCCCAAGCATCAAGACTTTCATATTTCTTTTGTTGTTGTTTTTTAAAGTACATTGTTCTTACCTTTCCAAAACTTCCTTTACCAATGGCCCGCAGGATCTGGAAGTGGTCAAAGTTGACTGGAAAAAAGAAGTTGACAATCAGGTCAGGTGTAGACATTGTGTCCATGTACTACCCACCTGTTCTAATGGCTTCTGCCCACCAGTCTTATCCACCCTGAACTAGCACCTGGTCACTGAGACACTACCAGATGAAGGACATTTCATTTTCCACCAAACACAGTCAACACCAAAGGTGCATAGGATGAGACATCTCGTGGGGGACATGACAACAGGAAGGCCCCACTATTTGGATTTCACATTTTCATATGTGTGTTTCCCTTCTCCAAGTGGATGTCCCCACTGAGGGTCCCTCTGGTGCACCCAGCACTCTTGAGGTCACTCTGCAGCTTACCTATGCTTGCTGTTGCATTTTCTGTCTGATCCTTCCACACAGTATGTCCAGCCCTGGCCATGAGGCTACTGCAGTCCAAGCATGCTGACCCGCGCCACCCTCCTGCTGTCACCCCGAATCACCCTACTCCTTGCCTCCATTTAGCTCTCTCTGCAACTTTACCCTCCAGCCTCACTGACTGGCATCCACCAGCCTCTGCACTGAAGCAGGTCAGCAATGTATGGCCATACTTCTGATTGTCGTGAACATCCTTCAGGGTCCCTGAGCCCCCTTTCCTTTTGCTTGTTTTTAACACAGGATCTCATGCAGCCTAAGCTGACCTTGAGCTTCCGTCCCCTCTTCCTGTATCTTTGGAGTGTTGAGATTATAGACATGCCATGGTGCCAACTTTATGTGGTGCTCAGGATTGAACCAAGAACTACATACATACTAGGCAAGCACTCTGCCAACTGAGTCACACCCCAGGTTCCTTCTCTCCTTCCAAAAGTATCTACTTGACCTCTAGAGAAGATTCTTCTCCTAAATGCCTTCTTCAACAACTTCCACATGCACAGTCTTTCCCCCCGACCCAATACACCTGGAAGGGACACTGGAATCTGTCAGTTACCTGTCGCACAACTACTCTGCTGGCCTCCAGAGGGTTTGGTGGCATGCCAGAGCCTGACCAAGTATCCCTGACCTTTTAGGTAGTTTGAACTGGTGCCTGCCCAGAGTACTCCTGGAGGACTCAAAGATACCTTGAACTTCATGGAAGCCACAGACCCCAGATAGAGTGGTGTCTAGTTTCCCCTGACCACACATTTCAGTACATCCACCAGACCCCAGGCTGGGCGGCACTAGTTTTTCTAACTACAGTAGTTCAAAGCCAAGGATTCATCTATGTCTCTTTTCCCTCCAAATGCCACCTTTAGTCCTTTATCAGGGTGGCTCAGTATTTCTTCCTCCACTCTCTTTCATCTGTCCATCCTGAGACCCCTTTGGTTTCCACCTTGTCCTGTCACCTGACCTCTACCATGGCCTCTCAACCTCCCCCTCTGACCCTCCCTTAGGATTACATGTGATAAGGATGGCAATCATGTCTGTCCCCTGCTTACTCCCCTGCCTTGACCCCTCTGTCTTTTCCACGGAGAGCATACTCCTCCCTGAACTGCACTGTCCCTGCCCTGCTCCGGTCTTGTCACCCTATACCTCTGAGACCTACCTGCATGCTACAGACACAGGTCCCTCCATTCCTAGGACAGCTGTTTCAAATTTATCCTTTCTCTTCCCCCAGCATTCACTTGTTACCTGCTTTGTCCATCTGTGTCCTGAGAGGGGACTGGGCCTAACTTCCAACTAAGGATACAGTCTTGTAGGGTGCTGACTTTCACTAAACACATCATTCTCAAAATCTCTACAGGACTTGATCATTTTTCTCTACTAGATTCTGAGTTACTGGGGGTCAAATGTCACGATTATCCTATTTGTTGTGACTCCCTTAGCACCCGGACCTTGCTAGCACACTGAGGCACTCTGAAACTACTCATTAACCAAAAGGATGATTGAGTGAGCTAATCTCCATATTCATGGAGCCAAGTGCATAATAAGTCTTGGTAAATATTTTTGCGTTTGACTGAATTGCAGCCAGTTCTCAATAACTAGGGAAGACATGTTATTTACGAAGATGAAGGGAATTGATTAGCTCGCTGCATAACTGAAGCTGGGGTGTGCAGAAGTCAATGAGCACAATTGGTTCCTTGTATATTAAACTTTGCTGAGCCAAAGTCAGACTCCAGTGAGCTGTCAAACACCTGAGGTGCTTAGAATGGAGTCACTGTGTTAACCATTAACTAGTAAAACTCCCTTTCTTTAACCTGGCTCTGTTTACTTTCAGAATAACTTACTGGAACCAGAAATTCCTTACTTCACCTCTCTCCACTCACTACAGATTGAGGAAGAAGAAGAAAGCAATGGGCCATAGCTCAGGTGGCTGTCAGGTGGGGGACATATGTGTATCCTAACGATAATCTCCACGGTTTGGAAGGCAAACGCCACTATGGGTCTCTGCCACCTGCCCCAGGCAACATAGCCAGCTCTCCAGAGGCATGACTAAAAGTTACCAGAACTCAGATTCTGAGTCCCTGCATGGGAAACAGATTCTTATCCATATCAGAAAAACAAAACACAAAAAACAAAACAAAACAAAAAACCAATGTTATTGTTTACTGGGTGAGACTGGCTACTGTCCAATGATTCCTTTTTGATTAAACAAACAGATGCATGGAAAAGGTTTATAAGTCCTATTTTATCATTGTATTTGGAGCTCCATTGTGATCTTATTGTGGAGCAAAAGGATAGTCATTCATGCCATCAATATAGAGGACAGGTTGCCTAGATTTGAATCCCATCACTCAACAACTGGGTGATGTCAGACATCGATTAAACTCTGTGCTTGAGCCTCCCTCTTAACACTAGGTATGACAAAATATTTCCTTTTCTCAATAGTGTGTCAAATACCTAACAGAAACAACCTGAGGAGAGTTAACATTGGTTCATAAATTTAGAGGGAACAGTCTGTAACTGTGGGGAAGGTACAGCATCTGGACTAGACTGGTCTAAGATAGAGCAAGCTTGCAGCCTCTTACACGGTGCCAAACAGGAAACTGGAATGAAACTGTAAGCTAGGCCAGGCTGTTACTTTCCATGCCGACACTCTGTGGCCTAAGTCTACCAACTAAGCCTTCTATCTCAAAGACTGCACAATCTCCCCAAACATCACCACCAATTGAGGGCCAAGTGTTCAAGCACATGAACCTGAGAGGGTATGGTAGTTTGCTTTTTATTGCTATGATGAAACAACCAAACGCAAGTTGGGGAGAAGAGGATGTATCTCAGGGTTTCATTAGGATTCAGTCTTGGTAGATTGAGTGTGTGTAGGACTCTATCCATTCATTCCATGTTATTCTCTTTGCCAGCATGGATGGTTCAGAGAGGTCCCTGCGCTTATGAAGTTAGAGGGGGTAGCTGCATTGCTCACTAAAGTGCTCAGATCCTTGATCTTGCCCAGGGCTTATGTATGCACTGTTCCTCAAGCCAAAAATGTGTACATGCTTCCCTCGTCCAGGCAGGACAGGGGCTTTCTTCCTCTATTCTTGTCTCTGAGGACACTTACTTTAAGATACCAGCAGAGCCAGTGGGAGCCTCTGCCCCAGAGACCTATGGACCCCTCTCCTGCTTACCACTGCTCACAGTGGTCCTCACTGGCTCTCATTCCCCATCTTCTTCTATAGGAGGCTGAGCCCCAGTCTCTACCGGGCACTGGTCCTTCCTAGGTACCTGTCCCCTGTCTGACACAGGTGTGTGCCATGTCGCAATAAGTTTTTGTCCCGTTTGCTTAGTGTGGCATTTACAGGTCTGAAAAGGCAAGGACTGGGAATTGGATTTGGGCCTTATCTCTGTACACTGCTGCTTCTCAGCCGGTCGCCTATTCCCACCCTACCCCCATGCAAGGAGGCTTTAATATATAGTACTTTCCTGATTGTCTGGACAGTTCCCATCACAGAGGTTTGAATCCACAGGTGTTCTGCATGTCTGTTTATGTAAACTGAATGTGTTTGAGTTCTGTCTGTGAGACCCTGGAGCGACGTCCCCACGTTCCCCCTGGTGGGAAGATGACAAAATCTACTGATTTTGATCTAGAAAAGGCTGGCAGGTTGCGTCATTTCTGCCACTCAGGGAAGAAAAGCACAGTGCACCCAGCGGGGCTTCAAAAGTATATTAGGACTGGGCAAAAAGATTTTTCACTCCTATGTGCAGGAGAGGGAAAGACTTGCGACTTCATGAAAATGTGTGCTGTAGAAGGCTGCTCAGCCGCGGGGAGCCTGGGAGTCATGAGAGACTTTCTTCTCTGTTGCTTCATCTAAGATGCTGTCATTTTCTTCAGACTTCTGTTGGCGTGTTTCACCTTCTTCCCAGAAGCTGACAAAACCCAACCATGTGTTGGGCAATTTATGTTGTGACTAAAGCCTTCTTCCGAAAGCCTTTGTTTTCACACAGTTTGTTTAACTGCTCGAGCGTCTCCAGTTGTGGATAGACTGCACTGAGCTGTTAAGTGGGCGGAATATCTCACACAGTGGATGAAGCATCCACTGCTCAGGTGATATGTTTTACATTCTGAGGCCGATATGGAGATTGAATCTCCGGGAGCTGCTATTTTTGCCCAGGCTCCATCATTTCCTTCAGGTTTTAATAGTTTCTCTCCTCAATTCATTTGTCTCAACATCAACAACTGTTTTGACCATAATTTACCCTGTGTCTTTTTGCCTTCCTGGTGGAGTGCCTGCTGCTTTCTAGAGATCTAAGGTTTTTAGTGTGGCTTTGTAAGGCAATGTTAGTGGTTCCTTTTATAGATATGGACACAAAGCCCCAGGTTGGTGGGTAGAGGAGTTAAGACTGGAGATATGTGCTCAGTCTTGATGTCAGAGCTGAGGCCACTTCTCATAGTGACAGGCAGGGGATTGTTAATCCATTAAGGAAATACATCCAGGGGATATTCAAGCATCCAGCCACACTTGTGGTATAGAAATGCCATCATCGCTAATGCCACGGTCCTCCCTCTGTCTTTGCTCTGATTTTCACCTCTTATAAGGACATCAAGCAGGTGTTTTAGGATTCCCCCAATGAATGGCAGTGAATGAGAGTGCTTGTTTCTGATTGGTAAGAAGAGAAATCAAATCATTATGCATCTCCATCAGACTATCCACTCACCTCTCAGTGCCTAGGCTTCTGTCACTGCTCATGAGCACCAGTGCAGTTCCTTGTGCAGCAGGCAGCAGGATAGACATTTTCCTTCTTGTCACCTGTCACCCTTCCCATTCTGCTGCTCAGCAACTGAGTCAAAAAACGTCAGTCAGTGAATGCTCCAGTCATGCTAGGCCCTGAAGCCTGCACTGTTCTTCCTCCAAACAAGGGAGGTGGTCAGCAGTCATTTTGGCAGAAACATCTGTGGTTTAGGCATCTGAGAAGCTTCTCCTTGAATCATGGTCCTGAGAGCTGGGATCTTTCAGGGAGCACAGTCACATGACTTTGTGGCCATGTGTTGAAATCAAAGCTCTGGTTCAACTCTACCATGCTGAAGAACAGAAGGTTCAAATTCTATTCCTAAAACTGCACGTCTGTGACTCTGTCCACTACAGATGTGTACACCAGGGTGGAACAACAGGTGACTTATTGTGAGTTGAGTTTTCAGTCACCTACTTGACTTTCCTTCACTGGCCATTCCTGTGTCAAGGGCTCCCATGGTACACAGAGCTGAGCAGTCTTCTTCCCTCCAGTGAACACCTACCTGAACCTGAGAGTGGGGCCAGTTTTGGAAACAGGTCATTGTTGGTGCAACTGGAGATCTTAAGTTGAAAGCAGTCTGGATCTAGGGTGAGCCTCAAATGAAGTGGCTGAGTAAGAAGAAAACAGACACACCTGGAGAGAAGCCCTGCCACAGCAGAGGAATGGGTCGGAGTGATGCAGGGACAGGATTCAGTGTGCCAAGGACTGATGACAGAGTTAGGGAAGGACCCCCAGAGTCTTCACGAATGTCACAGAGCTGCTGACACTTTGGCTCTGGCCTCTTAGCCTCTTGAACTGTGGGGTAATTAATTCCTGCTGTTCTAAGCTCCTTGGTGATAATTTGTCAGTACAACCCCAGGAAAGAAATACATAAAGGTAGTTTTGATTGTCAACTTACCACAATGTAAAATTCCCTGGGAAGGGTGTCTCTGCAAGGAATGGCTGGATTAAGCTGGCTTGTGGACATATCTGTGCAGGGTGGTTGTGACTACATTAACTGAGATTGGAAGACATGCTCACTATGGGTGAGCTATTGTCTGGGGAAAGTGAGCTGAGTGCTAGCAAGCATGCATTAACCCATTGCTGTCTGCTCTTGACTGCTGCTCTGACTTCCCTGCAATGGTAGACTATAGCCTGGAATGGTGGGCCATATGAACTCCTTCTCCCTTAAGTTGCCCTTGTCATCATATTTTATGACAGCATCAAGAAAGGAAATGAAGACATCAGGCCCACAGGGAGGAAGGACAGATTGACAGTTAAGTCCTCAAGCTCTCTTGGCAGCTTGTTTTATGAATTTTCTACCAGCTCTAAATTAATTTACGTCCTAAAGTTGTTGCTGCACTCCGCTCCTATGAATTAGACATGCAAATTCCCATTGCTTACAGATTCAGTTTTTTTTTTTTTCCTGATAAGAGCATAGACTGTTAAAAAAAAAGGGGGGCTTGGGGTGTTATTAAACACATTTATCAACAAGATAACAAAGCGCTTTTGAATGATGCTGAAAGCAGTGTTGCCACTCCGTGAAGCCAATCCCAGCTTCTCTCTTCATGTGTGGAGAGTGGAGCAGGCAGCAGAGCAGGACCACATGGAAGGTCTGCACCAAATGCCTAGCATTGACTTTCCACATCAGCCCTACCAATCAGCATGGACCCTGGCCAGGAGCAGGCTCCTGGGTGGAATTTCTCAGCCCTGAAGAAGACTCCGGACACTCAAACCTCACTACCACACACCACGCAGATGGAAGACAGAAACCACAGGTCCATCTAAAGAGATTGAGACCATGTGAGTGTCACCTTCTAGAATCCATTTTGAAGACTTTCCATCCCCTGTAATTCAATCTGCACAAGGTCCTCTAGAATAGAAGCCTTAAACCACATCAGCTTGAAGGGAAGAATTCCCAGCAGGACTTGGTTTATAATGTGAAGTACTGAGGCACAAAGCCCTAAGCTTGCCTAGGACTTGTCAAACTGCTTGAAAAATCACTCAGCCATGCCTATAGACGGAAATGTGGTGCAGGAGTCACATTCTGCTTCAAAAGTAAATACGGATGGATTAAAAAGAAATATCAATAAATAAATGGATAAAATCCTACATATCTTCATTAGACAAGTTCTTGACAAAGGTATACACTTCAGCATAATAAAAAAAAAATCATTTCTCATGCAGTAATGCCAGCTTCAAAGTGAAGAATGAAAAACTGAGATCTTGCCTGTAAGACCCAGAGCACGACATGCCAGCTCACTGTCTACGCTGCTATTTATGATACCTGGTGTGCTACCAAGGGCAATCAGGCAAGGAAAAGACTTTTTCAAGTTGGGCATGAAGGCCTATGTCTTGTGTAATTCAGGACTCAGGAGGCTGAAACAGGGGGATTGCCATAAACTCAAAAGTTGGCCTTCACAACAGAATACCAGGACAGCAAAGGCAATACAATAATACCAACTCAGAGAGAGAGAGAGAGAGACAGAGAGAGAGAGACAGACAGACAGATAGAGAGAGAGATTGATTAACAGAGACAGAAGTTCCAGAGTTCAAAATCCTCAAAACTAATAAATTGCTTAGATAAATATGCATAAAGATCAACATCCCATAAGCTCCCAATAAGTTATCTGAAAAAAATACAACCTAATTAGTAATAGCATCAGACAATAAAATACTTAGTATGCATTTACTAAGGAGATGAAAACTCTGCATACTAGAGGAGACACAGGGCAGGAGGAGTTAAAGAAAGTCCATCTAGCTTGTACTTTCTAACCCCTTTCTGGGGGAAATCTTGCTCCACAGGGAAAGCTAGCTCTGGGAACAAAGGCTCTTAAAATGTCCATACCATCCATAAAGGCACAATCGATGTCATGGCTATCCAAATTTAAAGGCATGTTGTATGGAAATAGAAAAAAACCTGAAATTCCTACAGAATCACATAAAGATCTCATGGAGCACAAAGAACTCTGAATAAATTGATCAGGGTTAGGGGTAATGCACTGCTAGATTTCCACAGCTTGAAGTCATTGCTGAGATCTGCATGTGGAATAATACCCCCTCAGGCTCTACTGTTTGAACATTGGTCCCCAACTCAGCACACTGCTGGGGGAGGTGGGGCTGCAGAACATTTTGGAGACGGCTACTAACTGGTGGATCTAGGGTTCTAAGTCTACAAATGCATGTCTCCACACACTTCGAACCATGTGAGAACCCAGGAGTGATGGGGAGCCCAAGGTGGAGGAATCATCCCTGTCACAATCACACTTGGGCATAGCAGAGCCAATCAAGAATAGTGATTACTCACTAAAATGTGACAACCGTGAAGATTTCCCCAAGCCTCAGATTTTCCAACCATTAAAATGCTGGTTTCACTGCTACTCCAGAAGTTTCTGGGGTGTCTTGATGACTGTGTCGATCGGGTGTTTTGCAGCATGCCAAAGCCTCCCAAGAATGGCGGCAGGCACTCTATTGGGCTTGGACCCTTTTGTTGGGTGGGGGTGTCTAGCAATCTTAAAGAAGGATAATCTCCAACCTGTGACAGGCACGCCATACAACTGCCCCATAGAACAATGACCCCACTCTGCTTCTAATGAGAGAGAACACCATACATCTTACCACTATCTGAGGGATGCCATGTTCTGGGGAGATGGCCACTTAGGTCTCCACTTCTCTTGCTTTTATTAGGAGACAGAAGGTAATTGTCTCAAATGGTTTGAACAGAACAAGAGTGAGCTTTGTGTCTGTACTGCTCATTCCTTTCTAAGAGAATCTGGCATTTGATAAAAGCTCTCTAGTGGGAAAGTGTCAGACAGATCTTCTGTGGAATCGTGGAACATGTTTACCTGAAGCTCATTTTTGTCATAGGCATTCTGTACTGAAGAGACCAGAAGGCATGAGGCAGCCATCCCTGCCTTTCAGGATCCTCACATCTCCCTCATACTGGTGAGGTCTCTAACGTGTAATTTGTACAAAAAGTACCCAGTGTACTAGAAAGAGGTCTGTCTCGTGGGGAGGGCTATGTCTGGGGCCAGGCAGCTCCTTAAAGAATTGAACATTAAACTGAGACAGGAGGATTGCAGGAGCTGGACAATTCCAGGAGAATGGCTCTGACTGGAGGATGGGAGTCTGTCTAGGGAGGGTCTGAGAGATGAGGGTCTAAGCACAACCAACAGAAAATTCAGACTTGAGATGTGGGTGTTCAACAGTGGCCACCCCTGGAGAGAGTAGGGGCCAGGAGAGAAAGCACTGAACAGGTAAGAAAGGGCCTGGCCACACATGAGGCCAGAGATGAAAATGGTGTCGTTATCTAGGGGGCCAGAAAATCCTGGCAGGGGTGGGGGTCAAAGAGAGGGATGAGGGGAGAAAGGGAGAAGGAAGAAGGATAACAATAAAGATGTGAGGGAGAAAGAGAGGAAGATGTGAGGGAGAGGAAGAAAGAGAGAGATAAAGATGTGAGGGAGGAAGAGGAAGGCACATGCACGTGGGGTGGTATGATCAATTTCTCTACCTAACAAGCTTATCAATTCCCATAGCTGCTATGCAGTGTCACAAAAGTACCTCACTTGTAACATCTTGTAACAATAACGATTTACTGTCTCATTGGTACCACGAGTTCACACAGACCAGCCAGCTTCCTACATTCATTCAGTACCGTAGGCTGTTGGAGCTGCTGCAACAAACTACCTCAGGTGCATGCGATGCTAATAGACAAATCATTTCTCATGATTCAGAAGCTAGGATGTAAGGGGCAAGGTGTCTGCTCATTTAGGCTTTGGCCACCACTATCTGTTGACTTCCTCAGATGATGGCTATCTCTCTGAGATCTTTCCTAAAGGCATAGTCTCTTCTGGTTCTTCACCTCACAAAGGCCCATTTTCTAGCATCATCACAGTGGTTTCAGAATCTGATTGATGGATGGGCCACTGCATTAGCCTTGCTGTTGTTATAAATAACAAAACATTTGAAGGACTTATTCTGTCACAGCTCCAGGGTACAGTCCATCATGGTGGAGAAGGCATGGCGGCAGGAGTATGAGGCAGTTGGTCACAGTCATATTCGGTCAGGAAGGAGGGGTGGATGAATTCAGAGTCCTCAAAGTGCTTTCCTCTTTTTATAACCCAGATGCAAGCCCAAGGGATGCTGCACACATAATTAAGGTGAATCTTCCTCCTTATTTAACTGAATCCAAATAATCTCTCAAGCAAACCCACAGGCTTCTTTTCCAGAAGATCTGAGATCATGTGGCTATCAGTACTAACCATCACAGGCACAAACATCTAGACCACAGTCCATAGACACAGTCTGACAAAGGCTGTCTCACCTAGGTTCTGCTCCCATTGTTATTAAACATCTCACTCATCAGATGGTGGCACATTTTTCTGTTTTGTTCATCTCCTACAGCTAGGGCCTGAGACTGCGCAAATGCTCATGGATGCCCATGAAATAAATACATTCTGCTGACTTGTATATGTCACACTCTCATGTTGACACCCAGAGCCAGCCTTGCTCTGCCTAGCTCATCCCTGGACTACCCCTGTGTTTGTGGACCCAGTCATGATTCTTTTTCCAACCTCTGCTTAGATCTTTCCCTGACCGAGATGCTTTCTCTGCCACTTTTGTGATGTTTTTTTCATGTGACAAATTGACTGGCACCCAGAGTGGTCCCAGTGGTCCACATTATTCCAGATGAAGCTCTCTGGTATGTGATGGGAAAATGCCATTTGCATGAATCAACCAGGAAAAGCAGCCAGCCTTCTCCAACATGAGTGGGCCCTATCCTGTCCATGGAAGGTCTGGATAGAAATGAGTTACTGATCCTCCTGTTCCAGCTGCTGCCATTCTTTGAGCTGAGCTACCAGGTGCTTGTGGGTCACAACCTTGCAGCCTTTTAGACTGAACTCTCGAGGTTGGCTCTCCTCAGCCTGTCAACTACAGTTTTGAGAACTTATCTGGATTCATGGGAGTCAGTTCTTTATAACAAAATTCTTTACAAACCTGCATCCTATTGATTCTGTCTCTCTGGAAAGTTCTAACAGCATCTCTTGGCAGACACTGTCTGTGCCTCACCTTCTTCCCGCCTATCCTTACGTTAAAACTACAGCATCTGCATCTATCTCTTCACTCGAGGACATCCTCTCATGGTAGAAAGCCGCTGTGGGATGTGTATCAGATGAGAAATCCAGAATTTAGTGTTCCGGCAACAGCTCTCATTCAGAGACTAGTGGGCATGAGTGGTTAGCATCCTGGGTCCTTGTAACCCAGGGTGGAATGACTCTAAAGAGTGGTCTTCAGTGCTCTTCAAATTCCACAGCACCTTGTGTTCCCACGGTGACCTACATGAAGACACAGTCTGGAGTGGCTGCTTGTTCCTACCTCGTTTCTCCTCCACACAAGTGTCCCAAGACCACATTAGAACCACACCACTTCTAGCTGGATCTTTCTCGGATCTTTTTCTAGGGAAGCCCACACTGAGACACTGCCATCAAAAGGTTCACACGTAATGTGAAGAAGAGTTCTCAGAAAGAGCTAAACCTCCCACTGAACATTCTAGAAGGCTGACTGCATGACTAGAACAACAATGATTATAGGGAGATTGGAATGTTGCAGATCCAAAGCCTGCTTTCAGTTTATCTTGGGCTGGCGTTAGCCTCTTAATTAGTCATTCCTTGCTTACCTCTGTATCTGACTTAATGTCCTGTAACTAACAGATAAAACCCCTTTAGAATGAAACCTTAGTTTCTGCCAACCAATAAGCTAAGAGTAGCATCAGGTAGCACCTGAAGCTTATGGCTGAGATATCCCCCCTGCCACACACACACACACACACATACACACTTCACTTTAACCTACCTTTCCAATACCTGAACAGTGTGGCTGCTTTGTGACTTTCTGTGTTACGTTACTTTAAAAACTTCATCAAATTCTTACCACTTTGCAGCATGGAATTTGGGTATCCTGTGTTCCAGGGCCATCTTCACTCGTCTATGGCTATAGAATAAATTCTCTTTCCTTTGCATCACAGTATCCTGGGTACCTCCCTCCTGGCACACAATCTGTGGTTGTTAGCTCATTTGTTTACTAGCTTGGATCTATCTGTAACAAGGTCTTCTTGTGTCTCTGTGCCCTGCTCAGAGTCAGTTGGGTGACTGATGGTAGAGTAGCCAAGACTGGGCATAGCCCTCTCCTTCCCCATATTTGCTGCCTCATTAGGTAGGTAAGATCATGGTGTCAGAAAGCGGCTTCCAGCTTTATGATCTGAGTTTGAGATGCCAGGGCTGTCAGGTAAGAAGGGACACAGTGTTGGTACATGACAAGGCTCTAGATGTGAATGTGGCTCTGGTCAGCTTTAATTGGGCAGGGATGCCAGGATAGCACAGCTATTAGGAGGGGAGAAAGCAGAGACGAGAACAGCCCCCTTCTCGGGGCCTTTGGTGGCCGCTAATGGGATGTAGCCTGGTGCAGCTCCCGTCAGGTGTCTACATGGAAATGGCCTTTAAAGGTTCCTGTTCTTAGAAACTAATGAGTGCCTCACGCTTACACACGACTGCTTTCCCTTGATTATCTTTTTAAGCTACTCTCCTGGTTTTCCTCAGGGCATCTACTTATGATTCCAGGAAATAGGAAATCAACTTGTAAAGTCATCAGACCCCCACAATGATAGATGGTCCTGGAGCCCAGGGCATGAGGAGATGTGCAGTGCAGCAGGATCTGTAATGCCCACCCTGCAGGTCACTTCAACAGCTAGCAGAGAGAATGAAAGGAAAGGGCGAATAATCTGCGAAATTGATTAACACTGACCGTCAATTGAAAGGGGTCTTGTATCAAAGAGATGGGTTCTGGCCATTCCTTTGAGGGGTTATCTACATCAGGAAGAGATGGGAAGAACCATTCAAAAGGTGGGTGTCACCACGGACTGGATAAAAAGGAGAGATTCAGTGAGCACCAGCATCCATCCCCTCTGTTTCCTGCTGCCGTGACTTCTCCCTGCGGGATGATCTGCACCCTTGAACTGTAAATGGAAATGCACCCTGCTTTCCCTGATTTCCTTATGTTGCTTTTGTCTCAGCAATAAGAAAAGTGACCAACGGAGTTCTGAATCTATCAGGAAATTCAATCTGGAATTAACCACAGTGCCACAAATGATTGTCAGAACCCGAAGGTCTGAACTGGACATTCTCACTGAAGAATGGACAGTGCTGGGGTTGCATACACTCTTCAGAGAACAAAAAAAAGAAGAGCCTTGAAACAGCTCTGACACAGAAGCCAGGGACTCTCTGGGAAACCTCTTTGGGCATATCAACCAAGACTGAGCACATGCACAGGACCAGTAAGTGCACCCACTTCAAAGGCACCTCTCAAAATTCACAGGCACACTAAAGCACAGCTGTGGGATGCATATAGGACTTATTCCAGTCCCAGGGTGGAATCTCCCTGAGTGCTAAGTATACATTCAGTGTACGCAGGTTCTAGGATGGTTTGTATGTAGGCGAGTGCAGGGAACAGTGTAGATGACTCCCTGGAAATCAGTCACAAAGGAAGACAAGCCTCAGGTTCAGTCACACAAAGTTACAAAAAGGAACAAGGTAAGTGAGAGTAAGAAATCTGAGTCATTGTCATATTTGGGAGCAGAAGTATAGAGGAGGGCACATGACCGTCCTGAGCACAGAGATGTAAGCAGCGGTCACACACCTTGCAAGACCACGAACTGGGTACAAACAATCTGTGCAATCATCTCTATTGCGATGCGTCTAGAAAGTGCTGCTGCGGTTTGCTAAAATGGGGGAGTTTTCACAAACAATAAGCCACAGTGAGTGTCGACAAGACAAAGGAGACAGAACGGCAGCAGTAAGATTTTAGAATTGGCAAAGAGGCCAACTTCTCCAAAAGACAAAGAGAGAAGGAAAAGAATTGAGTCTTCATTCTCCTTACACTTGAATGAGCCTAACCTTAAGGAAACCAAGCAGAGGAGAAAACAATTCTCTATCAGAAAATCCATCAGGAGGGACAGGCAGGCTTTGGCTACACCATTCTGTGGTTCTTTGGTTAACATCTGACTACAGCAACAGCTAGTGCTGGGTGGGGAAATACCCAGAGGGTGGATGAAGAATGTTACAAGAAATGGGGACATCTTGCCATTCCTGGACCACTGATTGGTCCAGCATTACTAGACCTCTAGCCAAATACTGAATCCAAAAGGCAGCCACTGATGCAGAATTCACACCGCAAGTTACTCAACTAAAACCAACCTATTGAATATATTATTGAAGACATATGAAGGCCAGGGGAACAAGTTAAAAGTAGTAAAATCCAGTATATGAAATAGTTCTCCAGAAGACTGGTTGCTTTCACAAGGAAATAATATGAAAATATTTTTACCAGATTTATTTTATGGGTATGAATGATTGGCGTGAATGCGTATACGTGTAACACATGCTCACTTGGTATCTGGGGAGGTCATAAGAGAGTACTAGATCCTCTGGTATACACAGTTGAAGCTACCATGTGAGTGTTGGAAACTAAGCCCAGTCTTCTGCAAGAGAAGCTTTTGACCTCTGAGCTATCTCTCCAGCACCAAAAGTAGTTTTTAAAGAGAGACAGCTCTGACTAAAAGCAATGATTGTTAAAAGGCCCAGCATCTAAGCCACAATGTAATTTCAATCAGCTATCTATAGGAGACATATTTTAGACAACAGAGGAAATATGAACT
Source organism: Rhynchomys soricoides (assembly GCA_019843965.1). Taxonomy (NCBI): domain Eukaryota; kingdom Metazoa; phylum Chordata; class Mammalia; order Rodentia; family Muridae; genus Rhynchomys; species Rhynchomys soricoides. The sequence goes on along the minus strand of JADRCH010000051.1, from coordinate 2,768,542 downwards.
GGGGTAGGTAACATTAAGTAATTGCTATCAAGCATATGAAGACAGAGACCTCTAGTTCATTCCATACCCAAATGACATATGGTACATCAAATTTCTATTCCAGGAGGGTGGGGATCTTGGGTGACTGGCAAAACCATATGTTCTAGAGGAAAGCCGGTGCGAAGAAAAACTGTAAGATGTGACCATAGTTAAGTCAAAGCTTTAAACAAACTCTCTCTCTCCAGCTTCATGGTTACAGAAGCAATAAGCTGAGGGCAGGAGACAAAGATGCACTCAATTGTAAATGAAATTCAACCTATTGAAAAGATAGGAAAAGAACAGGAACAGATGAGGCTTTTGTTTTCTGGGTTTCTTCACCATCTTGGAGGAAGCAAAGCAACCAGAAAGGAAAGGATGACCCACTCATTGAGACAGCAGTAGAAGCAGAATGTACCATATGTCATAGAAGATATGGGTGTCACAAAGCCACGGTCTCTATGGCATAGATCATACCTGAGTACAGACAGAGTCCTTGTGTATCAATGGGAATGAGCTCCACTTTCCAGAAAAGCTGACCAGGAGAGCTTGAACAGTAAGTCACAGCAAGATGCCTAAACCAATTAATCTGATTGAAAGGAACTCAACATCAATGGCCATGAGAAGTGCCAATCAAAATTGCTCTGAACTCTCAGTACACAATGAGTGAGCCAAGGCGCATGCTCCAATCTACCACCTGCCATGACATGGCCTGACAATGAGAGCTAAGTCTCTGTACAATTGTGTATCAAGATGAGAATTAAAAGTGTAATGATGTACAGTCACACACTGCGCATAAAGCCCTACAGTCTGATAACTCACAAGGAGAATGTTATTGGACAAAAAGACACAGCTTAGAGTCACGATAGAACTCCTGGTTGCTGCTATGTTCTGTTGGCTAAATGCTTAACTTAAGTTGACTTTCTGAAAACATGTGCCCTGTATGTATGTATGTGTTATAAACCTCTTGGCAAACTGGAAAATCTGTGAAATCAAGCATTCATAATGTGCAAACTTCAGAAGCACTGTGGCCAAGGAATACAGTGTGGCTAAGACATCCTCTGTTGCTGACACTGCCTAATATCCCAAGCCACTGCCTAAAAGGGCAAAAAGATAAAAGGATCCTAGCCTTTGATAAACCTTTGTGGGTTGTAAGTATTTCAAAAATCTTGGTCTTACAAACAGTAGAAGATATAACTCAAAGAACACATTGTGAGGTTGAGACTGGCTAAGAGGTATGATCTTGCAGAGGACCCAAGTTTGGTTTCTAGCACCCATAGAAGGGGCATTAACAACTGCACATGACTCCAGATTCAGGGCATCCAGTGCCCTTTTCTGGTGTCCACATGTACTACCCTCATATATGCATATCCACATACACACATATTTTTAAAAAGGAAATCTTAATAAACATATTTTTTAAGTGCCTCCCTTATCCCAGGTCTCTGTCACATCCTGGAGATGACCCCCATCTCTCCACCCCTGTCAGCTGCAGATTTCTATTCTCACGGCCATCTGGCCATCTCTCCTGTCCCTCCCCACACCTGATCCTGAACTCCTGCTCCCATTTCCCTCCCCATACCCTCTACTTCCCAGTTCCCTCTCTCCATCTGCCTCCTATGACTATTTTGTTCCCTCTTCTAAGTGAGATTCAAGTGTCCTTTCTTGTGCCTCCCTTATTTAGCTTCTTTGTGTCTATATAGTGTAGCATGGATAGTCTACATTTTATGGCTAATGTACACTTATAAGTGAGTACATACCATGCATGTCCTTTTAGGACTGGGTTACCTTACTTTGGATGATAGTCTCAAGTTCCATCCATTTGCCTACAAAATTCAGATGTCTTTGTTTTTAATAGCTGAATGGTATTCCATTGTGTAGATGTACCACAGTTTCTTTATCCATTCTTCAGTTGAGAGACATCTAGGTTGTTTCCAGTTTCTGGTTATTATGAAAAAAGCTGCTATGAACATAGTTGAGCAAATGTCTTTGTAGGATGGTGGAGCATCTTTTGGGTATATGCCCAGGAATGGTATAGCTGGGTCTTGAAGTAGAACTATTCCAAGCTTTCTGAGAAACTGCCAAGTTGATTTCCAAAGTGGTTGTTAAAGATGCACCTAGCAATGGAGGTGTGTTCCCCTTTGCTCCATATCCTCTCCAGCATGTTCTATCTCTTGAATTTTGGAGGTGCCCAAGAATCAATGGGGGTGACCTTAGCTGTGACTCACAGCATTTTTGGATATGGAACCTGAAGAGGCCACCTTCTGTAGCCAGGAAGGAACTCCATTGGAAATACAGAGATACCAACACACCCACAAAATGTTCAACCCAAAATTTATTCTGTCTACAAGAAATGCAAGCATGGGAGATAAAACAGGGAAGGGCCAACCAATAATAGGCCCAACTTGAGACCCATTCCATGGGCAAGCATCAATCTCTGACATTATTAATAATACTCTAGCATGGCTGTCCTCTGAGAAGCTCTACCCAGCAGCTGACTCAGACAGATGCAGACATCCACAGCCAAATGTGGATATAGTTTGGGGACTCTTATGGAAGAATAGGAGGAAGGATTGTGGGCCCTAAAAAGATAGGAACTCCACAGCAAGACCAACAGAATCAACTAACCTGGACCCTTGGGACTCTCAAAGACTGAACCACCAACTAAAGAACATACACAGGCTGAACCTAGGGCTTCCCATGTTTATGTAGCAGATGAGTAGCTTGGTCTTCATGTGGGTCTCTAACAACTGGAGCAGGGGCTATTCCAAAGCTGTTGCCTGTACTTGGGATATATTCTTCAAGCCAGGCTGCCTTGTCTGGCCTCAGTGGGAGAAGATGCACCTAGCCTCGCAGAAACTTGAAGTGCCAAGGTCGGAGGTTACCCAGAGGGCCCCACCTCCTCAGAGAAGAAAGGGAGGGAGGGGAGGGGAAAGGATTGTGGGAGGGGGTGACTGGGAAGGGGACAGTGAGTGGGATGTAAAGTGAATAAGTAAAAACAATTAATTTTTTAAAGACCCATAAATTCATATATATATGTGTGTGTGTGTGTATATATATATGTATATATATATACATACATATATATATGGATGCCTTTTTGTCATCATGGAAAAAAAATGTAAGGCCTGGTGAGGGGAGAATGGTGTTGTCTAGATGTGGACAGAAGAGCAGCACCAGCCAGACTTGCAGGAGCTGATGCAATGACCCTCCTGGGGTGTAGCTCTCTGATAGCTTGTCAGTTCTAAGATGTGCAAACTCCGTGACTCAGCTGTCCCTCCATTTCTCAGTGGGTATCTTTTGGTACTTGCCTCACAGAGACTCCTATGATGTACATTAGAAAACCCAAATGAGGATGTTCACATCTCTCATCAGCAGGAGAATGAGTTGATAAATCATGGCTTAATCAGAGGGGTTGCTGCAGAGCAGCCCAGCTGAACGAGCCAAAGCCTAAGCGTAAACATGAAAAATGATAGCAAGAGAGAAAAACAAGACGCAGAATGATCTAGCTCCATCATGATGGGATATAAAAATAGAACTTGTTACTGGGATTACATAACGTTAAGCAGAAGACTGAGCCTCCATAGCATGAACACCTAAAATTGACACTGAGCCAGCTCTTCGCGCCTCATACTTTGGTGCGTGCTTTGCATGGGCCAGGCCATCTGATGCTCACAGCAGTTCTGTCAAGTAGATATGATGGTGTGCATTTTATAGGCAAGGAAACAGAGCCATGGTGATGTGGAATAACTTCCCCAGGTCATAAAGCTCTGAGGTAGCTCAGTCAGGAAAGAGCAGGTGTCTCCAATCTGCATCTGAAATATCCTCACAGGCTCAAACATTTGAACGTTTGGGCAGTGACATTATTTGGCTGCTGTAGGGGCTAGCTACAGGAAAGGGGTTTCCTGAGGGTGAGCCTTCTCACTTTCTCTTGGGTCTCTGCTTCCTGTTGAACAAAGATGCCAGAGAGGGAAGAATCTCATGGCTAGTGAAGAGTCTGCCTGCACCATACCTTCTTTATTCTCAAACCATGAGCAGCAAGAGAAACCAAGAGCAAGGTCTGCCTCCTCGTCTTTCTGGTCAATAGCAAGCTCCCAGCAGACGTATAAGCAACCTTGTACTTCATTGGAAGAGCTGCTAACTCAGGCAGATGCTGGACAAACAGGAGGGTTTGGGTAAGTGCTCAACAAGAGATCTTCTTGCCTGTAGACACATCACTTATACTACAAGAGCCTCAGTATTAGTAGAGCATGCTCCAGATGTAAATTGGCGATCTTGTCTTACAGAAATCTGGGTTTTTGATTTTATTATTGGATGGCCCACTATTCCACCCCCAGAGAATGGAAATGCAAATTAAAGAGATGTTTTGAATTTTTTAAAAAGTCCTTCAGAAGCCTAAGTCATTATAGTCATAATTAGAGTACAAGATGGAATAAAATTCCCATTGTATCAAGATAAAGATAAAGGGATAATAACTTCTATCGGTCCATTCTTGAAAAAACAGACAGTATTTCTAACAAACTCCTGTATCAATGGCCATCATAATTGCCCATCTCCTCATTGTGAGCCAAATGGCTATTCTTCTAGCATTGACAAAAGGAGCAATTTCAGTTTTTCTTTTTTTTTTTTTTTTTTTTTTTTGCTTCTCCTTCTCTTTTGCTTCCTCTGTTCTTTCGTTCTTTGTCTCTCTTTCAGGAGAGCAACAGAAGTGACTCAGTGCCTGAATCGGAACACCAGACATGGTGCTACCACCCAGCACAGACTCTCCTGTCCAGCTGCGAGCTATGCCCTGGTGTTCTTGCCATGCTGTGCCTTGGGTGAGAGGAGGTCTGTCCCCTGCACCAACACTCCTAGAATACCTGCTGTGCCAACTCAGGGGAGATCCCTTCTATGGACGCCTGTTATGGACATGTCATCTTCAGCATGGTGTCAAGAACCTGAGATTGTTGGCACTGCTGGCCTTCCTACTTCTCAGCTGTGTGACCATGACAAGCCACTCAACCTTTCTATCACATCAGAGGTGACAAATGGAGGCCCTTTGCTTTCTACTTGGCCTAGTCTGTAAGTTCCTTTAAAGAACTGAGTTAGACACAGGCTTTAAGAACCTAACACTTCACATAAATATCCAGATTTCTGATGTCAGAATCTAGTCGTCTGGCTGCTCCTAACACAGGCTCTCACAAGGTCTGCTGGAGCTGGTAGTGGCTACCCACTCTGTCTGGGGTAGCCCAAATGGAAACCCAGGAGTTCATGAGTGTAAGGAGCCAACCTGTTATGGTTGTGGCACACTACTCTAGCACCACACTCATCCATCCCTCTCATAGAATCTGTTTTTTGGACCTTCCCTTTGCCTAGAATATTCTCCTGTACAGATTTACTCAGAAATCCTATCCATCCTTCAAGGCCACAGTCACATAATAATTCTATCACAAGCCTCTTTCAGCATCTCTATCCCTAATGGAAGTCAAGTTCCTCATCTGACTCCCTCTGAGCACCAGATATAACCATGTCCCAGTGTTTTCCATGGCCAGCCTTTTACTTACTTGTAAACACACACACACACACACACACACACACACACTCACACACACTGAGAGAAATGTGCATGTGCCTATACATACATATAAAGTACACATACCACACAAACACAGGCATACACATACTCATGTTAGTTCACAGAGTAGAGACCCTAACTCATTAAAGAGCCCAAGTAGGAAACATTCTCTCTAGAGTGGGCAAGAATAATGCCCCTACCAGGCCTAATACCCAAATTCTGCATCTTAGAATTGAAGGATGCAGTATTATTGAAAAAGGAGTGAGGTAGTTCGAATATGTTTGACCATAGGGAGTGGCACTATTAGGAGGTGTGGCCTTATTGCAGGAGGTGTGGCATTGGAGGAAGTATGTCACTGTGGGGGACAGGCTTTGAGGTCTTATATGGATCAAGATGTAGAACTCTCAGCTCCTTCTCCAGCACCATGTCTGCATGCATGCTGTCATGCTCCCCACCATGATGGTAATGGACTGAACCTCTAAAACTGTAAGCCAGCCCCAATTAAATGTCTTCCTTTATGAGAGTTGCCATGGTCACGGTGTCTCTTCGTAGCAATAGAAACCCTAAATAAGACAGAAGTTGGTACCAGGGAAGGAGTATTCCTGTAATAGGCCTAACAGTGCTTTTATTTGGAAGAATGTAGACTCTGAGACTTTGGATTTGAAAAGCAGTTAAAAGCTTTATGTCAGACTTAATGGACCACACTAGCAGGACCATGGAAGACAGTGGTGCCAAGGGTGATTTGAACTGCAGGGCCCAGCTCAAGAAGCTTTATAGGAGAAAAATTTTAGTATGTGACCTGGAGATTGTTCTTGTGATATTTGGGATAAAAATGTGGCCTAAAAGTCAGCCTGAGGCTAAAGTGAAGATTTTTGAGATTAATTCCTTTGGCAGAGGAAATCTCAAAATAGCCTAGTATGGACTCGGTTGTGTGGTTATTAGTGTTCACTCTTATGCAAATCTATAATGCAGGGGAGCAATCGAGAAAAATACAAAATGTACAGTTTGTAGAGAAAGGGGCACCAGGAAGGAGAATAGGGAATAAGTCCTGTGCTCAAGGAGATAAACAGATTAAGGAAAAGCCTTGTGGTAAACTGGATAAAAGGAGTGGTGGCCTCAGGGCAAGACCCCACCTAGCTAAGCTGCCAGCTTGTGGAAAGAAATTAAAGAAATCTTAGGGCCAAGTGTTGGGGTTCACACCTTTGATCCCTGCACTCAGGAGGCAGAGGTTGGTGGATCTCTTAGTTTGAAGCCAGCCTGGTCCACAGAGGGAGTTCCAGAACATCCAAGATTAGGCAGTAAAGAAAGCAATCAAAAGCAGAGAGCTGCTTAATTTGGAATTGAACAGGGAGCCCATGTTCCAGTCCCAGCAAGCAACAGAACTTGGAAGCCTCAGCCACGTGGTTCTGGCTTTAGAGTCAAGGCTAAAAGAAAGGGGTTATGAAACCTCTCTCAGACTAAGGGAAGCTACTGAGGCCAGATGTGTATAGGAGGGGTGTCCCCTCATGGAGACTTGGAAAAGCCTAGATTGCCTGGAGACACCAAGATGTCAGAGATCCCAGAACTGTGGGATACCTGCCAAGGAGCACTATGTACAGGAAGTAGAACCAGCTCAAAAGAGAGAAGTGTTTTATAGTCAACAAAGCTGAAAGAAGTTGGAGCTCTGAAGAATGCTGTGACATCAGACTTAGAGATCCAGAGTTTAGGGTTTGCCAGTCAGGTTTTCTGTCTTGCTTTGGTCCAGTGTTTCCTCACTATGCTCCCTTTCTTTCTTTTTGGAATGGTAATGTATATCCTGTGCCATTATATGTTGAAAGTGTATCATCTGTTATTTTTTAATAGGGGATTATAATTAAGAGACTGCATGACTGAGAAGAGACTTTGAATTTTGGACTTTTAAACAAGTTTGAGATTCTTATAGACTACGGGGACTTTTGAAGCGGGACTGAATGCATTTCTGCATTATGTTATAGCTATAAGCCTATGGGGCAGGGAGTGGACTTCATGGTTAAAATAAGAATGGCTCCCACAGATCCATGTGTTTGAATGCTTGGCCATAGGAGTGGCACTATTAGGAGGTGTAGCCTTGCTGCAGGAGTGTGGCACTGTTGGAGGAAGTGTGTCACTGTGGGGACGCACTTTGAGGGCTCTTACCCTCATGCTATGCCCTGTATGGCTTACAGTCCCCTGCTACCTATGGCTCAAGATATGAAACTCCCAACTCCCTCTCCAGTACCCTGTCTGCTTTCTGGCTACCAGGCTTCTCACCATGATGATCATGGACTAAACTTCTGATGCTCTAACCCAGCCTCAAGTAAATGTTTCCCTTTATGAGAGTTGCCATGGTCATGGTCACAGCAATAGAAACCCTAACTGAGAAAATGAGACATAATGTTACAAATGAAACTGAGGCTACCATTCAGACAAACTGGTGGTGGGAAGCTGGGTGGGGGTGTCTGGCGGGAGTCCAAGGATATCACAAGACTCTGCATCAGAGTGAGGGGATTTAAAGACTCCACAAACCTCTACTGGCTTTAAAGAAGCTAAGATTCAAGGGACTCATGTAGCCTCTAGAAGCAGGAATGGGAAGAGAATAGACTGTGGCCCACACCTTTCAGATGAAAGCATCCCTATTGGCATCTCCATTTACCCTGGTAGAGGCCATTGTAGACTTTTGACCCTCGGAACTGCAGTACATAACAATGGCCCCAGAATACCAGGATTGATTGATGTGCACCATCTCAGAGTGAGTCACTGGGCACATAAACACCCTCTTAATGGAAAACTGGCCTGTGACAGGGAGAAAAACTGAAAGGAAGATGTCATGGGGTCTAGAGCCTGGCCTACTCTCTGGTAACTATGATGACTTTAAGATGTTTTACTTGAAGGAGCATAGATTCCTCACCTGTAAATGGAGCCAGAAGTACCTGGTTCCAGGGCTGCTGAGAAGTCAAGGCACATTCACATATGTGGTCGTTAGACTCCCTTAGTATGGAAAACTCCCAGGAGAGTATTTCTACCCACTCACTGCTGCTGACAGAAGGTCTTGTAACCAGGGAAATCTTTCTGATTTTAGGGCATATGTGTCCCTAGGTACATACTCGTCCCCAGCATCTTCTGTTGCAAGTATAAATGATGCTTGCAGACCCTTGCTCCTTCTTCTCCCCCTGCCCCACTGTGAATGTGACTCCCTACTCCAAGTCATAGGCTGCCCCAACTTTGTTATGGCTTTCCACACAGCACTCTGCAGTGTTATCTCTCAGTCCCTGTTGCTAAGGATGGAGTCTGTTTCTTTGTTGCTTGTACCTGAGCAGACTTAGAGACTTCATTTGGCTAAACAATTGTATGGAAGTACTGCTATCAGATCCAAGCTGAGACCTCAAGAGGGCCTCTGACTGTCTTAGTCTCTGTTCTATAGCTGTGAAGAAACACCATGACTACAGTAACTCTTATAAGGGAAAGGAAAACATTTAATTGGGGCTGGCGTACAGTTTAGAGGTTTTGGCATGGCAGCATGCATGCAGACATGATGCTGGAGAAGGAGCTGAGAGTTCTTCATCTGAATTCACAGACGCTAGACAGAGAGAAACACTGGGCCTGGCTTGAACATTTGAAACCTCAAAGCCCACCACCAGTGACATACTTCCTCTAACAAGTCTATAACCTACTCTAACAAGACCACACCTCCTAATCCTTGTCAAGTAGCATCACTCCCTAATGACCAACCATCCAAATATATGAGCCTATGGGGCTGTTCCTATTCAAACCACCACACTAACCAAGAGTGGGCTAGACATTTGTGTATTTTTCCTTTTAACATCTGTGCCTTTGGGGTCACATTCAAAAATATATTTAATCACACCAGTGGCTTATAAGAAATTCTCTTGTGCTTTCTTTTAATGGCTCAGGGGATTACATCCAAGTGTTTGGTTTGAATTCATCTTTGTATACATAAGACTCAGACATCTACCTCTGTTCTTATCCTGTAGATGCATGTTTCTCCCTGTGTCATTTATTGAAGAGACCATCCTTCCTAAAAGCATGATCTTGGTGCCTTGTTATAGATGAAATGACTATAGAAGTGTCACGGAACAGAAAGGAGTTACCTTATCCAAAGCTGTTCTAGACCAGTCAGAATCTGCTGGCCTCCCGTCAACCCCACAGTGCTCCACAGATGCCTCCAAGACCTAAGATGAGTCTTATGAGCAGAATGTTCATCTGTGTTTTTAAGTTTCTGGGCTTGGGTGCTCTGTTACAGCAGCAATAGTTTACTAATACATTTAGTGGCTGGAGAAACATCTAAATTGCAATTACTATGACAAATAGGTAGATGATGAGAGACCACTTTGATTATTAGATTTAAATCCTTTATAAAGTACAGTTCAATTATCATTCTTCACAGAAACAGAAAAGCAATTGAAAATTTACATCTATGCACAAAAGACTCCAAATCTTGAAAGCAATTCTGAACAACAAGGGCAAACCTGGAGGCAATATATTAACTGAGTTTAAAACATTCTACAAAGCTGTACTAATCAAAAAGCATGGCACCAGCACAAACACAGACAAGGTCCAGAGAACAGAATGAAGAACCCAGAAATAAATGCATTTGAGTGCAGTAATCTGCAACAAAGGCACCAAGAACATACATAAGAAGCAGTCTCTTAGAACTATGTGTCTTTACATAGAAAAATAGAACTAAGCCCCATAACTCACCATATACAAAAGTCAGCCCAAATGACTAAATGCTTAGACATAAGACACCAAACTATGAGCATGCAAGAAGAGAGTTTTGGTGATCAAATGAGAAATGTCCACCACAGGTTCATGTGTTCGGATGCTTATTCCCTAGCTGGTAATGCTGCTTGATAAAGTTATGGACTCTTTAGAAGGTGCAGCTTTGCTGGAGGAAGTGAATCATTGGGGAAGATCATTGGGACTTTATAGCTTCATCTCATTTCCCTTCTCTGTCTTGGCTTTCATCTTGAAAACATGATCTCTCAGTCTCCTACTCTGGTCACTTGCTGTGTTCCTCCCCCACCATTATGGACTCTCCCACTGGAACCATAAGCCAAATAAACTCTTTCTTCCTTAAGTTGTTTTAGCCATTGCAGCAACATAAAAGTCATCAGGTGTAGGGGAATACAGCAGGGCAGGTTTGGGATATGTCTCCAAAGGCATAGACAATAAAATCAAAGATATGTAAACAGGTTGCACCAACATGAACAGAATGAGAGGACAGCTTTAGAACAGAAGGAAATATCTACACACTGCTAACTTTTCTGGGTGGAATGTGCCCAGAAATCACAGAAATGACCCTGGAGGTTATCCTCTCACCTCCACATGCATGGGCACACATCTACACCCACTCACAGACACACTCACAGGCAGACCACCACACAAAATCAATACAATGTAGATCTGAATATAGGGTTGTTGTTGTTGTTGTTGTTTAAGAAGGCATAGGAAGTACCATAAAGAATATGAATGCCCAGTATCACTACTTCTGGATAGAAATCAAAGCTACAGTTAGTGGGATCCATGCCACTGAATCCAATCTCCTAGGGAGGATAAAGAAGGAAGATTTCAGTCTCAAAACCTGCCTGGGTAGCTTAGTTGAAATCTCTCTCAAGATTATACACACAGAGAGAGACTTGTCTGGGAATAAAGGTCAAAAAGCAACAAATAAAAAAAACATTAATGAAGCACTCAAACACTTTAATGAGGGCATAAATTAGCACAACCATTATGGAAAAGAGTGTGGATATCCCACAATAATCTAGAAATAAAAATGGCATTTGGTACACTTTGGACAACAGCGTAGCTATCTCCTTCAAGTTGAAACACTCCTTCCTAAAGAGAAGAGGAGACTCACAATATGCTAGAGAAACTGACAAGGCTCAGAAAGTTCATGAAACTTACAAGATTCATACAGCCCCTCCCCTGGATTATAAAAGCGAAGTAATCATTGATGGGAAGCAGACTCTCAAGAGGGGCTGCCTGCAAGTTGAACACCAGAGATGCAGCTTTCATGAGTCACCATCCATTCAGGCTTTCTGGTTGTGTGATTGTCTTTGAGTCACCCTTGCTACTGAAAGTAACATGGACCAACTCAGTGATTCACAAAACTAAACTTGGGTGGACTGGTTTCTTCTGTCCATCATCAGTGTTCTACCTGTGGTGAGCAGGTTTCCTCATGTCTCACAGCATTACTAAGTACACATCTTAAAGAAATGAAAGCGGTATGTTGAGACACTTGCTCGACATCAACTGCAACCCTGCTAGCCAGGGTATGGTATCAACTGGAAGAGGAGATAAAGCACATGTGACACATTAACATAGCCTGTCAGCTGGAAGACTATAAGTGACATGAGTCAGATCCAAGAAACTAAGTGCTACACAGTTCTCATATTTAGGAACTAACACAGTCAGCAGAAACAAAGAGTGGAGGATGGTTGTGGAGGCTGGGAAGGCACCACAGGAATATAAGGAGGGTTTGCCACAGAACACAAAAGTCCAGAGGTTGGGGATTCAGCTCAATGGTGGGGCATCTGCCTAGCATGCATAAAGTCCTGAGCTCAATCCATAGCACCACAAAAAAAGGTTCAAATTTCAGTTATTCAAGAAGAAGGTGCCTAGTGTTCGATCACTATTGAATGTGGTCAACAGTGATGTCTATCTACCTCATGGTGGCTAAAATAAAGAATCTTGAGTGTTTCAATACAAATAAATGTTTAATGTTTGAGGCCGTGCATTTGCTAATGACACACTACACACTTATATTAAAATGTCATGCCATGCCCCATCAACATGTAACATGTAAAATCATTATGTGTCAATTTATAAAAATGCAGGAATGACTGCTCTGAAACCAATGAATGTGATAGAAGCCGCCTCCATTAGAGACTTAAGAGTCTCATCACCCCTAAACTCAGGCCTCTGGGTTTCACTACAGTGTTCAGAAGCCAGGACAAAGTGAAGAACACAGAGATAAGAAGAGGAGATGCTGCGCCAGCCCTAAGGGTCTTCCAAGCAGGGCCTTGTGCTTGATGACTGCAGAATGACCATCCAAAGCCAGGGTATCTTTCCCAAAAGATGATGTATGTTTTCACATGCATGCACACACATTCCTACATGTATGTTTTAGAGCAAAGTGCCAATGTTCATACAAATATCCCTATGTTTGTCTTTGCCTATTTAAACAGAAATCCTCAAACCCAGTCAAAGCTAAGGGCACACGGCTCTCCCAAGGCATATGCAAGCTTGCAAATAGTCCTAAAAATATACACAGATTTCCAGAAACAGGATTTAAAACCCCCATTTCATGAATGTGAGTACACTGTCACTGTCTTCAGACACCCCAGAAGAGGACATCAGATTCCACTACAGATGGTTGTGAGCCACCAGGTGGTTGCTGGAAATTGAACTCAGGACCTCTGGAAGAGCAGTCCATGCTCTTAACCTCTGGACCAACTTCATGCCCCTGGGGTGGGGGATGCTGAGAAGGGGGGCACCCTCTCAGAGGCAAAGGGGAGGGAAGATGAAGGGGAAAGTCTGGGGGATGGAAGGGGAGGCAACATTTAGAATGTAAATAACTAAAATAACTAATTAATAGAAAAAAGAAAAGTAGAAAAATTAAATTAAAACAGAACATTGGAATGGCTTATTCAAGAAAATATATGCTTGATACCCAATAGTAAAATCATTAAATAAAAAACTTGTCTCAAATAAATAAATAAAGTAAAATATAAAAAGCTCAATTTCCCAGCATCTCTCTCATTCCCTGGCATGTCTTCTAAAACGTTGTAGTCTATTGTTGGAACACACTATTCCTTACCACCTCATGGAGCAGTGGCTACAGCCTTCCCCTAGAACATCTTTAACAAGCACCCTCTCCTGTCTACTGTGCAGGGTACATGTACTATGTGTGTGGTTGGCATCATCCCATGAACTGAGGTCTGAGACTGAACTAAGAAGAAAAAAACTCCAAGGTGAAATAAGACTAACCCTTCAGACCAGGCCTCTCTCTCACGAGCCAGCCAAAAGGTCAGATGGCTGTAACCCATTGTGAACAAGGTATGTTCTGTGTCCTCTGGTACAGGGATGTCAGCCACTGTTTCAGGGCTGTTGTCGAACTAGAAAGTGAAGACTACTATGTTAGAAACATAGTAAAAGTCTATACTTCATGTTCAGCCCCTTTCTCAAGTAAGCAGCCCTTGGGTTGTCTCAGCCTTTGCTTTTGTTTCTGCTATATCCTGTCAGGTTTGTGTAGTCTTGTGGGAGTGGCATTCGCCACTGTTGCTCACAGTGTGTTATGCTTGGCTCTGGACATGTCAAAATTGTGTCTGATTTTACAGTGTCATCTCAGTCATGTGTAATGCATGCTCTCCACAGGAAGAACACTGTTATGACATTGCCATGACAGATGTTTGCAGATTATGCTTAAATAGTCACATGTGACTACATGTCTCCTTGATGGTCACACTGGGCTCTCTTGCTGGTTCCTTTCAACTTCTAGAGAAGAGCAAAGTGTTCAAGTGACTCCAGCTGGGAGCCTATATGGCAGGCACTGCACCCAGCCCCCCATGTCTGTGATCTGACTTAATGTTCTCATTTACCCAAACAACCTAGTTACTATTGCATAGGTAAAGAATCAGAAGCATGAGATATTCAAGTACACTTTCCACCTAGTAATTGTAAGTGTCAGAACATTTAAGGTTATTTCCAGCCAGTACCCTACCCTGAAGGATATTCCTGAAGAATTGGCCACAGAAAAGTTGTCAACCGACTCTTCAGCATCTGTTCTCTGAGATGTATCAGAGAACATCTCTGGAAATTCTGAAAAACGCTGAGCTAAAACCCAGTTAATAACCAAGGTGCTGATGTGTGCTTTGCTCAACACTTTTTACTGACATAGATCATGACAGAGACCCCGGCTACAACGTTAAATATCGACTGAAGAAGACACACATCTTCAGCCTATAGATTTTCAATACAGACTTTGATGCTTCCTCTGGTGTAGGCATTAATGACTGTGCTTAAGAAAAAAACAAATTGAGATTGTGCCTTGGAGCCAAAGTCAACAGGATGACGTCAGTTTGTAGGACTGAGGAAGGCAGAAGTGGGGAGAGATGAGCTCACAGAGTTATTTTCCCCAATTACACACAATTTCTCCAGCACATTTCTTCCCAGGGAAGAGAAAAACAAAATTACATTAAGGAGAAAGGGAGTAAAAAATCTTCACACCATGTGTTCAGAGACGATTCCTTCACTATTTTCTCCACCATTTTAAGTATTGTGCTTTCTCCATTCTAAAAATCCTGCCATGAATTGAATTCATATTAGAATGATTTTTATGCCATTGAAATCTCATAAGCATCATCACTTTGTGCCTTCATGATATTCTGCTACAGAGATTCAGTATATTCATGGCCTCTTTCAGCCACACTAACTGTTGAGGTTGTTAACACTTTCACTGTCATAAACATGCTTCGTCAAACATCTCTGGGGGGCCACAAACTGCTAGCATTTCAATAAGTTGGTCCAGGCAGCTGGGGATCAGTGCAAGGCCAGGTAACAAAGCCACATGTGGCAGCCACTTCTCTAGCACAGAGAAGTGGAGTTGACGTGGGTGAACAGGGTGCACAGGAGAGCTGAGAAATGTTAAGAGGATCTACACATTCACCAAAGCAAGTAAAGAGATGACCAAGACAGCCATGGCAATTGGAGAGAAAGATATCCCAGAAAGAAGAGTCAGAGAAACAGAGGGAACAATGAAAGGTATCAAAGAAGAGGAGCCCATACCAGAGAAAGCAGCATAGGGGCGATTTGTTCTTTTGAGATTTAAATGTAGATGAATAAATAGTTGCTCAATTATTATTTCTGTCTGTAGTGAGCACGGGCAGTAATTCCAGTCCTCTGCACTTTAAAGCATTGATGTACAGTGCATTTATGGAGCACATTATACTGTTAGTCTCTGAGAAGGGAGGTATATGAGCACATCTCACTGGGCTACCATAAAGCAGATGCCTTTAACCACAGGCAACTGATGAATGAAGGTTATGGGGCTCAAAAACAGTTATTGTCCCCAGACAAGCAGCAGTGGGTATCAAGGCCTGAGCTGAAGGAAAAACTCTGCCAAGAGCCTGTCTCCTTCCTGGTATCTAGTGGCTGTTTTCAACATGCTCTACAAAGTGGGATGGAAACATCTCTCAGAACACTCAAGAAGAGAATTCAGGGGGATGATGAATTGAAGATGGGCTTTAGCCATCTTCAGGACTCTCTGAGAACTATCTTAGAGCTGGCAAGTGTTAGAGGCTTAAAATGTCTGTAAAGGGAAGTAGACATGAGTGGTGTAAGAGAATGAAGAGGAATAAAAGGGAAGGAGGGAGGGAAGGATGGAGGGAGGGAGGGAGGGACGGAAGGAAGGGACATGGGGGCTGTGCACACAGTACTATATATATACGTGCAGGGAAACGTCCTTCTGTAACCCAGTGCTGTGTAGAAGGAATATATACCAGGGAGAAGAGATAGCAAGAATAAAAAAATGATCACAGTTTTCTACTTGAGAAAATTATATGAAAACAGAGACAGCAGTGTGTACAGGTGATTCATCATTTAAACAAAATGAGAAATGGAGCCAACTCAAATAGACCACAGTAAAAATGAAGGTCAGACAGAGATGTTCCACTTAACATCCAAACCATTGGGAGTTTTACTAAACGTGTAACCAATACATGAAAAAAATGCACTAGTTTGGATGAAAAATGTCCCCGTAGGCTCATATGTTTGAACGCTTGATCTCTAATTGGTGGCTATGGTGGTTTGGGTGAGAATGGTCCAAATAGGTTCATACATCTGAATACTTGGTCCCCAGTTGGTGGAACTGTTTAGAAAACATTAGGAGGTCTGTCCTCTGTTGAAGGAATCATCTCACTTCGGGAGGGGCTTTGAGATTTCCAAAGTCCACACTATTACCAGTGGGGATCGATCTCTCTCTCTCTCCCTGTCTCCTTCCCTCCCTCTGACTTTCTCTCCCACTCTCCCTCTCCCTCCCTCCTTCATGGGGCTGTGGATCAGATGCAAGCTCTCAGCTGTTTTAGCACCAGGTATACCCACCTGCCTGCCACGATCCCTACTCTGATGGCCATGGGCTCACCCTCTGAAACTTTAAGCCCCAATAAACTTTGTCTTCCATAAGTTGCCTTGGCCATGGTGTCTTATCTCAGAAATAGAAAAGTAACTGAGCTGGTGATGTTATTTTAGGAAGTTATGGAACTTTCAGGAGGTGGAGCCTTGGTGAAGGAAGTAGTCACTGGGGTTGGGAGGGCTTTGAGCCTTTATAGCGTTGCCCTGCTTCCTGTGTGTGGATGAGGTGTAATCAGCTAACTTCCTGCTCATGCTGCCATGCCATACCTGCCCTGCCATGCTGGACTCCAGTCTCCTGGAACCATAAACCAAAATAAAGCCTTTCTTCTCTATGTTGCTCTTTATCTTGGTATTTTATCACAGTAGCAGAAAAGTAACTAACACAAAAACAAATAAATATCCATCACAGTGAGAGGGCAGAAAGTCAAGTATAAAACTGTACCAAACAACGAAGAGCTTTATGCACAGAAAGAAAACATTCATTTGAGAAATTAACTGAAATTTAACACTGTTTTCACAGTACGGATGTTTTTGTTTTAGGATTCTTTTGGTTTGTTTATTGGTTTGGCCTTTGGCCTTGTGATTTGGGAGTTTTTACAAGTATTTACTTGTATCATTTGTATGTATCAATATGCATCGTTTTATGACAGAAAAAAATGTTAATGGACATAGAAAACGCAAAAGGATCTGTGTAGACAGGTACTTAGAAAGAAACAGCGGTGCACATTCACTGTCAGACATGTCTTGCACATTCACTGGGAACTGCCTCTATATTGGCAGCATATGCTAGGGATAGAGGAATGAACCAGGCAGTCACAGCATTCCATCAAGTCACAGGCCTTCCTCACTAAAGGTAAGAGTCCCTACTAACTGTCATGCTGACTTAGCCAGCAGGTCCTCCCACAAGCTTGGGCAAGTGTGGGACACTGCTGGACCAGCAGATTTTCCAACCAACCATGTGTACCTTAGGGCCTCACACGCATCTCCATCTGTGTCCCGACACCCACACTCCCCTCTGTGAGCAGCAGAAGCCGGCTGCCCACTCCACGAATGCCCCAGGTCCCATATCCTTTTCTGTTGGTGCCCTGATGCCTTCCATTTCTCCATCAGCACTCCCTCTGGCTTGTGCGTAGAGTGAGTGGGGAAACAATTCTATCTCGTGGAGCACTATGCTGTGGAGTACTTAGTGTACTGCTGGGCTGAGATCTATCCATGGGGAAAACCCTTGGAAAGGACTCTGAGAGTCTTAGCCTGGTGGTAATGGTAGAAGTCACACTGTGGGCTTCTTTGTAGTCTAGGTGAGAGCTGAGTGGAGGAGAACCCAGAATTCTAAGTTGGACATCTGAACAGAGTTTCCAGGGACAACAGGAAGAGGAACCGGATTAGAAGTGAAACTGAAGAGATCAAACATAAGCCAGGCACAGTGCTGCATGCATGTAATCCCAACACCTGGAAGACTGAGGCAAGACTATGCCATGAGTTCAAGGGTACTCTGGGCTGTGTAACAAACACCACGACATCCAGAGCAACAAAACAGGACCTTCTCTTCAAAGCCATTTTTAAAAATTCAATTCTATACATACAGTAAAGTCACATGTAAAACCCTCTAACTAACTAAGGAACAATAAGCCCAATACTTAAACAAAGTATTACATAATTCTTTTTCTTGGCCAGAATGTAGTGAGCCAGATGCTGACAAAAGAGTCCAGATACCTTATGATCCCCTAACGGTGGCCATGTAACGGTGACGAATACCCACACAGTTTACCATCGTTACTACCTTGTAACCTGAAATCACCCTGACCACAGCTCATCAGTTTACAACTTGGCATCCTTTGAGGACACTTTCACAATGTTAGCTGGTAAAATACAAAATGATTATGATGCCACCACAGATCAACTGCATGAATATTCAGCATTAATAGCCAACAAACACCAACATGAGCAGGGAGGCTTGTCAGCACTCTAAAGTGACCCTGTGCCCCTGAATTGTGTAATGGGGTTTATCCCCATAATTCCATACTGGGTATATGAAAATGATTCTGAATTCAGAGTTTAAAAAGTCAGAAACAAAGCTGATCATTGACATCATTTATAAGGAAAGAATGGGAATAGACCAAATGTCCCAAATAAGGAGCAAGGTATGAAAATTACAGTGTATGCTTTCAGTGGAATAGATGTCCATTGTTACAAGAGAATGTTTATGCACCACTGTATACATTGGACTATTTGTACTTCTGTGGCTACTGGGACCTTATAACTCCTTGACTCTAGCTGCCTGGCCATGTAACTTCAGCTTGATACAAAGTAAACATAAATGTCAGTAGCTGATATCAAGAACCTGGGTGCTTAATAGGAAAAAAAGGGGGGTGAGTGTTTCCAGAGCAGTGTTCACAACAGTTGTGTGAAAATGAGAGCAAACATTATGATATTGGGGATCAGCGCACAGTCACTAACAAGCCCTCCCATTCCATTTCTAGTCTGTTACATGAATAAATCAGAAAACAAACAACACTTCTCGCTCTCCAGAAAGACTACAATGTGTTACAGTGTCTATACTTGTGCTTTTCTGGTGACACCAAACCTTAGAGCACACGGTTTTGTGACTGGCTAGGACAAATTATGAATGCATTCACACCCTGCATTCCTACCTAACCTCACCGTACTGGGACTAACACTGAAGAAAAACTTAACAGGGCACTGCGACTCATCTCATGTGCACATAGTCTCCAGAACTTTGGCTGCCTGCTGAGGCCGGGGTGAAAGACAGGAAGATACATAGAGCATGCTGGATGCCAGGTGGAAAATGAGTTCACCTGAGCAGAAAGTAGGGCAGCTGCTGGCTTTCAAGGCACAGAGTTTGGAGTGAATTGTGCCCAGTGGGAGTGAGGACCAGGTTCCAAAAGTAATGGGCATTCCTGAGAATAAAAAACAAAGGAAGGAGGTCCATCCTTAGAGGAGGACCTACTACCAACACTTCGCTAGGAGAGCACATTTCCTGCCTGTGGTCTAAAACGTGCTCTTGTACCCATGAACAAGTGGAGCCCTCACTTCGCTAGAAGAGCACATTTCCTGCCTGTGGTCTAAAACGTGCTCTTATACCCATGAACAAGTGGAGCCCTCACCCCTCACCAAATGCTTATCTTTAGAGCAAGCAGAAGCCATTCATTTCAGAAAACCACAGCCAGACATAACGCAAAGATCGTCTGACCATGGGATGCTCAACCCCTTCAGGTGCATCTACAGTACAGCTCCTGCATCTGAAGCTCCAGGAACATCATGGGAGAGGAGGCAGAAAGATTGCAAAAGACAGAAGACAGCAACAGGAAGTATGTGGCATGATTTTGTCTCCTGGGAACCACAGGGAAGCCACACTAATGATACCTCAATAAGATAGCTGCTTGAACAAGACCTGGGCAAAGATATATTAATAAATATGTTCACTAGGAAGAGGGAAATATAATGGGATCCCACCTCCAGAAAAAGAACAAGAGACAAGTAATGACTGCCAAGACAAGGAGAAATGGTCTCTTCAAGGCATGAGCCCCCAGATTGGGTCTCCAAAGTGCTCAGCCTTGAAATCATATAACCACAAACAATACTAAATACATCATCGTATTGTATTTGTATATTTATGCATTATACATATATATGTAAACAATAAGAAGGAAAGAGAGACCACCAATTTGAGAGGAAGTGGGTGGGTGAGTGGGCCCTAGGGGTGACTAGGGAGAGAAGACGTGGGGGAGGACAGAGGAAGGAAAGGGAGCAGGTGATGTAACTATATTTTAATTTTAAAAAATTAATAAACAAAACAACCCCTCCTACCAGAATTTGAAACAAAGCCTAAAAGAACAATATTGGTGGCAAGTCATCTATCTTTCCACTAGAACAAAACTCAACACTGGTTAAGGAATGTAACCATCCAGGGACCATATGAGAGCAGAAGGTTCAAGTCTGAACTTAAAAGTTCATTGGCTAGAATGTAACAGAACCCGTGAAACCATTCCAAGACTATAAACACCTGCTGGGGCTGTGGTGCCAGCTGTCTTCAGTGCTTCCCACGTGGCATCTCCAGCACACCAGCTGCAGAAGCTGGCATGCAGAGGAACTCCTGCAGCTGTGGAGAAACAAGGCGCTATGGGAAGATGGTGACCTCATAGACCAGATCAACGTGGCAAGACCATGAGGATCAGCAGAGTCATGGGGCATCTATGGGGAAAACTGAACACAGTGGACAAAGGCACAGGGAATTTCAAGAGAGAAAGGGAGATTTACAAAAATGAAGAATCTGGAGTGGAAAGATGTAAAATCTTAAAACTTAAACCTCACTGCATAGAAGAGGTTTTGATGAAAAGGCAGGATTCATGAACTTGAAGATGGTTTAATAGTAATGTTTATAAAAACTAATGCAAGAGTAAAACTCTCTCTAACTCTCTCTCTTTCTCTCTCTCTCTCTCTCTCTCTCTCTCTCTCTCTCTCTCACACACACACACACACACATCCACCCATGCAAAGGATCTGTAAACTGCTTCCGGTTGGTGTAATGCACATGTCACATCTGCTACAAGGAGGAGAAAGGATATAAAAGTAATGTGAAATAAAATTTTAAAAGCTCCAACCAATGGCCGGGCAGTGGTGGCGCACACCTTTAATTCCAGCACTTGGGAGGCAGAGGCAGGCGGATTTCTGAGTTCGAGGCCAGCCTGGTCTACAGAGTGAGTTCCAGGACAGCCAGGGCTACACAGAGAAACCCTGTCTCAAAAAACAAAAACAAACAAACAAAAAAATGTACCAACCAAAATTCTTCCAAATTTGATTTAAAACATCAATCCACAACCTAAGAAGCTCTCCAAACCATGGTAAAAAGGAGAGGGGAACCATATCTGCACACATCATGGACAAATGGATAAAAACCAGTGCTCAGACAATGCCTGGAAGCAGCTGGATAGAAGTGCACTCTCCAGAGAACAGGCCATTGCAATAACAGAGGCTTCTGTTCAGATATAACAATGAGGTCTTCTCATTGATTTTACTTTTTATGTGCATGGGTGTCTTGTCTGCATATGTATCTGTACATATGTGTACCTGGTCCCCTCACAGGCCAGAAAAGGGTGTTGGGTCCCCTGGAAATGGAGTTAACAGACAGGTGTGAACTGACATGTGGGTGCTGGAATTTGAACCTGGGACCTTTGCAAAAGCAGCCAGCCAGAGCTCTTAAACACTGAGCCATTTCTCCAGTCCTACAATGGTGTCTTTAGAGTATTGTAAAGCTGCTAAAAGAAATTTGTCAGCCTTGCATTCTGTATCCAGTCAAAATACGTTTTGAAAACAAAACTGAAATGTCTGGAACAGCAGGCTCCCCGTACTCAAGAACTTGTGGTGACAGTAGTTGAGCTGCACAGAATCAAGCCATCAAGAGCCCAGCACGGCTAAGGCTGGGGCCAAAGAGACCCACACCACTGCCCCCCCCCCCTTTTTTTAATGTGGTTGCTGAGGACCAAACTGCCAAGCAGTCTTACCAACTGATCCACCGCTCAGCCCCAAATGTGAGGTTTTTAATATGCAAACATGTAAAAAGTTAAAGTTGCCAGTTAAAGCTTTTCAGCTTGCAGGCTTTTGTTTGACCCTGATAAGCATTAAAAAGTAGAGGGGGCTGGGGGAGAAAGGAAGGCAGCTAGAGAGATGGCTCAGTGATGAGAGTACTGGCTGCTCTTCCACAGGACATGGGTTTTATTCCTAGCACCCACACGGTGGCTCACAATCATGTTACTCCAGATCCATGGCCTCTGGTTTCCACGGGCACTGCATTAATATGGTACACAAACATACATGCACCAACCGCTCATATAAAAAATGGAATTGAGAGTACATAAGATACCTGTGGGTTTTGGCGAAGACCATACTTCCAAATCATCTCATAATATCTGAGAACCTCTCTGCTTTGCAGACTTTAGCCATAAATTTATATTAGAGTCCAACCTTGTTGATTACAGATAGATGAGCACTCAGAAAAATGGAGATCAGGAGAATGTCCAGTAAAAGTCACTGAGAGGCAAAAGTCAAGAAACAAAATATTTTCCAGATACAGAGAGACCCCAAACTGGTATCTTATTCAGTGGCCAAGAGAAAACCAATGTCGATTGCTGTGTTGATTCTTCTTTCCCAGCCATCTCTTAGGACAGAAAGTAAAGGAGCCCATAGAACAGTACTTGTGTGAGATTGACAGCCACCATTGGAGGCAGGCTTCAGAAAGACTGAGAAACAAAACAGAGAAGCACATCTCTTTCAAATGCAAATCCACAGAGAGCACAGGCCAGAGAGGTGTGTTCTGGAAGACTCTGGCTAATTCTCCCAAGACTGCAGAGTAATTAGACTCCAGAGAGGACACTTAAGAAGCCATGTTGGAGCTTATTAAATACGCCATGAAGCGACTTTTCCATTCTGCTTGAAAAGTGTGCTTTAAAATAATTGCATTCTTAATGGAATTTATAAATATCGTACAAACTGAAGTGATCAGTAGAGAGCTCGCTGGGTTTAATAAGATGGGCTGTCTACAAGTGCAAGCTTTATAGCATCTTCCACCAGACCAGGGGCTAGAAGCCATGTAAAGTACCTGCAGATGTCTTCTTGTGAAAACAAGCACCAAATATGGAAGTTAGGTACGGCAACACACACCTGGAATATCAGCAATCACAGGGCTGAGGCAGGAGGATTGTGAGTTTGAGACCAACCTGGACTATGTAGAGAGTTTCAGGCCAGCCTGGCCTCTAAGATTCTGCCTCAAAAGCAGAAAGAGGAAGGGGGAGGGGAAAGGAAGAAAGGTACCTGTTACAAGTGTGAACACTTCAGCACAGGGTCACCTTGATTGTCAAGTTGACTGTGTCTGGAATCAACTAAGAGACAAGCCTCTGGGCACACCTCTGAGGGACTTTCTTGACCTGGTTAACTGAAGTTGGGAAGCCCCATCCTAAATTCCTAGGAGAGCCAGATAAAAGGAGACCTGAGAGAAAAGGTTAGTTCTTTCTACTTGCTTTTCCTCTGTCTTGCTAACAAGTTCATCTACCTTGCTGCTGCTGCTGCTGCTGCTGCTGCTGCTGCTTCAACTATGGTCTTTCTCCGGTTTCAGAAGCTTCTTTGAGCTTCCACTGTAGACTAAAGATGAAAGGGCTTTCCAGAAATCCTCCTGGTTTTCAACACCAGATTGGACTGCTGAGATACCCAGCCTTATAAGTGAAGTTCTCAGCCTCTCCAGTATGCAGATGGCCCTTGCTGGACTAACTGTATTGTACAAGCAAACCTAGTAACCTCCTTTTTAAGGTGTGTGTGTGTGTGTGTGTGTGTGTGTGTGTGTGTACCCATGTATATTTGCATTCATGGTAGCCAGAAGAGGATTTCAGATCCTTGGAGGTAGAGTTGCAATTGGGGGGGGGGGGGGGGGGGGGGGG